>JAJKFI010000024.1:11013735-11049207 GCA_029204185.1 Lerista edwardsae
AACAACAACAACAACAACAACAACAACAACAACAACAACAACAACAATTGTATCCTGCCTTTCTGCCCCATATTGGGGTACCCAAGGCAGCTTACAACACTAAAATGCAAACTGTGCATAAAAGATAAAAACAGTGCAAAAGATAGATTATAACAAGGATATAAAACAATACAACTACAATCATTAAAAATTAAGGATGAAAAACACCAGCCCAGCAGGTCAGCTGCTTAAATTGTGGAGTTGCTTTCTGGCTAACCCAATGGTTTTTTTTTCTTTTTGATGTTGTTTGCTATACATATGCCAATAAAAGATCTGCGTATATACGTAAAAAAAAATATCAAATGCCTCCTTAAATAAAAACGTCTTCTGACCTCACCGAAAGATTGCAAGAGAAGGGGCTGTTCTTAGTTCCCAGGGGAGAGAATTCCACAACCGTGGAGCCACCACTGAGAAGACCCTATTTATGACCGCCATCCCCTTCACCTGGTGGCCACACAGTCAGAAGGGCCCTCTCAGGTGACCTGAGAGGACCAGTAGGATTGTATGGAAGGCCTGTGATCTTGTCACCATGTGACCGTGCATTAAAGAAACCCAACCAACAGCACAGCTGAGACCCTGACACAGGAAGTCCCTGCCTAATGCAGGGACTTTGTAAGAAATGCACAAAGCTGCCTGATCCGGGTCCCAATAGCCCAGTATTGTATATTCAGACGGGCCTCCAACTCAAAAGGCAGCTGGCTGTGAAAGAAAACGGCAAAGCTTCTTTAGCTCTAGGTGCCCAGGGTCGTTTTGCATGAACTTTGCCACTGGAGCAGAACACTGCATTCGAAGGTGACCCACTTAGAAAATCCTCCCACATGCCAATATGCAACTGCCAGGTTTACGGGAAACGGGGAAAGGCACACACAAGGGATGAGCTCCATAACAAGCAACCATGTTGACAACAAGCACTGCAACCATTCATCTCTGTCAGTGTATCAGTTGCCGAACAGCATCTGCTAGATCAATTTATCACGGCAAGAGGGATCATGTAAACATGGGGGTGGGACAGCAAACCTGGTCTGGTGTGTGCATCACTAGGAAACTTTGAGCCGGGATTTCTGCGGGAAAAGCTCTCCTACTCCTTTTCCTTGTAGGAGATGTTCCGCTAGCCATGTTCAGATACCAAAAGTGAGCCCTGTCAAGTGAGAAGTGTCCAGTGGGCCATTAGAGTCAAGGTAGTCTATGTCAGGGTAGTCCCCTGGACTGCAAGGAGATCCAATTGGTCAATCCTTCAGGAAGTCAAGCCTGACTCCTCCCTGGAAGGACAAAAACTGAAGCTGAAGCTTCAGAATGCCAGGTACAAGGGAGTGGCAACAGGATGCAAGCATCTTGTTGTCTACTGAACTCCCGTAGGCACTTGTGGGATACAGGAAGCTGGACTAGATGGGCCTTTGGCCTGATCCAGTGGGGCTCTTATGTTCTTAAGCTCAAATACTTTGGCCACTCATGAGAAGAGAGGACTGTTTATATTAGAAAAGACCCTCATGCTGGGAAAGATGGAAGGCAAAAGGAGAAGGGGGCGGCAGAGGATGAGATGGTTAGACAGTGTCACTGAAGCAATGAACATGAAATTGGGCGAACTCTGGAAGCTAGTGGAGGACAGGGAGGCCTGGCGTGCTGTGGTCCAGGGGGTCGCGAAGAGTCGGACATGACTTAGCGACTGAACAACAACAACAACAACAACAACAACAACAACAACAACAAGTCTATGTAACTTGGCATGTACAGTATGTGGATTTAAATTCCCACCCAGCTGCTTCCTGGGGGAGAACCAGCTGCAATGCCCCAGATACCGTGCTGGAGTGTCATGTGACAGGGTGCCACATGAAGTCCAGCCAATGTTTTGATCTTGATCAGGTATCAATTAAAACCACTAAGGGCAGAGTCCTAACCTGGAGCAAGACCAGCACAGTTAGACCAGCAACATTTAGCTGGCACAAGGGCCACTGTAAAGTATGTTTGGACCACTCTCTGAGTCAGAGAGGCCAACACACAGACGTGCGCCAACCTCCCTGACTGTGAGAGTGGTCCAAACGTGCTTTATGGTGGCCCCTGTGCCAGCCAAACGTTGCTGACCTAACTGTGCCGGCCTAACTCCAGGTTAAGATTGCGCTCTAAGAGGTGGCAACGGTGCAAGGAAGCGAAGAAGAAGAAGGGACATGACCAGTGGTGGAATCTACCTGTGCTAACAACCGGAACGCAGGAAGTAGCTACCGGGACGCACAGTTGATTGGCAGTTTATCCACACGTCCTCACTTCCCCCACGGTCCGCTGCCTGCCTGCCTGCCTGCCTGCCTGCCTGGCTGAAACCTCCAGCTGCGGGGTGTGCAGGGCGCAGGCGCGGCCAGCCCCATTCACATATTGCAGTGGTGCGCGGCAGCGATGACTGCAGTGGGCGGAGCCAGCCCTTCACGGAACAACCAAAACGGCGTTCCGGAGCGTCCTGGCTACATGACATCACTGGACATGACCTTGTCTCCACCTCCTCCTTCGTCCTCACCTCTTCCTTCCTTGCGCTGCCACCTCTTAGCCTTTCAGCAGCTTCAGAATCAGAAAGCCACCAACACCTAGCGTTTGGTTTAGTGGCAGTGGTACAAATTAACTGCCGGCTCTTCCTCCTCCTTTGGAAGCTCTTATTGAGATCCAGTTCGCGAAGCTGCCACATCCTCCTCTCCTGGGAGAACCCAGAAGTGTCATTGCCATATTGTGACAATGTCCCTGCCCCAGGTTCCAGGGCCCCCAGCTATGCCACTAGGTAAAGCAAGTCTCTTTGAGCCTAAGCAGCTTCCCAGGGCACAATCCTAACCTGGATTGGCCGGCACAAGGGCCACCGTAAGCATGTTTGGACCACTCTTGGAGTCAGGGAGGCCAGCACACAGTCGTCGCCATCCTCCCTTACTCCAAGTATGGTCCAAACGAACTTCACGGTGGCCCTTGTGCTGGCCAAACTGTGCTGGCCTAACTCCAGGTTAGGATTGCGCCCCCAGTCTCGTTGGGAGGATACAAATGGGACCACATTGCTGTGAGTGCTTAATCCTCTCTCCCAACCATTGTCAAGCTTTACATCGGCCATAGATGGCCACGTTGATCCATTAGAAAAAATCCAAAAGCCACAATGTGTAACACATTTATTAGGTCCAATCAAAAACATACACAATCTTAAGCCAACTGTAGAGTTCTCAAGAATTCTTAATCAGGATGGATGTTAAGCAATTCACGAGAAAAGGTGGGGAGGCCAGGGATGGTGTAACAGCCGAGTCTGCAATTTATAACAGTCTTGGGCTGCAATCCTACATGCATCTACCTGGGAGTAAGCCCCCTTGAACTCAATGGGACTTGCTTCTGAGTCGTCATGTCTGGCATTGCAGCCTTGGGGCTAAGAGCGCAATCCTAACTGGGAGTTAGGTTGGCACAAGTTAGGCCAGCAAAGTTTGGCCGACACAGGGGCCACCATAAGGAATGTTTGGACCCTTCTCTGAGCCAGGAAGGATGGTGCACATCTGTGCGCTCTCTTCTCTGTGCCTCTCTGACTTACATAGATGTAACGGTGTCCTTTGTGCGGTCAAACTTTGGTGACCTAACTTGTGCCAGCCTAACTCCAGGTTAGGACTGCTCCCTAAAGATCCAATGCAATACACCCTCAATATAAGGGAACAAACATGTCCTTACCTTGAGAGGGCCTCCACGACTGCATGATGGAGTGCACACTCTTTTGGCATGGCTGCATCAGTACTGGAAAGTTAGATAGGATTGGGCTCTTAGAGCGCAACTAACCTGGAGTTAGGCCAGCACAGTTAGGCCAGCAAAGTTTGGCAGGCACAAGGGCAGTGATGTCATGCAGGGGGTACGCGGGGGTACGCGAGTACCGGTTTCTAGGATTACAGCTGGCCCCGCCCATTCGCCCACCCACTTGTCAACTCCGCCCTCTGCCACGTTTGAATTTCCTGCATGTTTGAGTTGCCTGCATGTTCTCAGAGCCAGGCAGGCAGGCAGGCAGGCAGCGAGCGGAGCCTTTCCTTTCCTTGCCACTGAAAAATGAGTTGCTCTGGGGTTTTAACATGATGCCAGGCCTCCTTAACATGTTCTGGGGGTGCTGTGGAATACTGTTGCAACTGTTGGGTCAGTTTAAAATCATCTGAGGCCTCAAAAAGGGCTTTTTCATGTCACTTCCTGCCACGACATCACTTCTGGCTTATGATGCCACTTCCGGTGGGCGGGTCCCGACACGTGCCAATCAAAAGTGAGTACCTGTTCTTAAATCATTTAGATGACACCACTGCACAAGGGCCACCGTAAAGCATGTTTGGACCACTCTCGGAGTCAGGAAGGATGGTGCACATCCATGTGCTGGCCTCTCTGACTCTGAGAGTGGTCCAAACATATTTTACAGTGTCCCTTGTGTCAGCCAAACTTTGCTAACTGTGCTGGTTTAACTCCAAGTTAGGATTGTGCCCTTAATGACATATTGGAGGAGTTAAGCAGATCCACTGCCTAATCCTTTCCCCCACCATTTAATTAGCCATGCTGGCAGAGTGCAATGGTGAGGGGGTGACCATCAGACAGCCTAGAGGTGATATTTTTTACTTCCTCCCCAGTAGGCTGCCCAATCACCTTTGGGTATGGGTGTTTGAAATGATGTAATTATTTTTGGGCAGAATTCATGATTTGAAAGGCAGAAAATGGTGCGATGTGTTTTTATTCTAAGTTCTCATTCCAAGGTCTCATTTTTTTTTCATTTTAAATGCTTTTAAAGTGTACTGGGTAGGTGATATGAGTGATATGGTGTCAGGAGATGCAGCCACAGTATTATTTCTAACTGGAAAAATAGTCTATTTTAATTTCTGAAAACTGTCTCAGGCACCAAAATGCTGTCTTTTGTGCTTTTATTCTACTTCTACTTTCTACTTGGATTTATATACTTAACTGCCTTTCTTAGGTCACCAGATTTCTCTAATGACTATAACTCAAGGCGGTTTACATAGGCAGACTTTATTCAGAAACCCGAAGGTTTTTACAATTTTTACAGAAACGTTCTATCTTCCCAGAACTGCACACATACAGATGGATCTTTCTGGATTTAGTCCTTCTTTCTGGCCACCCGTTTGTCTTCTTGCTGGCTGATAAGCGGCTTCCCTGCTCCCACCAGAGAAGCGGCTGACTTCGGCACAACTCCCCCTCTCACAAGGCAGCCGAAGACAGCTCAGCTGTTAATCAGTCGCAATTAACGAGGTCTGCCGCTCACAGAGACTTCCGGTAGTCCCGAACTGGCGACCTTCAGATCTTCAAATCTTATCTTCAGGCAAACGGAGGCATTAACCCTCTCAACTAAATCTTCTGCAATCTAAATCTAATGCAATCTATATCTTATTCAAATATTTTAACCCCCAAGAGGTGGTGGTTTGTGTTTTATGCATTTTTTTTAAACCACCCCTACCTATGGGGATGCAATCCTAACCTGGAGTTAGGCTGGCACAGTTAGGCCAGCAAAGTTTGTCTGGCACAAGGACCCCCTGTAAAGTGCAATTGGGCCACGCTCAGAGTCAGGGAGAGGGGTGCATGTCTGTGTGCTGGCCTCTCTGACTGTGGGAATGGTCCAAGCATACTTTATGGTGTCCCTTGTGCCAGCCAACATTTGCTGGCCTGACTGTGCCAGCCTACCTCCAGGTTAGGACTGCACTCTGGGTCTCTGCTGACATGCAGAGACTATTGAGAACTGTTTCTCTATTTTGCTGGTATATTTCCAAGAAGAGAAAGGGGGCAGGGTGGCTTGGGAAAGAGAGGATAAAATCTGGCACACACTGGTGCTGCTGAGATCCACCCCTCTCTCTCCGCCCCTGCCCTCCCCAATCTTCCCTGAAATTCCCCCTCCCCACCCACGGTACTCCTCTTCCAACGTATTGATGCCAATGGAAGCCTACTGCCAGTCTGCTGCAATGGCCCAGTGGCCTGGCTTCTGCACCACCAAAAAGCACCCTGCACTGTCCGAATGCAAGTTCCAGCAGCACAGGCAACTGGAGGATCGGGCCTGCAGTTCATCCGCCCTGTGCTAGACAGGATCAGACTTTGCTCACATTCTTCCCTCCTTCTCAGCGCTGGCTCTAGGAGCAGCAGGGCCCAAAGCAGGGCTCTGCTCACCCCACTGACTTACAGCCAGTGGTGGGTTTCAGGGGGTTCGCTCAGGTTCTATAGAACCAGCGGTGTTATGCTGCCGGAACGCTGGGCGGGACATCCGGGTGATCGACAGCCCGCCCGTTGCATTCCGCAGCCTTACGCCATTTGCTTAACCAATTACGCCACTTGCGTACCTTATGCAAACGGTGTAACGGTGCGGAACGCGACAGGTGGGCTGTCGATCACCCGGATGTCCCGCCCAGCATTCCGGCAGCATAACACTGCTGTATCGAACCAGTTGTTAAATGGCCGGGCCCCGCCTACTCGCTTACCTCGGCTGGCTTCGGGGTTTTTTTGGCTCCAACTATGTCGTCATAGAACCGGTTGTTAATTTATTTGAATCCCACCACTGCTTACAGCTCATAGGGATTCCGACTGCGAAATACTCTTTGCGCTAGGGCAACCCCCTGCCCCCAAGTGTGGGGCCCAATGTGATGACATTGGTCCCATTGGCTTAAAGCCAGCCCTGCTCCTCCTTTTTTCTCTCCCTATGATGTTTTTCTGGTGGGTCCTCTGCTCTGATTGTAAGCACCTTGGGAGCACGGACCTGTCCTTTGAATTTACAGCGCTAACTCTAATATAAGCAATACCACGATTAAATACTGCAAAAAAAAAAAATTTAAGAGGAGCCTCCCTGTTTAGCAGAAATGAATGCTCTCACAGTGTAGGGAGAAGAGACAGCCAAGCCTCCGGAGAGAGCTGCCTTGCGCCTGATTACATCTGCACCGGGAAGATGAGCGGAGGAGGGTCTTTGTCACAGAAGGAGGCAGGGAGGCTTGTCTGCAATGGACAGGGCAGATAAGGGGAGCTGGCAACCAGCAGTGTTTGAGCTCCTTTCACACCAGAGGATCTTATCCAGTGTCCTTCTCTGAAATCCGCAGCTTGTTTGCTCCAGGGGCACCGATAGCCAGTGGGTGGGAGGCTTGCGGTGTACTCGCTCAAACAGTTCCTCCATCCCACTGGCTCATGTCAGTAAACAAAGGGGCCACCACGGAGGAAAATCTCCAAGCCTGGAAAATGGACAAGCTGCTCCTGTAGCAAAACAGCACCGACTGGTGGCTTTGAGCTGGGGCAAGGAGAGAAACTGGGGTTTACACGACCGGGATTCAATCCCCTGCTGGGCGCTGGAGTTCGGTCCCACAAAGGGTTGCTCTGAGAATCTCAGATAGTGCCCAGGCCTGGTCTGAGGGCTCAAGCAGCAGTTCTAGGCCAGGAAACGGCCTGCATCGGAGACTGCCTACAAAAGCCCAGTGTGCCCCAGTCAAGCCCCAAGCCCAACCAAGCATCATCATGGAAGACAGATGGCGTACAAATGTGTACTAAAGGGCTTTAAAGGTAAAGGTTTCCCCACGACCGAATGGTCTAGTCATGACCGACTGTAGGGGGCGGTGCTCATCTCCGTTTCAAAGCCTGTAGAGCCGGCGTTTTGTCCGAGGACAAGCTTCCATGGTCATGTGGACAGCATGACTCTACACCGTAGCGCATGGAACACCATTACCTTCCCACCGAAGTGGTCCCTATTTATCTACTTGCATTTTTTAGGTGCTTTCGAACTGCTAGGTTGGCAGGAGCTGGGACAAGCAACGGGAGCTCACTCCGTCACGCAGTCTCGAACTCCCAACCTTGCGGTTGAAAGCCCAGCAACAGCGGATTAACTCGCTGCGCCACCACGTCCCCATCTAAAGGACTTTACTTGACAGCTAAATGTTGACGTCTCTTCCTCCCTCCCTAGAGTTGCTACCTAGTCCTGTTTACAATTCAGCTCCAGCGGCTTATGTTTTGTTGAGGAACACGTTTCAACCTGGGCCGATGCCTGCTCAGAGGTTTCCAGGTGCTCGTGAGGCCCCTCGCTCTCATTCCCCTGCGCAGGCCTTGACAAAAATCTCCATGCATTGCAGCCCATGCAGTATGGGTCAAATCCTCTCTGCCACCAAGCAGTCCTTCAGCAGTGGCAAGGAACATAAGAAGAGCCCCACTGGATCAGGCCAAGGGCTCATCTGGTCCAGCTTCCTGCATCTCACAGTGGCCCACCAGATGCCTCAGGGAGAACACAAGACAACTGGATACCTTCATCTCATTGCCATTCCCCTGCATCTGGCATTCTGAGGTAAATTCTGAGGTAAACACATTGGTGGCCAATCAAGATTCTCCAAATGCTCCTTTTCAGAAATGTACTCATAGGAACATAAGAACAGCCCCACTAGGTCAGGCCAAAGGCCCATCTAGTCCAGCTTCCTGAATCTCACAGTGGCCCACCAGATGCCTCAGGGAGCACACAAGATACCTGCATCTCATTGTCATTCCCCTGCATCTGGCATTCTGAGGTAGCCTGTAGCCTGCGATGGACTTTCCCTCCAGAAATCTGTTTACCCTTTTAAAAGCACCAAAGCCAGTTGCCATCACCACTTCCTGTGGCAAGGAGTTCCACAGGTTAATTACCCGCTGGGTAAAAAAAAATTTCCTTTTATCTGTTCTCACTCTCCCAACATTCAATTTTAGTGGACATCCCCTGGTTCTGAGAGGGGGAAAAGAACATCCCTCTATCCACTCTATCCATCCCATGCAGAATTTTGTACATCTCAATCATGTCCCCCTCAGGCGCCTTTTTTCTAGACTGAAGAGCCCCCAGTGCTGCAGTCAGTGATGGACTGGATGAGAGCTAAAAAGCTGAATTAAATCCAAAGAAGACAGAGGTACTATTAGAAAATTGTGACCCAGGCTTTGAATTATGAACTTTGAATTATGTTGGGTGGGATTATATACCTGGGCCAGGTTGGCCTGGCCATACACCTGAATGCTCAGGTTTCTGCTGTGGCCAGGAGCACCTTCAATGTCTATAGACACCAGGCACGGCAGGATAGTGTGTAGGTGTATGAGCTGCACAATTGCTCACGTATATTTTGGGCCTGTTGGGTGGTACATCAGCTGCGTATGTTATTTGCTCTTCCTTAGCAGGAATTTAGTTCACAGGCCCAAAATATATGTGAGCAATTTTGTAGTTCATACACCTACACACCATCCTGGTACCTATAAACACAAAGTAAACTGCTAAAAGAACCTGAAGGGCAACGATCTATCCTCGGAAAAGGCCTTGCTACAAAAATGTTGGCAGCCCTGGTCATCCATTGAAACAAAGAAAATGGACGTTCCTTGCTACTGTAAGTATCCTATTTTGGGTACTCAGCTGGGAAAGCCAACCAGGATAGGCAAGAGTCATGCGATCCAACGCACATAGCTGGAGGATCGAACATTGTCTGGTTGCACCCGTGAGCACACGAGATCCCCCTCCCCTATTGAGGGAGGAGAGAGAGGGGAGAGCAGTGGGCGGAGCTTGAGGGAATTTAAGGGGCCGGCGCTCTGCTCTCCCCCTCTTGCATGCTGGATCATAGGCTGTGCCCTGACACTCGCCCGCCCGCCCTTTGAGCAGTCTGAGTTCTACTGGTCGCCTGTTGGGGCCGGGTAGGAATTTTTCTGTTCACCTGATCGGCCATTGGTGGATGGTTTTTTCGCCTACCCCAGACTGTTGGGCTGGTTGGTTCCTTTTCTCATCTCATTAATACTTCGGTCACTTCCTTTGGCAGGTAGTGCGGGTTCGAAGGCAGGAACAGGCCCCTTCGGTGTGCACCTCGAGGTCAGCAAGGATAGGGTAACCCACTTCCACGCCTCAGTGGCTCAGTGGCACAAGGGAAAGGATGGGTTGCCCCGTGCCTGGATTGTAAGGGCTGCCTACAGTGGCATGGGGTGGTCCTACGCAGTCCGACCGCCTCGGCCCCCTCGCGGGGTTGACTGAGATAAGCTGCGGTCACCTGAATAGGGGCGTGGCTTGGAGTCAGGTGTTTTAACGCCCGGCGCCCCTTGTATGTCCTCACCGCCGCACTACGCTTGCTTTGTGGCAGTAAGAAGGTGCAAGAGCTACAGCTCTCCAGTTTCTATTTTTCCTGCTTGTAATATGTTAATATAGTAAGGGACGTGGTGGCGCTGCGGGTTAAACCATTGCTGTTGGGCTTTCTGACCAGAAGGTTGGGAGTTCAAGACCAAGGATGAGTGAGCTCCCGTAGCCTGTCCCAGCTCCTGCCAACCTAGCAGTTTGAAAGCACATAAAAATGCAAGTAGATAAATAGGGACCACTTCGGTGGGAAGGTAACGGCGTTCCGTGCGCTATGGCGTATAGTTATGCCAGCCACATGACCACGGAAGCTTGTCCTCGGACAAACGCCGGCTTTACAGGCTTAGAAACGGTGATGAGCACCGCCCCCTACAGTCGGTCACGACTAGACCATTCGGTCGTGGGGAAACCTTTACCTTTAATACGTTAATAAAGTGGCCCATTCCCCCCAACTTGGTGTCTCAAGTGCTCTTTGGGGGAATGCACAAACAATGCCTTAGTTGCTGCCAGCTCGTAATTGTCTGCTAGTTCCCAGGCACCGTGAAGGGGTAGATGGCACACACATGCATTTTCCAGAGCATGGAAGGAGTGTACCATTGGGTGGCCCCTGCAGGATGTTTGCCCCAGAGGTCCCCTAAGGCTGGAGGTTGGCTCCAACCAGTAATGGCTCCATTTGATCATGTTTGAGATGGAGCAACCAGAACAGCATAGTACACTGAGAGCGCAATCCTAACCTGGAGTTAGGCCGGCACAGTTAGGCCAGCAAAGTTTGTCTGGCACAAGTGCCACCGTGAAGCGTTTTGACCTTTCTCGGAATCAGAGGGGATGGCACACGTCTGTGTGCTGGCCGCTTTGACTCCGGGAGTGGTCCAAACATGCTTCACGGTGTGTGTTGTGCCGGCCTAACTCCAGGTTAGGATTGCAACCTGAATTTGACCCACAGCTACATACGTTAGGAAGTCCGGGGCGGGGGGGGGGAGAATTGCATAAGTGAGTCCATTGGGTGTTGACGATTTATGCTGCCATTGGTTTTATTTCTTGATCCGATGCTCTGTTATATTTTGAGGAAATGTACTGCATTATGAGTTATCTTTTGGGGCTTGATGAGGACGCCTCCGTCAAGCAGGCCGAAACAGTCTGTTGCTGTTCCCTGGGCATTACAGATCTCACTCTGTTTTGAAGCCTAGTCCCAGAGTCTTCTGATGATGCCAAGCTTGGGGGAGGGGGCATCGGAGGGCACTTGGAGGGGGGGCCATATCCTCCCAATTCAGTTAACGCTTGCAGGAAGTGGTTGGCCAGCCCCTGCCTGGGAGCTGATACCCCTTCTCAGAAATGAGCACGCAGTTCTCTAAAGATAGATTGCGCAAATTCTAAAGAAAACCCACCAGAGGCCCTCGGGAACCTACAGCTGCAATTCCCCAAGCAAGGAGTTCCAGAAGATCGTCAAAAAAGCCACCAGCCGACTGGCACTCCATGCAGCTGCCCGGGGGACTCAGCCAACGCTCGGCAGAGGAGCAGGCCTCTTACGCAAGGGCTCTCGGGTTTCACATCCGCAACACCCGCATTATGTCAAGAGGCTGGCAGCTGCACACATCCTTTGCCCCCTACCCCTGTGTAATTGCAACCGTAACTTCAAACGAGGGCTTCGTCTTCCCAGGGGCTGCAATGGCCCCGCGGCGTCTGCTGAGAAGGGGGTGCCTTGAGAACGTTTCCACCTTTGGTTTTGAAGACACAGGTGCAGCTGGAAAAAGAAACTCAAGGGGGGGGACCATGGCCGGGAGCACGATTGCCGTGGCAACGACCCCGGTCCCCATAATCCAGCTCAGGGGATTGTTTCAGAATCGGGAGGTTCCGATTAACTCGAGTGAAGGGGAAATGGCCAAAACCCAGTTTGTGGGTTTTGACAAATTTCAGACCAGAGTACACATTTGGCTGGAGCTCCACGACTGAACTGTGACATAGGGCACAATCCTAACCTGGAGTTAGGCTGGCACAGTTTGGCCAATAAAGGCACAAGGGCCACCATAAAGCATGTTTGGAACACTCTCAGAGTCAGGGAGGATGGCGCACGTCTGTGTGCCGGCCTCACCGACTCTGAGAGTGGTCCAAAGATACCTTATGGTGGCACTTGTGCCAGACAAACTTTGCTGGCCTAACTGTGCCAGCCTAACTCCAGGTTAGGATTGCACTCTAATACACACACATTAGGACTGCCAGCTCATCCCAAACCAAACTTTTCACCACATGGCAGAAGCAAAGTAGGGCAGTAGCTGCCATGGAAGAGAGTTCTATAATGTCACAGCTGCCACTGAGGAAACACTGTTTCTTTTTGATGCCCACCTCCCTTCACCAGGACCTGGAGCCAGTGGCTCACCAGGGTTGGTGTCACCCAGCGCAGTAATTTGTGGTTAAAGGTGAGGGGTTAAAATTTAAAATGCATAAAAACGGGGAAAAAAAACCCCTTTTGGTGGGTTAAAATATCTGGATAAGAACACAAAATACCACATTTTGGTGTTGAAGGTATTTTCCAAAAATTAAAATAGATTACTTTTCCAATTAGAAATAATACTGTGGCTGCATCTGCTGACCCATCTCAGAGATCGGTGAAGGTGATCAGGATAATTTTTGGCAAAAAAAGGAAAAAGATATAGACGCTGCTTTGGGGGTAATGGTAATAGCTTTGCCCTCGGGGAAGAGGTGGCTCTCAAGAGGTTTCGAGGTAGGAAACAAGTGCATATGCAAATGGTGTGACTCTTTATTCATAGCTCAGAGGGGCAGAATCCCCAAGGGCTCCCAGGCTATAGAGAGAAGCGGGTAATTGAGCAGACCTCTGCCCTCTGATCTGGGGCCGTCAAAATGATCCTGCCACCATACTGGGCTGAACCAATCAATGAACTAGCCGCTGGGTGTGGCATCATTTCAGAGTGCTTTTGATAGGCACATTGCATACAGCACATTGCAGCCATCTAACCAGAATGATACCAAGGTTTGTATAACTCAGAGCACAATCCTAACCTGGAGCTAGGCTGTGCCAAGTTAAGCCAGCAACGTTTGGCCAGCACCAGAGGCGGATCTACAGGGAGGGCAAAGCTCTAAGTGTTGCAAGAAGCCTGACCCTGTCATGTAAATCCCTCCTCTCCCTTGCTGCTGTAGCCAGTAAGCAACGCCAAGATGTTGCTTTTCCCTGTGAGGATTGGCTAGAACAGTGCAGGAGAGGAGTGATTTCCACTGCAAGGTAAGGCTTCTTGCAAAACTTAGAGCTCTGCCCTCCCTTAGATCTGCCTCTGGCCAGCACAAGGGCCACTGTAAAGCATGTTTGGGCCACTCATGGAGTCAGAGGGATGGCACACATCTGTGTGCTGGCCTCTCTGACTCCAAGAGTGGTCCAAACATACTTTACTGTGGCCCTTGTGCCAACCAAACTTTGTGGGCCTTACAGTGCCATCCTAATTCCAGGTTAGGATTGCGCCCTCAGTCAGGGAGGATGGCGCACGTCTGTGCCTGCCCTCTCTGACTCTGAGAGTGGTCCAAACATACTTTACAATGTCTCTTGTGCCGGCCAAGCTTTGCCAGCCTAACCTGTGTCGGCCTAACTCCAGGTTAGGATTGTGCACTTAGCGTTGCTCTGTTCAGCTATGGTCTAACTGCTGCTATGTCTTTGTTTTACTCTTATGATAGGTGTTTTAGGTTTTCAATATGGAAGCTGCAGGAAAACAGGGAAAATTTTTCTTTAAAAAGTAAAAAAAAAATGTTTCCCATCAAGCATTATCAAATGGATTGACCACACTTGTACCCTGGAATGCAGAACATTTTCTGTTTCTGCATTGTGTAGCACTACACAACCCATGGGCCCAAGCAAATAAGATGAACTACAAACCATTCTTATGTTACCGTGGATTTGCTGGTTTTCTGACACAGACCAGGAAGTTCCAGAACAATTTGAAGTTTCAATTGCACATGGTGAAACTCATAGCACATTTTTCCGAGTGGAACTGAAGCAGCATTAAATCTCTCCTATGCCTTTTTTTTTTTTGCTCCTGCTACAATCCAGAAAAATTATAATGACGTCTTTTTAAAATTAACCAACTCCCCGTAAGTTCCATCTGTGATTATTTGATCACCGTCCGTGTGGGTAGGAAGTATATTTTATTAGTGCAGTGATTGTTTGCTTTCTTTAGAAAATCCACAAACCAGATACATTCCATCTCCCATGTGATGACTCCACATTCAGCCAATGAGTCAAATTTGTCCAAGTCTGCATCACAACGATTAATTCATGAGCTGCAACATCATGGCAACGATGTAAAACGTTTTTCTGGAACGTTGGCTGATGGGATAAAAAAGTCTTCCTTCCGCATTCAGGAACCTCTCAGGCTACATGACGTGAATAATCTCCTGGCATATTTTTTAGAAAGGGCTGATCATCTTCTTCTGTGAATATATTTTCTTTCCACAATTTGATTTGGATGACCACATTGGCTTCTAACGTGCTTGTTGTGCTGTAACCAATTGCTGTAACCTCTTGATCAAGGAACCCTTGTGGGCTTGGCTGCCCAATCCAATCCTTAAGACTTATGGTGGCGGAACATTCATTCATTCATTCATTCATTTGCTGTATTTATATACCATCCTTTTCTCGCTGACTCTAACACTATGTGAGAGTCTTACTGGCTCAAAGTGGTTTACACAGGCAGGCAGGCCACACTTATTGCATACGAGATCACCCTTCATTCCAGGTGGATCCATCATGGCGTGGTCAGCCATTCTTCTTCCTGGGAGCAGTTAGAGACCGGATCAAGTTCCCCCATTCATCACTGTGAATCCATCACTCTCTCACTCTCACAGTGATACCACCAGGCGCCGTCCTTTCACAACCGGCTTTTGCCAGCATTCCGGTCTCCCATCCAAGATTCGACCAGGGCTACTCCTGCTTAGCTTGCAATTTTCAGGCAGCCATCAGGCATCACCAGACCATGCATTCTGCCAGGAAGGAGCAGGAATATTTGCAATAGGAAGCGTCATGACTGAGTCAGAATTTGAATCTGGATCGCCCAAGTCAAACCCACTGTCCTGGCTCATTTCCTGACTTACTATTCACATACAGTATGTAATAAGCCATAAGTTTTCCCCCCATGCAGATTGATGTTCTATATTTGCTAAGAAGCAGTGGTTATAAATAAGAATGAACTAAGGGCGCAATCCTAACATGGAGTTAACCCAGCACAGTTAGGTCAGCACAAGAGATATCATAAAACACGTTTGGACCACTCTCAGAGTCAGGGAGGGTGACACACATCTGTGTGCTGGTCTCTCTGACTCCAAGAGTGATCCAAACATACTTTACGGTGTCCCTTGTGCCAGTCAAACTTTGCTGGCCTAACTGTGCCGGCCTAACTCCAAGTTAGGATTGCGCCCTAAAAGTAGTGTATTTAAAGAGCCCAATACTTTGAGGGACAGAGAGCAAAGCCACATGGCCCTCTTGAGGAGCATACTGACATCAATCAATCAATCAATCCATCAATGGTATTCATATACCACTTTTCAACAGAAAGCGGTTTACAGGCAAATAATAATTAGAAAGTTAAATGGCTCCCTGTCCCATGAACCACAAAGCCTGTAGCCCTGGCTTGGGGGCTCCATCCCAGTTTATCTCCAAGGAAATAAAAGGGCTCCGATTACCTCCTTGGCACTGGACCAGATGCCAGTGCTGTGGGGCGTGGCAAGGGGGGAAAAGAGCCTGACGGATTCCTGTGCAGGAAGAAGAAATGCCAGACACAGCTGTTCATTTGCAATGCTCAACCAGAGGGAGGAAGCTGACCAGATGTTGCTCGTTTCCTCTGTTGCTGTGTGGCCAAGTCTTTGTTGTACGGCGGGTGCAGGAGGGAGCGGAGTTTCTTGCTCGCTCAATTATTCAACCTGATTCCAGTGTGGGAATACCGGGCAAGGGAGGAATGCAGCGTCAGCACCTTGCTCATCAATGGGGATGTCGGAAATTCTCAAACTGGAGCGCTTTGGCTGCCTGATTCAGAGCGCAATCCTAGGGTGCAATCCTACACTGAGTTGGGCCGGCATAAGCTTAGCCAGCAAAGTTGGGCCAGCACAAGGTGTGTTTGGACCAGTCTTGGAGTCAGAGAGGCCAGCACACAGATGTGCACTATCCTCCCTGACTCCAAGAGTAATCTAAACACGCTTTATGGTGTCCATTGTGCTGGCCAAACTTTGCTGGCTTAGTTTATGCCGGCCTAACTCCAGTTTAGGATTGCGCTCCTAACCTGGAGTTAGGCCGGCATAAACTAAGCCAGCAAAGTTTGGCCAGCAAGAGAGCCACCATAAAGTGCACTTGGACCACTCTCGGAGTCAGGGAGCATGGCGCACGTCTGTGTGCTGACCTCCCTGACTCTGAGAGTGGTCCAAATGTGCTTTATGGTGGCCCTTGTGCAGGCCAAACTTTGCTGGCCTAACTGTGCCAGCCGAACTCCAGGTTAAGATTGCACCCTCAGTTGCCTGAGAATACTAGTCCCCAGCGGATCCGGGCAAGGTTACAAATCCAGGTTCCCTGCTTTAGAATTTGGGACGGGATTCTTGGGCAAGACCCACCAGTGGGTTCCTCTTCACGAGTGAAGGTAGAGAGGAGGCACGAGAATGCCCCGAAGCAGTGGCTCTCGAACTTTGCAGCACTGGGACCCACTTTTTTCAAATGACACGATCAGGATCTACCTAGTTTTTCAAAACTTTTTTAAAAAGGTGCTCTAGAAAGAAATAATATATTTCCTGATTTACAATAATATTTTATTTATTTATTTATTTATTTATTTGCCAAAAAAAAAAAACCCTCATCATGTGACCCAGCCTTCACCTGCCTCCTCTACCTGTACTGCCCCCTGTTGATTTGGAAAAAGATTTGGAAAAAAAAACAGAAAAAAAAGATGCTCGGGCATTTCTTTCCCTATATTTACACAAGCTTGCCAACTGTAGGAGCACAGCTCTTTACAGGGCAGTTGGCAGCCATCTGATTTTTGAATAGCCTCAAGGGCTGGTGGCAAGTAGTTACTTCTGTGGTTCTCAAAGGGTCATTCCTCCTTGATGGGACTTGCGAAACTTGTAGAGGACTTGTAGAGGTGCCATAAGCCCTCTGCCCACCCACTGTTCTTGGCTATCGTGTGTCACACACCCCCTATGGTGTCACCCGGTGTGGTCTGCTCACCCTGCACCCAGTAATGGGATCTGGGAATGAAGTACTGGAACGCTGGGTGGGACTTGGACGGGACTTAGCTTCATTGGCTGCCTGTCCGTTCGGTCCGCCACCCGCCCTGGCCTCGGAGGGGTGCCGGCTCGCCGGGGGGGATGGGTGGGGGGCGCGCCGGGGGCTCAGACGAGCAGCGGTGGGGGGCACTACCCAGGGGAAGCCCGCACGGCCGGAGGGCAGCCAACGGAATGGAACGGGTGGGCTGCCAATCACGCGTAAGTCCCGCCCAGCGTTCCGGTACTTCATTCCCAGATCCCATTACTGCCTGCACCCCTCTGGAATGCAAAGGAGGGCGTCTTCCACGGGGGCGGGGAAGACGACGAAACAGACCAGAACACAACGGGCGGGCTGCCGCTCACCCGTTCCTCCAGCCCAGCGTTCCAGCTGAATGACAACGCTGGACAAGAGGGAGGGGGTTCACTCACCCACTGGGCCTCCTCTCTTCCAGCAGCTTTGCTTGGGATCACCGGCTGGCCAGCCTCCTCCACACTGCCCTCATCACTGGCTTAGCTCCAAACTACCCTAAGTCTAGCACCAACAAACCCCACCAACAAACAATAGGCAGTCAGCTTGCCCAAGCCATAATTGCCTCCTCCACTTGGTGGCTCCAGGGGCGTGGCAGCCATACAACTCCCAACAATAGTCTCCCAAAACAACCTTACCTTATCTAGTCCTTCAGCCAGTTCCTCAGTCCGTCCTTCAGGCAGGCAGTCCAGCCAGCACTCCATCAGTCCAGCACCTACCTGGTGCCCTCCTCCAGCACCTACCTAAGGTACCATCCTCCAGCACCTATCCAGCCCCTTTTCACCAGCTCCTACTCCAGCTTTATACTGAGGCCAGCCAATCAGTGGGCAGGCTTTAATTCATCAGCCACACCCTTCTGCACCCTTCTGCACCTGTGCTGGCCTCCCTTCAGAGCCAGAGCCCTTATCAGCCTGCAGCTGTGTTCCTACTGCAGGAGTTCTGGGATTAACCCCATAATCCCTGGTTTACCTGGACAAGGGGCCATTGCTGATCCCATTCTCCATCTCCTTGGGGTATCTCCTGCCTTTTCCAATACAATCGGCTATCCTCCAATCCTCTGGAACCATGGCTGTTTTAAGGGACAACCTGCATCATTCTTTAGTTCCTTGATAACAACACAATCCCAATTTGGGCCATGCCGCTTCCTCGGACCAGCGATACAGCAGGCGCAGATCTGAGGAACCCCATGGGGTGGCTGAAGCCTCCCCTGGGACAAGGGGATGAATGTTCCCTTGCCCTGGGGAGGCCCCCCAGCACACCAAAGGTGTGGTGGATTTGGCGAAGGCCTGCTGGCCTCGCCAATCCAGCACAATTGAGGATTGTGCACTAAACGACTTAATCTAAACGATTAAGGCAACTCCCCATGACGGTGTTAATAATTCTTAGAGTCCTGTGAGTGCCACTTTTTTTTAGGACTGCCACTTTTATGTAACGCATGAATACATATGAAAACCGCCGACGGCAAATGCCATCTTAGATGAGGCGTTCCCAGGGTGCTCTCAGGGTCACCCAGGGAGAAGCGTAGCTAGAGATAGGGCAACATGGTAAGTCCACCAACTCCCCCTGTGAGCAGCCCTTCCCTCTCGCCATCGGAGCCAGTCTAGGCAGCGATCAGGGGTGTAGCTAAAGGAGTGCAGGGGGGTGCAATTGCACCAGGCAACAAGCTTTAGGGGGCAACATGCTGTATATCATTGAACAGGTAATTTAATGCAGAATGCAGTGAAGCAAACCAGACTGTAATATCTTCATCCTATGGAATGTTATGGCCAAATAAACAAGAAAATGAAAAAACAACAGTGATGTCACTTCCTGTTGTGACATCACTTCCAGGGCATCATTTTGCTCTCTGCACTGGGCTGCACTTTATGCCAGTGGCAGCGCTTGCAGCTTTCTTAGTAGGCCTACACTGTGGCCGACTGTGCAAGAAGAGGATCCGGGTGCCAGTTTATCGGGGTTGTGAAACCAAGACATGAATGCCAACCCGGCGTTGCTGAGAAGGGCTGGTACAGCCGCAAAGTGTGGCAGCACTTTCTGTTCCTCCAAGCGTCAAGAGATCTGCCAGGCACACACCACCAGTTATGTAATAGGAAGCCTCAGCTTCCGTCAATTTCCACATTAGGGCATTATATAATGAACACATTGTTGTGGAAGTGACCAACGACCAAGCCGCAGAAGGATGCAATCTTGACAGGAAGATTGATGCCTCTCGCTTGCTGGCTTTCTGTGGTTCCAGCGACTCCAGTTCCAGCTCTTTGCCTTTGCCCAGTTTATTCAGCCACTGTACTATTTTCAAAGGCTGTCACCCCCGAGGACCACCATCCTGGCTGATTAAATTTTGGCAGTAACAGATGGGCAGCCCAATCCTGGGCTGCCTGGCCACCTTGGGGGCAATGGTAGCCAAAGAGTGGGAGCCAGGCAGCCACTGGAGGCACACTGGGAGAAGGGGATATTCATCCCCTTGCCCCAGGTAATCCTGAAGAAGACCTGCCAGGGGGACAGCAATCCTAACCTGGAGTTAGGCTGGCCCAGTTAGGCCAAGCCAAATTAGGTCAGCACAAGGGACACCGTAAAGCGCGTTTAGACCACTCTCTGAGCCAGGGGGGATGGCGTACGTCTGTGCAGCCGCCTCTCTGACTCCGGTAGTGGTCCAAATATATTTCACAGTGTCCCTTGTGCTGGCCTCATTGTGCCGTCCTAACTCCAGGTTAGGATTGCACCCTGGGTCACCTTGCATTTGCGCCAGCTCTTTAGCCAGCAAAGCCTGCATGTTGGGCCATGCGGCCCAACAGGGAGGATAGGGTCTGGTGGCAAAGGTCACCACCATTTCCTCCCCTGCCCAGTAATGCCCTCCTAGCCAGAATTGGCCCAACGGCAGGGACTAGCAAATTTACCGCACACCAACTCTAAGTTACCGGCTCCAGGCACTCTGCTCTGGCAGTACATCAGCACAAGCGGATAAGCTTTATGGCATGTTTGTGACACCAGCACGTAATGCCTGCACGTAATGGAGGGCTCAGAATTGAATCCTAAACCTGTATCCTTTTGCACTAGCGTTCTCAGAAGTGCTAGCCGTTCCACGCACAGGGCCAGCTAGGCAGGCGGAGCTCAGGGGTCTCAATGCGTGGATGAGACGGTGGTGTCGGGACGAAGGGTTTAGATTCATTAGGCACTTGGGGACATTCTGGGACAAGCCAGGCCTGTACAAGAGGGACGGGCTTCACTTGAACCAAAATGGAACCAGGCTGCTGGCGCATAACATTAAAAAGGTGGCAGAGCAGCTTTTAAACTGATCCCTGGGGGAAAGCTGACAGGAGCCGAGTGGCGTCCGGTTCGGAACTCCTCATCCGTACGGGAAGAGGATGGTGGAGGAGTACCAGAGAGTAATGGAGGAGCAGGAAATAGAACTTCAAACATGAGTGTAACTGACAGTTTGCCCAGTAGAAAGAGAGGTGGGGGAAAGGGATCAAAAAAGAGTCCCTCCTTAGGGAACCCCATATATAGGTGTTATTATGCAAATGCCCGAAGTCTCTGAGCAAAGATGGGGGAACTGGAATGTTTGGTGGCTAGGGAAAACATTGATATAGTAGGCATAACGGAAACCTGGTGGAATGCAGAGAACCAGTGGGATACCGCAATCCCAGGCTATAAACTCTATAGGAGGGACAGGGAAGGGTGGCCATCTATATCAAAGAAGGGATAGAATCCAGCAGAGTAGAAACTGAAGGTGGGCTGGACTCCACCATAGAGTCACTGTGGGTTAAACTACCAGGCCGTAAGAGCAATGTAATAGTGGGGGGGGTGCTATCGTCCTCCGGATCAAAAAATTGAAGGGGACCTTAAAATGAGGAAACAAATCAGGGTGTTGACCAAGAGAGACAGGATTGTAATCATGGGGGACTTCAATTATCCCCATATCGACTGGGTCAACGGGTGCTTTGGTCAAGAAAGAGAGATGTGCTGAATGACTGTGCCTTAGAGCAGCTAGTCATGGAGCCGACCAGAGGACAGGCGACTCTGGATTTAATATTGTGTGGCACTCGGGACTTAGTGAGGGATGTATGTGTTACTGAGCCATTGGGGAACAGTGACCACGCTGCGATTGGTTTTGCCATGCATGTCCAGGAAAGAGTGCAGAGCAAATCTTACACAAGAACCCTTGACTTTCGAAGGGCAGATTTCCCTCAGATGAGGAGGCTAGTTAGAAAGAAATTGAAAGGGAAGGTAAAAAGAGTCCAATCTCTCCAGGCTGCGTGGAGGCTGTTTAAAATAACAGTAGTAGAGGCCCAGCGGAAGTGTATACCGCAAAGAAAGAAGGGCTCGACAAGGTCCAGGAGGGTGCCTGCATGGCTGACAAAGTTAGAGAAGCTGTAAAGAGCAAGGAAGCTTCTTTCCGTCAATGGAAGTCTTGCCCCAGTGAGGAGAATTAAAAAAAACATAAACTCTGGCAAAAGACAAGTAAGAAGGTGATACGGGAGGCCAAGAAAACGTTTGAGGAACGCATGGCTAGCAACATAAAAGGGAATAATAAAAGCTTCTCCAAATATGTTAGAAGCAGGAAACCTGCCAGAGAGGCAGTTGGCCCACTGGATGGTGAGGGAGGGAAAGAGGAGATAAAAGGGGACTTGGAGATCGCAGAGAAATTAAATGAATTCTTTGCGTCTGTCTTCACAGGCAGAAGAACTTGGGCAGATACCGCAGCCTGAACAGCTCTTCCTAACTAAGGAATTAAATCAGATAATGGTTAATAAGGAAGATGTTTTAGATCAAATTGATAAATTACATATAAATAAGTCACCAGGCCCAGATGGTATACATATAAGAACATAAGCACATAAGAAGAGCCCTGCTGGATCAGGCCAAAGGCCCATCTAGTCCAGCTTCCTGTATCTCACAGAGGTCCACTAGGTGCCCCAGGGAGGCATGAGACACAAGACGCTTGCATCTTGTTGCCACTCCCCAAGAGTTATTAAGGAACTAAAGAACGAAATTGCCAACCTCTTAACTAGAGTATGCAACTTGTCCCTTCAAACAGCCACGGTGCCAGAGGATTGGAGGATAGCCAATGTCACGCCAATCTTTAAAAAAGGGAGAAGGGGGGGACCCTGGAAACTACAGGCTGGTCAGCCTAACCTCTGTTCCGGGTAAGATGGTGGAAAGCCTCATCAAAGATAAAATCCCAAAACACGTAGAGGAACAAGTGTTGCTGAAGGAAAGTCAGCATGGCTTCTTTAAGGATAAGTCTTGCCTCACGAACCTTTTGGAATTCTTTGAAAAGGTCAACAGGCACGTGGATGTGGGTGGATGTGGATGTGGATGTGGGATATGGATATCATATACCTGGATTTTCAGAAGGCGTTTGACACAGTTCCCCACCAAAGGCTGCTGAAGAAACTTCACAGTCAGGGAATAAGAGGGCAGGTCCCCTTACAGATTCAGAATTGGTTGAGGGCCAGGAAACAGAGAGTGGGGGTCAATGGGCAATTTTCACAATGGAGAGAGGTGAAAAGCGGAGTGATCTGTCTTGGGGCCCGTGCTTTTCAACTTGTTCATAAATGACCTGGACACAGGGATAAGAAGCGAGGTGGCCAAGTTTGCAGATGACACCAAACTTTTCCGGGTGGTGAAAACCAGAAGGGATTGTGAAGAGCTCCAGAAGGATCTTTCCAAGTTGGGGGAATGGGCAGCAAAATAGCAGATGCGTTTCAACATAGACAAATGTAAAGTGATGCACATTGGGGCAAAAAATCAAAACTTCACCTATAGGCTTATGGGTTACATAAGAACATAAGAACATAAGAAGAGCCCTGCTGGATCAGGCCAAAGGCCCATCTAGTCCAGCTTCCTGTATCTCACAGCGGCCCACCAGGCGCCCCAGGGAGGCATGAGACAACAAGATGCTTGCATCCTGTTGCCACTCCCTTGCACCCGGTACCAGTAGCCCACCACCTTTGTAAGGAGGTTGCACAATCCATCATTGCGTATAGCCCACGATGGACCTTTCCTCCAGAAATCTGTCCAATCCCCTCTTAAAGGCATCAAGACCAGATGCCATCACCACCTCCTGTGGCAAGGAGTTCCACAGATTAACTACCCGGTGGGTAGTTCTGAGCTGTCTGTGACAGCTCAAGAGAGAGATCTTGGGGTGCTGGTGGACAATTCAATGAAGGTATCAACCCAGTGTGCGGCAGCAATTAAGAAGGCCAATTCCATGCTTGGGGTCATTAAAAAGGGGGTTGAGAATAAAACAGCCAAGGGAGTAGCAACAGGATGCAAGCATCTTGTCTCATGCCTCCCTTAGGCACCTGGTGGCCCGCTGTGAGATACAGGAAGCTGGACTAGATGGGCCTTTGGCCTGATCCAGCAGGGCACTTCTTATGTTCTTAACATGGCACTCGGCAGCTGCAGCATTGCACATACTTTTATAAAGCTGCTACCTGATTAGCGCGGGACAACTTTTTAGCTGGTGAATGAAGACGAACTTGAATACACGAGTAATGATGATCGTCTTCCTGATCATCGCCCAGCACAGGTTTTCAAGAACACTCATCCAACTGTCAAGACCAGAAACAGATTAATATTATATATATATATATATATATATATATATATATATATATATATATATAGGGGAGTTCAGTGAAAATTCGTTCAAAGAGAAGCTTTGGGTATATTGGATCTATGCAACCACATGTACAGGTGAAAGCTAGAGTTTGAATTGTGCGCAGTGGTTTGATATGCATTTGAGGGCGCAATTCTAAACTGGAGTTAGGCCAGCACATTTAGGCCAGCGAGGTTTGGCTGGCACAATGGACACCATAAAGTGCATTTGGACCACTCTCCGAGTCAGGGAGGGTGGCACACCTCTGTGTGCTGGCCTTGCTAACTCCGAGAGTGGTCCTAACATATTTTACAGTGTCCCTTGTGCCGGCCAAGCTTTGCTGACCTAACTGTGCTCCAGGTTATGATTGTACTCTCATTCATAGTGTTCAGGACTAATCTTCCCTGCTAACTGGGCAAGATTCCCTGCTAACTGGGCAAGAGGCACTTTTTCAAGTGGTGCTCCTCTTATATTTAGCAGGGAGAGAGCAATTATCCCTCTTCACCCCAGCACAGTGTCTTTTGCGTGGCTGTTGCTGGTGGTGTTCTCCATTCTTTTAGATTGTGAGCCCTTTTGGGACAGGGAGCCATTTAACTTTAATGTTACTATTTGCCTGTAAACCGCTTTGTGAACTTTGTGTTGAAAAGCGGTATATAAATACTAGTGATTGATAGTGATAGTGATTGATCTCAGGATTTTATTTTTTTTAAACTGAAGCATGGAAGATCCCTCCCAAATAGGCTGCATCTACTTCCAGAACAAATGCAGCTTTTTAGGGCCTCCAAATCCAGGGAGTAATTTGGATCAGGGACATTTTGGAAGCCTCCCTGATGTCATTGTTCTCTTCCACCACATGCTGCCTTGAGAAACAAACTGGGGGGGGGAGCATCCCCGCTGCACTCCCCCGTCCCTGATTCCCTCCGTTTCTCAAAACTAATCTCCCACCAGCTCCCATCAGACAGCAGCAGCTGCTCTGCTGAGTTGCTTCTTGTGTGCGGTTTCTGGGTTTCTCATGAGATAGAGGAGGAGATCAGCTGGGCTCCCCCAAGCCCCCACCTCCAAATTGACTGGCCTCTGCTGCCATCTAGTGCCCAATCTTGCCTCTCCGGGAAGTACAGTTCTGTCATTCCTATGCACGGAGTGTATGGGAGAGCATATATCCCTACATATCCCTTTGTCCGTATATGGACAAAGTAGAAGCGGCCAGAGATGCTTCTGCTCTCACGTTTAAACAATGACAGCCAACTTCCACGGCTGAATGCTTGGCCTGAGCCTCATCATCTAAGGTACTCCGAATGCACACAGCATGGTGAGTTTACAGCCGCATATGCACCAGGTGTCCTTGTTTACCAGGGACAGTCCGGATTTTCTGGTCCTTTCTCCTTATTTTTACTTTGACAAGGGAGGCAGCAGAGGGAACAAAGAGAGAGGGAGGAAGCCTGTGCAATTCATTTCATGTACTTGCAGCGCAATTTCCCCCTCCCCACTGATGCCGGAGTACATGCTGCATCCTGCAATCCCAGTTGTCTCCTTTGGGTATGGGGGCATTTGTTTCCTTGCCCGGGTGTAAGCCTTATTTGCCCTACTGGGTCTCCAGGGACCTGAGCTGGCTATTTTGCTGGTAAAATTCCATTCTACCTATCCCTGTTAGAATGCCCCCCCCCAAAAAAAAGAAGGGCCTTTTCGCTCGCTAGATTTAATGCTATGCCATCGGCTGTCATGCAAGGTAGATTCAGTGGTATCCCCTTGAATGACAGACTTATGCTCTTGCCCCTTGGGGGAGGTTGAGTCAATTGTGCACCTGTTGTTTCATTGCCCTTTGCACACCGCGGCTCGGAAGAAATTCTTAGACTCAATTTTACCCACGAAGCTACAGACTTCAGAATCCGAGATGCTGAGAAATCTTCTCTCGACGACGGTGCCGACTCTAATAAGACAGAGCGCTGCCTCTCTACATCTTATAGTGAAGTCTAACCCGGAAAGAGGAGCTGGTGATTAGAATTTTTACTTGACTGACCTGTAAAATGCTTTTACTGTGTTTTGTCTATAAGTTTAAGCCAATAAAGGTTTTTTATAATTATAAATTAATTTGTAATTATAAATTATTTTGCTGGTGCAAGTGGACCCCAGAAGGCAGATCGAGGCTGGGAAAGGGGCCAGGATAGGGATGCTGCTGATGCCGCCGCTGCTCCAACATCCATCTCCCTTCTTCCCTTCCTAGCCCCCACCGTGCCCCAGGCTCTATCCCAGCCAGCGGCGTCATGCAGCCGGAATGCTGGGCGGGAGGAACGGGTGAGCGGCAGCCCGCCCGTTGCGTACCGGTCAGTTTCGCCGTCTTCCCCGCCCCCACGGCGAAACTGACCAGTACACAACGGGCGGGCTGCCACTCACCCGTTCCTCCCACCCAGCATTCCGGCTGCATGACGCCGCTGATCCCAGCCATTTCCAAGCACAGTGCAACGGCACACGGCCACAGCGCATGGTGCTGTGAATGGTCTACAGGAGTGTCATGGGATTTTGAGGAAGGGTCATTTATTGGGGGGGCCATTGGGAGGCTCAGCCCCGCACCACACCAGCAGCACCGTGTGCCTTGTCTACGGTAAAAAAGCTGATGGTGTGCCTTGACCATTGTGGCGCCTTGCCAGTGTGCCGTGAGATGGAAAAGGTTGAAGATCTCTGCTCTGTCTCATGCTTCCCACGCCCCACCCTGTTCTGCCCATGGCCCATCCCCCGCCAGCCCCAACCCCTCAAGCCCACCTCCATGCCAACTTGCCAGCAATAGCGCGTCTCTAGAGGTTGCTGGCACCGGGCCATGGTTCCTCCGCTCTTGAAGCGGCAGCCCAACTGCACAAACTGGCATGCTGCCTTTTGCCACTGCCAGCATGTTGCACCCCCAGAAGGGGTAGCCCCTAGGACCCTAGGACCGAGCACAATAGCAATAAAGAATGTGGAGCTTTCCTTACATTTGGACTTCCTCCTTCTCCCCCCCCCCAACAGGTTTTAGTGCAGTGGTTCCCAAACTGAGGGTCAGGACCAGTGATGTCATCCGGGCGCGCCAGGAACCGGAACGCCAGGATGATTGGCAGCCCTCCGCCCCTATGGCAGAGGCCAGCCACGCCTCCCTGCGCCTCCCTGCGCCTGGAATCGCTCCATTTCAGAGCGATTCGGACGCGTGGGAGGGCGGGAGGGCCCAGGAGCAGCTCGCCCATCCTCGGGAGAGGCAGCGTGGCCCGGGCCCGTCCGCAGAACTAGCGGAATGGCATACCGGGCCGTTCCGCCAGGATGACACCACTGGTCAGGACCCACCAGTGGGTCATGAGCCAATTTCAGGTGGATTGCGAAGCAGCTAGAGCAGCCATATTGAAAATATGGGAATATGGGATGCTGGACATGGGGAGGGCTGTGTGGTTGTTTTGCTTGTGTCAAGGTTGTAAAGAGGCTTTGTTTCCCTTTCTGATTCACTTTGCTATTGAAAAATGGCTGAGAAATTACCCAACTTATTGCTACATCATCAGAAAAGCAGCAGGTTTTGGCTTCATAATGATGACACTTCCAGCCATGACATCACTTCTGGTGGGTCCCGGACAAGTGGTCATTCTAAAAAGTGGGTCCCGGTGCTAAAAAGTTTGAGAACCACTGTTTTAGTGGTTCAGTCTGTAAGCTAAATGTAACGCAGGAGTTTCAGGTTTGGAATTTGCAAAAAGCAGTTTTCTTTTCCCGTTAGTATCTGTGGAGAGAAATCCAATTTGAATCAGGGGCAGGACATTGGAAGGGAAGGTTTAACCTTTTTTCTCTTGTTCTGATTCTCTGATTTAAATTAAGTGCCCCCACTGAAGAAACATAATTTGGACTGAGATGGGGAGATTAGTGGGGAAAGAGTTAAAGAGATCCCAATTGCAGGCTTGAAACCAATTTGCAAAAGATAGTAAAAGTCGTAAAAGTTCCAAGTCACATCACATCACATCCGGCCCTTACATTTTCTACCAATGAGGCATTAGAGCAACATCTCTAGCACATCGTTTGTAGAAAACGCACCACCTGATATGCTATATACAGCCTGCAGCCAGTGTACATGCTGCAGATGGTGTTAATTTTGAACTGTCAAGTATGATTGTAGAACATTCAGATTATGTGTCATTAGTCTATCTTT
Organism: Lerista edwardsae; assembly: GCA_029204185.1. Lineage (NCBI taxonomy): Eukaryota > Metazoa > Chordata > Lepidosauria > Squamata > Scincidae > Lerista > Lerista edwardsae. The sequence continues at coordinate 11,041,853 of JAJKFI010000024.1, forward strand.
AGCCCAAAGAACAAAAACACTCCTCCTGTTTGCTTTTGAGTCATATGACCAGACCCAGTTTGTGAATGAATGAATGAATGAATGAATGAATCTCCCATGACATGAGAAGCTTAGTGAATGCAAAACACCATACAAAACAGCCCTGTTGCAGGAACTGCTTCAAACCTGGGAAATCCGCTAACAGAGTAGACAATACTGGACCAATATGGTTGGATTCCTTGGAAGGCAACTTTGCCTTCATGTGCATAAGTGAGATTTCTGATCCAGAGGCAGAGCTAAGGCAACAAGCTAAGGAGCAACAAGCTGAGTTTGACACTAGTAGTGAAAAATGTGAAACCCTTGGTATGTATGAACAATACCATCATGGGACATATCACTGGAAAGGTAATCTAATGCAGAATGCAGTGAAATAAACACAGCGAGTTAAACCGCTGCTGCTGGGCTTTCCGACCGCAAGGTTGGGAGTTCAAGACTGCGCGATGGAGTGAGCTCCCGTTGCTTGTCCCAGCTCCTGCCATCCTAGCAGTTTGAAAGCACTTAAATGCAAGTAGATAAATAAGGACCACTTTGGTGGGAAGGTAACGGCGTTCTGTGCGCTACGGTGTAGAGTCATGCTGGCCACATGACCACGGAAGCTTGTCCTCGGACAAAACGCCGGCTCTAAAGGCTTTGAAATGGAGATGAGCACTGCCCCCTACAGTCAGTCATGACTAGACCATTCAGTCGTGGGGAAACCTTTACCTTTTTAATATCTTTACTCTATTAAAGATTAGAAGAATTGCAGAAGATTTAGTCGAGAGGGTTAATGCCTCCGTTTGCCTGAAGATAAGAGCTGAAGATCTGAAGGTCGCCAGTTCGGGACAGCCGGAAGTCTCTGTGAGCGGCAGACCTCATTAATTGCGGCTGATTAACAGCTGAGCTTCGGCTGCCTTGTGTGAGGGCGAGTTGTGCCAAACTTCAGCCACTTCTCTGGTGGGAGCAGGGAAGCCGCTTATCAGCCAGCAGGAAGACAAACGGGTGGCCAGAAAGAAGGACTAAATCCAGAAAGATCCATCTATATGTGTGTAGTTCTTGAAAGATAGAAAATTTTCTGTATAAATTGTAAAAACCTTCGGGTTTCTGAATAAAGTCTGCCCATGTAAACCGCCTTGAGTTATAGTCATTAGAGAAATCTGGTGACCTAAGAAAGGCGGTATATAAATCCAAGTATTATTATTATTATTATCATCATCATCATCATCATCAGGATTCTCTGCTATAGAAAAGGAGGGATTGTGGGATCTCTTTCACTACAGACAATGGCACATGAAGGGGTGACTCTGTCTAATGCAAGGCTCTCGGCATTATGAGCAATAGTCTTAAGCTTTCTCCTTTCCTTTTCTGTTTTGTTTCCAGAGTGATATAATGAACATGAAAAATTGGCTCCACCTAGTGTCAGGAACCAGTATCATGGTATTTACAGTCAGCTCTCATTATCCACTAGGGTTTGGTTCTTGGAAATCCTTGCGGATAGCGAATTCTCAGATAATAAACCATTGATCCTATGGGATTGATACTTCTTTTTTTACCCAGCGGGTAATTAATCTGTACAACTCCTTGCTACAGGAGGTGGCTACATCAGGCCTAGGTGCCTTTAAAAGGGAATTGGACAGATATATCTGGAAGAAAGGTCCATCATGGGCTATAAGCTGTGATGGGTTGTGCAACCTCCTTATGTTAGACGTAGTCTACTTCAGAATGCTCAGAATACTTCACAATTCCCTACACTACCTTTACACTGTATTTTTTTTTTAACACCTTCTTTTGTCTGGCCTGAATCTCGTTCCAGTCAGTTTCATTGGGTAAGCCTTGGTTTATGAGACAGTGTTTTAAGAACATAAGAAGAGCCCTGCTGGATCAGGCCAAAGGCCCATCTAGTCCAGCCTCCTGTGGCCCACCAGGTGTCTCAGGGAGCACACAAGACAACAGGATTACTGCATCCTGTTGCCACTCTCTTGTATCTGGGATTCTGAGGTAAATATGAGGTAAATAAAAAAGAATTTACTATCCTGTCTATGGGGAGGAAGCTATAACAACTATAAGCACTTGGCATTCTGAAGTAGCCTACTACTAAGGTAAGGAGGTTGCGAAACCCATCACGGCCTATAGACCTCAATGGACTTTTCCTCCAGAAATCTGTCCAATCGTCTAGGTGTCCAAGGCACCTAGGCCATCACCACCTCCTGTGGCAAAGAGTTCCACAGCTTAATTACCCACTAGGTAAAAAAAGTACTTCCTTTCATCTGTTTTAATTCTCCCAACCCTCAGTTTTAGCAGATGCCCCCTGGTTCTGGTACTGTGAGAGAGGGAAAAGAACATCCCTCTATTGACTCTATCCCTCCCATGCATAATTTTGTATGCCTCAGGTGCCTTTTTTCCAGGCTGAAGAGCCCCAAATGCTGCAGCCTTTCCTCATCAGGGAGGTGCCCCAGCTCCGTAATCATTCTCGTCGCTCTCTTCTGCACCTTTTCCAGCTCCACTATGTCCTTTTTGAGATGCGGCGACCAGAACTGAACACAATACTCCAGATGTTGCCATCTGTTACCATCGATTTGTCCTCTTTCTCCACATCACACGTTTTTATAAAGCTCCATCACTCACACACACACACACACACACACACACACACACACACACCCCTTTTGGCCCACACTGAGAAGCCCCAAATACTTTCGCCTTGCCTTTGTGGTGAAGATGCTCCAGCCCCCTTTCCCCCAAATTGATCTCAGTGTCCCCTGCAGCATTACAATTCCCTTTTCGGCACGGGGCAACCAGAACTTGCACACAGGCTTTCCAGTTGTGGGTGCACCATCAGTTTATCGGTACGGATTGTGCCACTGGCAGTTTTATTTCCAGTCACTTTAAGTAAACCCCCTTTGTTGGCCTTCCAAGATCCAGGTGCCTCTTATGCGTTTTGATTTTATTCTTCCTCCCTGTGGCTGAAAAAGTTACCTAAACTGCACAACCGACAGCATCAGGGGGGGCCTTCTTGTCTCTGCAGGAAATTGGCTTTTGTGTTTGACACGGTCCTGAGCGTGAGCAGAAGAGCCCTTATCACCGAAGCAAAACAGCTGTAAGCCTCACATCGATAGAAGTCCCGTTGCAGAACCCTTTGTCCTTTCCCTGAATGTGCTTACGCAGGAACGCCTGTTGGGGACACACCTTCCTCCCAAGCATCAGTTCTGTGAATTCACCACGCCACTTGGTTATCTCCGCCAGCCCAGAGGCTTCGTGGTCAAGGGCAGCAAGGCTGACACACACAGAACGCACAAAGGCTGGCGCACTGGTTCCTTTTCTGCGTCAACAGGGGAAGAACTGTGGCCATCTGTTGCCCACAAACCAATGCATGAGCTGCCTCCTTCTCACCCAGATCACTGGCCTATTTAGCTGGCAGTTGCCCGTACCTTCAATGTCTTTCCAGGCAGGGAACTTTCCTAGCCCTACCCAGAGAGGGCGCAATCCTAACCTGGAATTAGGCCAGCAAAGTTTGGCCAGCACAAGGGCCACCGTAAAGTGTGTTTGGACCAGTCTTGGAGTCAGAGAGGTCAGCACACAGACGTGCGCCATCCTCCCTGCTTCCAAAAGAGGTCCTAACGTGCTTTATGGTGTCCCTTGTGCCGGCCAAACTTTGCTAGCTGTGCAGGACCTAACTCCAGGTTAGGATTGTGCCCTGAGTCTAGGACTTCCTGCATTCAAAGTATGCGCTCAGTCACTGACCTAAACTCCCCCACATCCCACTCCATGCCTTGTGGCATAGTAAAAGACCAATGGTTTTATTGTGACGTAAGCTTTTGTGGAAAAGGGACGTGGTGGCGCAGCGAGTTAATCCGCTGTTGCTGGGCTTTCAACCGCAAGGTTGGGAGTTCAAGACTGCGTGACGGAGTGAGCTCCCGTTGCTTGTCCCAGCTCCTGCCAATCTAGCAGTTCGAAAGCACCTCAATGCAAGTAGATAAATAGGGACCACTTCGTGCGCTACAGCGTAGTCATGCCGGCCACATGACCACGGAAGCTTGTCCTTGGACAAAACGCCGGCTCTACAGGCTTTGAAACGGAGATGAGCACCGCCCCCTACAGTCAGTCACGACTAGACCATTCAGTCGTGGGGAAACCTTTACCTTTAAGCTTTTGTGGACAACAGCCCACAAGATCAGATACATGGAAGAGTTATGCTCAGTTGGCAGGTATGTGCATGTGCCTCTCTGCCGGGAAAACAAATTTAAACTGTGGAACCACATGACCAGGAAGTGCAAGAAGTATTATCTGTGACAGGTTGCTCCGAACTCCAGCCCACGGGCCAGATCTGGCACCCATCCTACCTTTCCCCCAGGTTGAACGGCGCTTCCCATTCTGCTTGGGAGCTGCTGCAAAGCCCCTCTGTGCACCCCAAACAGTAATAGGGGTCAGCCACTTCCATCCAGGTTCTGCTTCTCAGCATGCGCTCTGTTGCTGGGCAGACGGGACTAGCTGGTACAACTACAGGCAGGGAACTACACATGGAGGGAATTTGCAGCAACTCCCAGGAGGAACAGTCATGCCAGGGAAGTCTTTGCCGGCAGCAGCGGTCTCCAATTCTTCTGTATTAAGAATGTGTTGCTTAAAAATAAAGAACAATGTTAAGATTTGAACAATATAAGGCCCTGGCTAGTTTAGATTCCGGGACCACCAAGTTCATCAGGTCCACTTTGAATAGCGGCCAAGTAAAAATCCATGAGGGTTTGCCAGTGGCATAACTAAGAAGGGAGCAGGGGGTACATTTCCCTGGTATCATGCCTTGAGGGGGTACCAACCTGCACCCCTGCTGGCAGATCCTGAGCACCTGAGAGGTGGTGCTCAAACCACCTCCCAGATGACTGGAGATCGGCTGTTGGGGGGGAGTACAGGTTGGCACGCCCTCTAGGCTTGGTAACTGGGGCAATGTACCCCCCTGCCCTGCTTAGCTATGCCATAGAGTTTGCCATCAAAAATAGACAGGAACACCAACGTGCAGATCATAAAACGTTATCATTATATAGAGCAGGCCTAACATGCAATCTGAAGCCTATTTGAACTTTTGACAAGAAAGTGTATGAATGGAGCCAGCCCATCCAATGAGGCTGGAGGAGGCAGCAGATTGGCAGGGGAGAGTCCACCTCTGTTCATCCACTCTCCTCCAACACTGCTCCTTCCTGTACTGAAAGGGGCAGAATGGAAGAGGAAGTATGGAAAGGGGAAATGCAGTACTAGGTGCATCAAGTAAAGGAGGTGGAAGAGCAGTATTCAGCACAGCATCTTAGGCGGCAGAAGGTCTTGGGCCAGTCCCAAGAGCAAACCAAGACTCGAGAACAGGCTGAAATGTGACCATCACAAGTCATTTTTGCTGTGCCCCCTTTATGCCTCTCCCTTGCATCTGCAGTGCAGGTGGTTTCACACACACGCAGTTGCAAACGTGCACTTTTGTTGCTGTTGTGGGGATGGTTACTTGGCACTTGTTGCATTAAGAGCCCTAAAACAGACAGAACATCTACAGGTGCAGTTCAGGTGAGAGGCAGCAAAACATAAAATTGGAGGATTTTTAAAAATTGCTTTTAGGGGCACTGGAATATGTCCATGCAGAGACACAGATCAGATGTAGCAACCTCAGGGTGACAGTCACTAAGAAAAGGTGGAGAGTCCCCTCTGTCTTGGAAAGATTATTACGGCTTCAAGTTGTTGTATCGCTATCGGAGTATCTTGCCTGGACACAATGGAGCTCGAGCAAGGCAGTTCTTAGCAAGGAGCAGTTCAGCAAAGTTCAGGCCCAAAAGGGCAGCACCCTTACAAGAAGCCACCCCCTGGACTCCCTACTGGAAGAGGCACCGCCTGCTGTAACAGTTTCCAGCTGTTCTTCTACAAATAGCCTGGCCCAACCATAGGCAAACGGCACAATTGCATGGGATGCCAAAAAGTGTAGGGGTGCCGGCCACAGTTATGTACATATCTTGGAAGGGGAGAGCCTGTGGTTTTGGAGAAAGCGCATAGAGGCATGAGCTTTGGATGAAAATATGCTTGGATCACCCACATTCTCACATCAAGGATTAAACTCCCCCCCCCCCGCCCACTTAGCCTTGAGGGGGCCTGATGGTGTTCAAGGGCATTTTCTTAAGGTGCCACTTCAAAGAGCTATCTTTAGCACACTCAAGCATTTGGGCAGAGCCGGGGGGGCCTTATTTTTCCTTCCAGAGATTCAATTGGCTTGCCACGTGAGTTTTGTGCTGGGAAAAGGCAACCCCAAAATGCTCTTGGGTGCACAGGGTTGCCTGTGCTACTCTTTGGATATTGCCCAATGTTTTTTTTTTTTTGTATGTGTGTTTGCTGAGAGCTTTGCTAGGAAGCAAGTTAAAAAAAAAAGAATAAAGGAATCTTAGAAGCAGATTATTAACTGGCAATGCTACTTTAAATCTGGTCAAGGCAACAACTTGTTGGAATAAGGCTGGACAGAAGAGCTAATTGTAAGCCACAACTGTTCCATTGCAAGCAGACAGAACTTAAACCCTGACCGAGGGCCAAACTACATTACATTGAGCCCATTTGTGGTCTTGCCATGCTCTGATTTTATACCCAAAATAATAGGGGGGGGAGCACAAATACAGTTACAACCAGAGCAGGGGCTTAAGGTTAAATCCCCCCACAGTTGCTATTTAGGGAACACTCACCAAACATGCAAGGAGCAATGATATGCTTATTTACTTAAATGATTTCTCTTCTACTTTTCCCTTTGCATAAAGGGAGCACTTAAGGCAGCTTAATGTAATTTGTGGTTTGGACCCAACTTACTGCTTGGGTTTCAGTGGGACTTTAGCTAGATCCCAGCGGCCAACAGATTAAGGCTACAGTCCTATACAACTTAACTTTAAGTAAGCTCATGGAAAGCAGTGGGAAATGCGAGAAAATGTGCACAGGTGTGAACAGTCACTTGGGCTTCAAGGCCAAAATACACGCAACATTGGTCACCTTGCAATAAGAGACCGACTTGATTCGTAAGGAGCAGCTCTACAGAGATGCACTTTGAATCGGTACTGCAACATGGAGCAGCGGCGGACCCGAGGGCCCCCTTCGGGTGCGAATGCCCTGGGCGCTGATCATGGGGGCGGCGCCACCGTCTGTCCCCACCACAACCGAGAGTGAATCCGCTTCCTGAATCAGCCTCGGTGCTGCTAACAAGTGTCGCCCGGCCTCAGAGGGGCCGCTGGACTGGCAGGGGCGGGGGGCACATACCTGAGGGGAGCACATCTCTGGAAGTGTGCTCCCAGGCACTGACCCCAACCAGTATCGCCCCAGATATGGAGGTAGGAGCAGCG
>JAJKFI010000024.1:11049607-11066359 GCA_029204185.1 Lerista edwardsae
CGCTCACCCGTTCCTCCCGCCCAGCGTTCCGGCAGCATGACGCCGCTCGGTAGGAGGTATTTACCTTGACTTCTATACTGTTTTTCTGCAAAACATCCCCTGCTTACCCCAGAAGTGGTACTGTAGCAGAAGGCATTTTCAGGGTTAAATAGCTGGAGGGTTAGGGAGGGGAAAGGCAACACTCAGGAGCAACAGAGCACTGTGAAAATATTCCCAGTCTCCATGGCTGCAATTGCACAGCTCCTACTCATTCTCTCAGTCTCTTTTAAGTGTAAAATGCAAGATCCTAAGAAAGGCCTATGGAGCACAGGCAGGCCTCTTCAACAATACCAGTGAAACAAATCACACTTAGAAAAATGAAAGCCAATTTTTATTGTCTCCACAGCCAATCATTTGACACGAACATGCATACGTAATTTTGGCTACGCACACACCACTTTGTTTTAAACGTTAGTTATTAAACATACAGCATACATCCTTACAAAAATGAGTCAAAATGCAAACTTAACTTTTTAAAACAAACAAGTTTTTACTCAATTCTTTTTCCTTAAAAAAAAAAACCTTTGTGTTGGGTACCATTTGTACAAACACAGTTAATTTAAACAAATCTGCTCTTAAGTTTCCTCATGGCTGCACATAAAAAAGCTGCAATAGAAAATGAAGTCACTGAGGGTCTCTTTTTTCTTTTTTTTTAAATAGCAGAAATAGGCAGTTTTGCCATGCACAAGAAGCAATATTAAATATTAGTTTTTTCAAAAACAAAAAAGAAAAACCACGTTTAAAAATATTAAGTTCAAGTCACAGAACTTTCCCCAGTACAGAGAAATCCAAAACGCAACACAGAATTAGCTGCCACGTAAATGGCCACTCTGAAAAGTCAGAATTACTTTCCAGAGTTGATAATTTTCATTGATTTTGGCACAGAAAAGAAGTTATCAGCTTACTCAAGAACAAGAACGTGATTTTTTTTTGAAAGGGAAAAAAAAGAGAAAAAATCAAAAGCAAGACTGAACAAGATAGTAGTTCAATCACTTTTTAAAAAAGAACTGTGCATCTCAGTCATTGCAGAATACTGTCTTCTGTTTACAGCAGGGCATAATTTCCAGGTAACTGTTATTGCAACATAGATTTAATTTGCTTGGAGGTAGTCTCATCATTCAGATGTTTTGTTGTGTACCTAAAAACGGGGGGGGGGGGAAGCAAGCAGAACAGAAATTGATTCCTTGCATATCATTTACAGCCCAATCCAACCACACCCACACTCAAACTAATGCTAACCAATGGTTTAGAAGTCACTAGCAGAGCCAAACTGAGCCAGTTGGCTCACAGAGTCTTCTTCCACCAGCTGTTGCCCCCCCCCCTCACCCCAATCTGCCCCTTCTATGCACCAGGTGGATAAAAAACTTGCACTTTAGTTTAGACTGAAGTTTCCTCAAGTATGAATGTAAATGCAAAACTGTAGTTTTGAAAGCAAAGCAAGGCTATGTGAATACTGACAGATGCAAGTCTATTTGAACATGTCATGCTGTCAGGATTCAATTGCACTGGCTGCCAGTTTGTTTCCCGGGATGGCTGGTTGTTACCTTTAGAGTCCCAGATGTCTCTCAAGGACTGCCTTTCTCCACATGAATCTCACCACTACCTTTTAAAAAGAAATGGAGCTAAGAATTGCGCCATGATTCAGAGGTGTACCTGAGAGCATTTAGAAGGCCTTCTACACTGTTTGGAGGCTGGTCTTTGAGAACTTTGATGCATCCTTTCATCTATAAATCAAAACAGAATCACATCACATCTCAGAACAGGTATGGGTGGGGACAACCACGTCACAGCTTGGAATCTCAAATGCTGTTAGTAAACAAAGGTTCTAGTCCTCATGCACATATAGGACAGCTCCAATTCCTATGGCATCAGCAACGTTTAAACAGAAAAGCAAATAACTATGTATATCCCACCCAAGACAGTGGATGGCATGCTCAATACTAGCCATGGGTTATGAGCCTGTAAACAACCCAAGTACTCCCTGCATGGGAGCCTTGCAATGTGCAAAGCAGCCCTGGGTCTGGTTTGCCTGTCATGTCTCTCAAGCACTCCAGAACAGAACTATGTGTATTGCTACACTAGAGGTGCACTGTTAAGTTGATGAGGTGTTTTCTTCAGCTGAATACAATCCACTTTGATTAATCAGACAATTAATGCTACATACAACATCACAATCCAATGTTAGACCTAATTATAACTTTGGCACTTTGGGGAAGATAACAACACAGAGACACTTTTTTTTGCTAACTACCCCGTCCCAAAACTTACATCAATTTTTGAAGTTTTAGCGAAAGCACCTACTGGATGCACGTGGTCGTAGAGAATGATGACACCCACCATTACCCTCAGACAGAACGAAACCGTTTCCTCATTTGTGAACCTGCTTCTGTATTCCCTGGAATTTAAATAAATTACTTGGTTATTTACGGTTATCCCGAGAGGAAGCTGCCGCCTGTTTACGCATTGGCAAATGCCGTAGAGTATCTTTCCTAAGCACAAAAGCCATTTCAAAGAGTTTCTACCTATAGGATGACGGCTCATTCACCGTGGAATAACCGTGGGTCACAAAGGCTGGGTCTTGGGAATATTTCGCTTCCCCACTGCTGTGTGGTGCAGCACAACTTGCTATTACCATCTCTGCTGACTGACCACATGAGAACTGGTTATAGCTAGGCACGTTTTTTTCCAGTGATCAACACAAAACGCGAAGTAATGAGCATTTCTACTGAAAATGCTACATAAAACAAAACTTAGGTCAGAACAAGAAAAAACACCGCTTTTGTTTATTTTTGACACAGTGAGGAATACACATATAGTTTTCAGCAAGGGATCAGGAGGAGGAGTGGCAGAAACAGGAGGAAGCTTGCTTAAACTGAACATGCGTATTCATAGTTCACAGTGTGCGCTGAGGCGACTTTAATGGAATGTGGAAGTAGTAAGTAGCAGTTTCTTAATACTCCAAGCAGCAACCAGAGTGTAGCTTGGGAATTTTTGAGCAGGTTATTTTGGGCTGGGGTGTGGGTGTGCACCAATGATTGCTTGCTTCTGCCTTTTATTTGCAATAAAAATTTGGATAAATATACATAACACCGTAATTTGCTATTTTAATCAAGAAATTTTGGAAAAAATATCACCAAAAAAATGCCACCCCTAGTTATAGCAGGTTCACAGATGCTGAGTGACGAGCACAGAGTTCAATCACCATATCTGGTTTTCGCCCACTGAACATGGGGGAGATTACCCCAGCCCTGACCCAGGCAAAGAATGTAACTTCCAGGAATGCTGCCACTGTGGGGAAAAAAAGCTTGCAGCATGCAGAGTGCACTCCAGGTAATAGTGTACAGCTCTTATATCTTCCTGAATTATGCATGAAATAAAACCATTTACAAAACTACAGAGATGCCTTTGATACATTCCCGCTAAAATATTAAAATACAGTCCTACAAGAGCCAATGGCATGATGTATATTGATGCCCAATGACCACAGGGGTTACCAAACCGGAAATTTCAGAGACCGTCCCAAGAAGAATGCAGGTCCCTTTCTATTATTTCTAAGGAGTGGTGACTGCTGGACATAGTGGAAAACTAGCTCTCTTTATCGCAAATTTCCCATATTGCTGATACCCGAGTTGAGAGATTTCCTTTCCCGTTAGACTATCGCTGCTCACATCTCCTCAGGTATCACAATGGGGATTGCTGAAAGAAGTGCTCTGTACTGGACCCTCAAGTCACAAGCACAACGAAGAAGTGCTGAGGTGACTTCCCTCCCCCCACGACCATTTGAGCCTTAGGAAATTCCCCAGGCAGAATTTGAGAGAGAGAGAGAGAGAGAGAGAGAGAGGCAGGCACCCACCAGGTGCTTCAAGGAGCACCAAGACAACAAGATGCCTGTTGCAAGATCTTGTTGCCACTCCCCTGCACAGTGAACACACTGGTGGCTAGTCAAGATTCTCCACAGCACTTCTCTTTGACAGCCACCAGAACCAGATGCTCCTCTTCAGACATGTACTCACAGGAACAGAGGAACAGCCCCGCTGGATCAGGCCAAGGCCCATCCTGTATCTCCAGATCCTGTATCTCACAGTGGCCCACCAGATGCCTCAGGGAGCGCATAAGACAACAAGATTCCTGCATCCTGTGGCCACTCCCTTGCACCTGGCATTCTGAGGTTAATGTCTGACGCATAATTCTGAGGGAAATATGAGGTAAATAAAACAGAATTTGCTACCCTGTCCGTGGGGAGGGAGCTATAGTAACTTGCATCCCAACCTGGACCCTAAGAACATAAGAAGAGCAATGCTGGATAAGGCCAAAGGCCCACCTAGTCCAGCTTCCTGTATCTCACAGTGGCCCACCAGATGCCTCAGGGAGCACACAAGGCTACAGGCTGCCTGCATCCTGTGGCCACTCCCTTGCACCTGGCATTCTGAAGATCCCACCCTAAGCAGAGGTGGGAGGAGCAGTCCTTTTGGAACAGTGCAGAGCCAGGGTTGGGGAAGTGGACTTGGCCTTGCCCCTTGCTTTGCCTGAGTCAATGACCAAAATAAGACGTGGAAGGGCAGGGAGTGGGGGGTGACTGGGACTCTCTGTCCTCTTCTCCTGCCAAACTTGAGGGGTCTGCAACTAATTCCATAAATCTAATTCTGACCAATACAACTGCAGGCTGCTTTGGCGCACACAGCAGGATTCCATGTGGTTCTTATTTTTATTCTGCCTTCTAGGTTTTGGCTTTCCCAAAATCATCTGCAGCTTTAGCAAAATGGCTCTTCGCGGATTCCATTGTAATCATTCTGGGAGCTCGATTCCAATGTAATATTTGGAGCGGTTTCATAGAGAACAGTCAAAAACACATAACATATAACAACATGAATCAGATTTTTATTCCCCAACCAGACAACTCAACGGTTGTGTCCCGGTTCGTTTTGCACCTGGTAAAAAGTTAAGTCCTTCTACTTACGGGGTTTCCAGCATGACTCGGCAAACGCTGGCCATGGTGCTTAAGCAATCTGTGGTGTTTTCTATGGGTAAATTTTTATTCTGCAAATCACACAAGGAAAGGAAAAAAAAGGTACTGAAACACAGAAAGTTACACAGTTCTATACTTGCTTTGCTTAGGAGCCCTCAGTTGTTATACACTCCCCTCTTTGTAAGTACTTCCACTGTAAGTCGTTTCACATCCATACTGCACTTCCCTCTTTATCCATACCAATGTTTTATATATAAAGTCCGGGAATGGGGGGTGGGTGGGGGGAAGAGGACCAAGTATCACAAGGAGGCAAGGTGCACCCCCAATTTTCCTCAAGGGGTACACCATCCTCCACTTTGAGGTCTGGAAACAGAGAGGAGATGAATTTGCCTCACACATACAAAATGGGGTTCCAGGACAGCAGATCGCTTTTTGGATTTCTCACCTCCCCCCCTCCCCCCCCCCAGGTAAACAGAAGTGCCTCCTTTCTTGGGTGAGATCTCGCAGTTATTAGGAGATGCGCTATTCAGGACCCGGAGAGGGCCAAGCGCAAGTGGGGAAGAGGTGAGATGCACCTCCTTCATGTGAGAGGCACTGCCCGATGGGTAGCACATTCCCATGCTTTCAAGGCATGTGCATTACATACTCCCTTTTACAGTGTATCTGGTTTTGTGCTGCATTTCTACGAATTACTAGATGGGTCCTAAGAACAGAAGATTTTCTAAAATCATGGGGAAAGTGGGGGGGAAAAGCGTTCATACTTAGCAGCTAAAGCCTGAGACGCTAAACCTCATTATGTGATACTAGAACTCCTGAAACGTTTTCGTCATTGACTAACACTTTAAAATAGAACGAATAACATTATATAGCATCAGTACTCTGTCACACAATGTTTTCCTTGTTCTATTGAAGGTGAATTTGGAATGCCTTGGAAGGCGTTAGAATTTTTTCCCATTGAAATTAATGTAAAAATTGTACTTGGGAATGGATTAGGGTTATAATAAAGATGAAATGTGTAAAGACGAAAATGTGTATTATGCGTCCTATAAAGGTGAAAATGTGTACTACTTTATTCCCATTTTACCAAAGAGGAACTGGGGGAAGAATGCCTATATAATATGTTATAAGAGGAAACTCAGCTAAACAACTTCTCAGCAGCGCAGTCATGAAATGTGTTTACAGTCACAACAGAGTGCAGTATGATAGTCTTCCATTTGGCCATGTAAGTTTACAGTAAGAATCTTGGGAGTTGAGATGCAAACAGTTTTAGATTATTCATAAGCTAAAAAAAATTGTTGGCACATAATTTTTTAAGGAACAGAGTGTTGCAAAAGTGTCAGGGGATGGAGGGAGGTCTGAGCTGCACCTAACAGAACTGCAATGATCCTGATGTTTACAAAGCTTGGCAAGATTTCATGGATACAAATTCAAAAACTTTATTAGAGAGCGACATTCTATAAAAAACATCCTAAAGCTTTTCATATTCATGCAGCAGCAGCAAGTGTACTCATTTCCCAAAAGAAATCAAAATTTCAAAAGTATTTTAAAAAGTGTATTCATACACCTACCTCTGAAACAAATTTTGTTGTGGCATCGCTTAAGGTTTTCAACATTGGTGTTGCTTCAGCATAAAATAAGGACATTCTGTTGGCCAATTCATTATTTACTTCATTTTCTCCTTCTGCCTATCAAAAAAAAAGCACATCTTTATTGTTTTTGAATAAACTGATACGTGATATAAGGATCATGAAGAAGCACATTTTTAACTTCTACAGCGAAGTTACTTACTGGAACATTGTTAATTCTCATTCGACTCAAGGTTCTTCTGTAGTAGCTGAAGTCATTCTGTATCGCAGGATTTGTCATCTAAGAAGAAAAAAGCATGGGAAGTAGGTCCTGCTGATGCGTCTATATTTAATTTCACTTACATATACACACTGCCTCCTCCTCAAGTGTCAAACACTCCACAGTGGTGGGAAAAGCTGTGTTTGACACCTCTGACCCCTTCCAAACAACTCCGTAGGAATAACTGGTGACGGATCTGAAGGCAAGAACAGTATGCCAAAGACCCAGATTACAGGGCTGCGTTGGTGGAGGAGATTTAGGTCTTAATCCTCTGCAGTGCTAAGCCAGTATGAAATCAGGACACCACAGAGGACCCACAACTATTACGTATCTCTCAAAAGATGACATCAAAGGGTTTTGTTTTTTTGCCAAAGAATACAATAGGTAAACCACAACAGGTAACAGTAGGTGTGGGCACATATGTGTCACCATTGGTAGTGGAACAGGCAGCTCCACTTGCATGATGCAACGACACTGATTTGGTCCAGCAGCCTATGCTAGAAGGAAGCACCAATGCGATGGATCTGCACAAGCAGCATTTGCGCTGGCACCGCTGCTGCTGTACCCAGAGAGATGGAGTCTTACTCCCCTTGGCTGCCCCCACAGCAGACGTCTGCATGTACTTAGAATCTTCCTCCACACTTGGCCAACGAAGTACGACCAACTAGCACTCTACACAGTGTAACATGGATTATGGATGATCAGTATCTATCACCACTGGACAGGTGCCAGCCCCAGATTATTCTGCCTTTACCTTCAGCTCATCAAACCGAAGTGTGAAATGAAGGATTTCTGCAAACTGTTTGGCAAGAGCCTGCTCTCGCTCCAGGTGCTGTGTGGGAGAATAGGGAGTGCTTGTCAGGGCCCCGAGAAGACCTCGTAATGCAGCTTCTGCCCAAAAACAGGAGAAACAGACGTTTACATAAAATATAGCTTCAACATTGAACATCCTGGTGCATTGCAAAAACAAGCCACAAAAAAAGCATCGTGTTCTTTCAAACGTCCATCAGCGGTCTGTGGATTGTCTAAGGAAATATGTTCGTTGGTATGCAGATGATCGGTCATACTTATAAGCTATCAGCAGTAATTTTACCAAGATCTACCATGCTATAGCTATGATTAAGGTCTATATAGTTGTTGTGGTAGTTAGAAAGAGCAGCTTGCTAGCCTCTACTGACACTTACCTAGTCTTTGAGAAAATTCATAGAATTTCTTTAGTTTGCCCACTAGAGGGACAACCGCACCCCATGCCTTCTCCTGGAGCCTTTCGTCTGTGGGATGCTGTATTGCCTGGAAAATTACACACATGTAAGGATGTTTGCTTCATAACACAGAGAGATGCTCTTCGTTCAAGACATACGTAACACAGGACACCCAAATCGCAACATGGATTCCACGTTCCCTAGGGAAGTAACTAGGTGAGCTCTCTACTGTACACAGGTCTTACTCCTGTGTCAATCATTCCTGAGCAGAGAATCACTCAGGATCACAGCACAGAAGAACAGGAACTGTGTGGTTCACCAACCAAATTTGTGAGACCTACAAAGCTTCCACATTCCAAAGGAGACCAACTCCAAGGTCTCAGGAAGGCAATTCCCAGAGCTGCTGCCTGAAAATCTTAACTAAAGATCCCAGAGACTGAACCTGATATTTTTTTTCCTACACACCCCGTGTTCTGTCACCATGCTAGGCTGCTCTCCTCACTCTTGCTCCCCAGAAAAACCTACTCGCATAACCTACATTTTGTGCAATAAAACTCTTATCTGCAGAACCTAAGGCCGTACCTGGCAGAAGGATGGCCTTCCCACTCCAGCAACAGAACACCCAAGTTAAAATGTTGGGGAAATGAAATACAGCACTCTGACCTTTTACTGATCGGTATAAAGGTCATACAAATGTCTGAAGAAAATGACAGGCTCACTAAATTCATTACCAAAAAAAAACCCTTATCCAATCATGCTTTTTACCTCTCGTATTTCATGACCGGCTCCTCGGTATGACTGCAAGTCTTCCAGGATTCCTTCCGCATCCTTTAACACAACGTTTACCTGATTATAAATTTCCTTTTCTGATTCTGTAGGTTGGGCATCTAAACAAACAGGAGAGCACACTGTGTCATTTTTTCCAGTGACCGTGTTTCCAAATGGAGACATGTACTACTAATGGACAACATCTTTAATACAGTGTTTGAACATGTACATTCAGTTGTCTAACTGATTCTATAACCTAAATAATTTACGAAGCACTTCTGCAGGGTAGTATACCAAAATACCTCAGGAATATCGTCAGCTTAGCTATACTTTGTTGTACAGGCATGCCCCGGTCTCCGCTGGAGTTCCGCTCCAGACCCCACAGTGGATACCAGTAGCGCCAACTCTGTGGGTGCCGCTATGCTGTTGGCACCCACAACAATTTTCTGGGGGTGCTCAGCACCCCCAAGGTTGGGTGCTGGGCTGGGCGCTTGCTTTGCAAGCCAGCCCCTCCCAAGGCCAGCCCATGGCGATTGCCTGCCCTGGCCTTGGAAGGGGGTGCTGCAGCCTCTTCTGAGACAGGGGTGGGTGATCGCCACAGCCTGGCCTCAGAAGAGGCTGCTTTCATCACTCCCTTCCAAGACTGGGCCGCGGCGATTGCCTGCAGCTGCCGCTGTGAGCAGCAGCCGCTTCCAAGGCCGGGCAGTGATGACAGGGGGCGTAGCTACGTCAACGTTGGGGGCGTGGCTATGGGCACCCCCAATGTTGCAATCAAGTCGGCACCCCGGTGGATACCTGAAACCGTGGATATTGGGGGCGCCTTTTTAAAAATAAAGGCACATCAGTAGCTTTGCTGCAACAAGGTAAAAAAAAAAGGTTTGTTTAATGTTTTTAATAGGCCTCCCAATATTCATGGTATCCTTGGCTAACTGAAACCATGGATACCGAACCAGTGGATACCAGGGCATGCCTGCATTCATACGCAGATACAAACAATTCTGCTCTAAGCTTGACATGGGATAGATGTATGTTTTCTGGATTGGGGGGGTGGTAGGGGAATATGGTGAGAGCTATATTCCCATTTTGTCAAACCCATTTTGGTCCGTTTAGTCTTTTTATAACCTAGACAGCAGAAGTCTTGTAAGTTATAGAAACAGAAGAATTTGCTAATTCAGAAATTTAGAGATGTCTTCTGCTCAATGATATTATGCACAAGACGGCCAGTCTGACTGCTTTTTGAAGTGTATGGAGATTAAATTCCCAGACCCACCACCCTGGGGCTTGCCACCTCCAAATACTGCTTATATAAACAACTATAAATATCTGAGAGGCTGTCATGTGGACGGTGGAGCAGATTCTACTGTTCAGCAGTGGAACAGTCTGCCTTGGAAGGTGGTACACTCTCCATCATTGGAACTCTTAAGAGGCTGGACAGCCAAGATGTTGTAGTTGTGGGCAGCCTGCATCAGCAGGCGGTTGGGTTCAGTGATCTTGCAGGTCTTTTGTACGAGTCAAAGAACAACAAAAAATATTAGGTGGGGTGAATGCATTTCAGGGCTCCTCCAGAGAACTCCACTGGAGAGTTGAAGTAAAGAAGCCGATATCAAATCCTTCCTTGAAGAGCCTCTGCAAGTCAGACTAGATAACACTGAGCAGTAGCATAGCTTGGGGGCATGCAGAATGGTAGGTACTGCTGGTGTCGAAACGCGCCATGTAAGCGGCCCCTCCCACTCACCATCAGAGCCATTCCGGGTAGTGACAGCAAGGCACTTACACAGCACATTGTGACATCTGGAGTACTTACCATTTTGCACACACACACGCAGCTATGCTACTGACACTAAATGGAATCAGAAGAAAGCAGATTCATATTAGGAAATAATCCAAAAGATATGTGGATCATGTGATATTTGGGCAACCAGAGTAGACTAGAGATCTGGCTGAAACTGAAAGGACGGTTGACTTTTTGTAGCCCTGGGTAGCTGAGAAATGGAGAGTGTTTAATTCAGAAGATTCACATGTGCTTCTAATGTAATGCTGCTGGGAAGCCTTAACGGCCTCTTTGGAAACAGTAAGCAGACACACTAGAACTACGCTCATCTAAACTGGCACAGCATCTATTGTGGTTTTAAAAAAATCAGTTTATACTTAGAGAAGATCAATCACAGTTTCAACAAGTTCTCTGCTCAGATGGCAAAGTAGTACTTAATACAATGCAAGAGAGGCCTTTAATGGGGGGAAAGTCATTCATCAGACACTCTGATTCAAAAGGAACAGTCTCTGAATAGATTCAGAAACAAGTATGTACCAAGTCCTCTGAGGTAGACAAATTTTCTCATTATGCACTGTAGTTGATAGATACGTCAACCAAGACTCCCTTTACCTCCATAGCTGATCCCACAACAAGGACAAGTTAAGACTTTCCCCCATGTGGTTCGTTTTGATAGAGAAAGGGTCTCCAGACATTTCAGGGCCACATCATATATTTTACAGATTTTTGTGGGCCAAAAAAAAAAATCAGTTTTATAAATAAATGAATAACATTTAAATGAATGAATAAATTCTACTTGGATCTTTTTTTTTTTGTAATCATCATGATATGATTCAGACAAAAGAAAAGTATAACATTTACAAAGAAACAATGCCGTGCTTAAATGGAGAAATTATATATAATGAAATTATATATAATGTCAAATATTTTAAGTTGCTGCGGGCCAGATAAAATCTTGTAGCGGACTGGATTTGGCCCCAGGGCCATAGTTTGGAGACCCCAGTAACAAACCAAAAAGGCAGTGACACCAAGTAATTGGAGTCTAATTTGTGACCGATGATACATTCAATAAGGCTCTCAGACTATTCATAGAACAGTGGTAGAAAGTTGAGAAACACCAGTATTATATAATGGAAAGAGGAAATGAATGAAGGCTGTGAGATCTCACACTTTAGCTTCAAAAACAAAAAGTCAACTCAGGTCTTACTTTCAAAGTCAAGGAAAAAATTTGGTCCCTGCTCAAGGTCTGTGCATGTCAAAACTTTAAGAAGATTCCCCATGTTAAGGTACCTGTTGAGATAAGGAAAAAAAAAAGACCATCTATTCAAGCAGCAATGGGACAAAGCAGGAGAATAAAGCAGCAGGAAGAACATGGCAGTTTCCACATACCCTGCAGCCTTCAACTTATAGCATGGTCCATGCAAATGGAGGACGACCCCCAACTTTCTACAGATGGAAAATGATTCCCTTTTTAAGAAATGGAAGATGGAGGAACCTCCTTTAGAGAGCTAAAACAGAAATAAAAGAGATGCTGCATAGTTCTCCAGCCATGACCGGTTTCCCCATTCAGGTTCCTGTCACACCCATTGCTCACAGATTCGTATTTCAAAACTTTAGCTGTGTAGGAGACATAGCTTTTAAGCCGTCTCCCACCCCCTCTTGATTTTTCTTCCCATGGTTGGCAGCAAAATCAGAGAGCTCCTCTCATTTTTATCTTAGTGGATTTCAAACTCTTACACTGTGTACATCACCTCTTCAGGATTTTCAGCATACCCAGCAGAGAACACAAGCTCTCAAAGTTACTCCCATGCAGATTTTTGAATTATTTCATTTATAATAAGCAGGAGCCAAGTTACACAGTTCCTGTTCATTCAAAGAACATGATGGCAATTTATACAACTAGGCTTTCATTCTCCCAAGCTTGTGTTTGGGATATACTACCTTTCACTTCAGCTGGGGGCTCATTTAACCGAGAGCTGCTTCGTACAAAACATTTCCTCCAAATAGACTAAAATGTTAGGGAGATGGTTATTTATTAATATTTCCTGGAATTAGATAGATGCGGCAGAAGACTCTACAGTTCATCTATAATCAGCTTGTAAGTCTCAGCAGTAAAGTCTTTCTGCTTCAACTGTACAATGTACAGCATTCATCGTTTATAGCATTTATATTAGTTACATTAAGATGGATGACACCACAGAAATGCTTCATTTTAGATCCAAGCCTCTGAAGTGCTGACAGTTTAACAACATGTCAAATCTGTACTCCAAGGTACCACGCTGAGAAGAATGATATTCTAGGAAAGCCAAGGGAGTGTGGCTACAAGAGGACAGGAGATCTTCTGTGCTTAAGTTTTTTTTTTTTTTTTTTTTTAAAGAATTTATTGGTGTGTGAAGAATGAACGTGACCTTCGAAAACTTTGGGGAGATGGCGAAGTGGAAAGTTTTTACATCAGAAGTATGTGTTCCATAAGGCCTTGCAAACTGCCATGCCAAGCTAGATGTACACAACAAAATTTATTCAATTCTACAACATTTAAACAGAGTCCAGAGTTTAAAACATAATCCAGACTTATTTAACAGAGTTTAACAGAGTCCAACATAATCCACACTTATATCATCTGGCAACCAGTCACACTTAAAATTGTAAATTAAACTTACCGAAAAGATTAATTTAGAATCTCACTTTTTGAACCATTTTTTCACTAGTTCTCCTTAAATGCAAAATTAAACATAAAAACATAAGAAGAGCCCTGCTGGATCAGGCCAAAGACCCATCTAGTTCAGCTTCCTGTATCTCACAGCGGCCCACCAGGTACCCCAGGGAGCACACAAGACAACAAGATGCCTGCATCCTGTTGCCACTCCCTTGCATGTGACATTCTGAAGTAGCCTACTACTACTGTAAGGAGGCCTATAGCCCACAATGGATTTTTCCTCCAGAAATCTGTCCAGTCCCCTTTTAAAGGCCAGATGCCATCACCATCTCCTGTGGCAAAGAGTTCTACAGATTAATTAGCAGCTGGGTAAAAAAGTCTTTTCTTTTCTCCATTCTCACTCTCCCAACACTCAGTTTTAGCAGATGTCCCTTGGTTCTGGTGTTGTGAGAGAAGGAAAAGAACATCCCTCTATCGAGTCTGTCCCTTCCGTGCATAATTTTGTATGTCTCATGGAGGAGACTTGGACGAGGAGTTGGACTTCTGGTAGACATGATGCAATCTTAATTTAATACTGATCTGTGAGTGGGAGAGGAAGGATCACCACCACCAAATAGGCCAGACATATCTATCCAAGGATCTCTAATTGCAGAGATCTCCTCTGTGGCTACTAGAGCCGTGCTTCCCAAACTGGTGGGTCACGACCCACCAGCCAGGGAAGTGCTCGTCCCTGCTCCTTTGAGGGGAAGGCAGCTATACAATCCCCAGCATCACGCTGCTGCCGGGTGGTGACAGTGTGCCAGCCTCCAGGGACATAGGGTGCCCCGCAGATGCCACTGCAGAGCTCCCCAAGCCTCAAAAACAGTTTAAAAAATGCTACTGTAAACCACTTTCAGTTTCTGATCAAAAACAGGAAGTTGTTTTTACTGTTTTAGAAGGCTTAGGGAGCCAAGCAGGGCATGTAAGGGGTTGCCGCATGCCCAAGAAGCTGGCATTCCCTTAGATCACTTGAAAATTCGCTTGTCCCCCTAGCAGCAGCACAATCCTGGGGATCGCATCGCTGCCATACCCCTCTCCTGCACACACTTATGGTGCTCCTGTCTCCCTTGTAGGAGCTTCGGAAGCACTGTGTTAGAGGACTCCACTTGAAAGTGGTTCACAATGGACCCAAAGCTGACCTGAAGAGCCCTTTTTCTGCAGCTTAAGTGTCGTCTTCAGTAGAAAAGCAGGAAAACTAGCAGACTCCCCATAGTGTACCTGTCAGTGCTTCAAAACCAGAAGCACCTTACTCTGTAACCATTTACAGAGTAACCACTTATTTTCTTGGTACCAGCTTGTAGGGTGCGTGCATCATAACCAATAGTCAGATATCTCCAACAAGTGTAGAAGTTGGTGAGCATGTGCATTGTTGCATAGGAATACCTTCTCTGAGCACTGATGTTACCAATATGCTTCTCATATTCAACTGCAGGCATACCTTGCGTTGCATCGCCACAACTTGCATTGCTCTCTTCTTTCAATGTTGCTGAGCAACCGGAAGTGGCCCACAGGGAGCTCGGCTTTGGATACAAAACCTCCTACCCATTCCACATCTGGCGGGTGCAATTTGAAGCCAAGCCAAGCTCCACATGTGCCACTTCCAGGTGCTAAGCAAATGTAAACCAACCTCGGTTTTGACTGTTGCCTGTTTTTGAGTTTCTCCAATGCTCCGGTACTATACTGCATGCCTGTACTGCATGTATAATGAATTTGCAGCTGTCAAACCATAATGAATTTTACTGAACTACACTGAAACTACTCAAATAAACTGTATTTAACAACATACAAAAAAAATTGAACCCTTGGCTTTGTATCAAGAAAGGTTCTGATGATAAAAATCAGTCATAAACCAGAGAGACGGGATTGAAGAGCACGTAATTTCATTATGCACCATCCAAATCAGCTGTCATATTTGCTGACTAGATTTACATTGCCAACAGCACTATGGACATTTGTCATACGTTCAATGGTTTAGAACGGGCTCAATTTATTTAAAACCTACATGGTTTTATGAAATGATTCTCCAATTCTTGAATAAATTCACATTTTTCTTTCCAAATTTGTACTCCCTTCAAGGATGGAGGCTTGCTTCCCCCCTTTTCCTTTTAAAGCCAGTCATTCACTTCTCATTTTGCACCACAGATGAAGTAATTCCACACATATATCTAAAGGCACATCCTTATGTATAACCTGGTGAATAGGCAAACAGAACTTCCCTTTCAGCACCAACCATTACCCAATGAAGTGTCTTTGAACTGCTCTTCTAGGCATACATTGTAAGGTGTTAAAGCACCCAACCTGCGATGGAAAACTGACCCGGAAAGATGGATGGATGCTTGATTCCAAAAATGGGATTCAGTGAAATCAAAAGTGCTCATTTTCAGTGAAAAGCTTATCCCGTGTCATAAGACACGGTAGCAAATACATAGGGCTACAATTAGGAAGGTATTACTTATGCCAAGCAAAATATCTCCCTAGCCTTTTCCACCTTCCAACTTTGTTGTTGTTCAGCCGCTAAGTGGTGTCTGACTCTTCGCGACCCCATGGACCACAGCATGCCAGGCCTCCCTGTCCTCCACTAGCTTCCGGAGTTCGCCCAATTTCATGTTCATCGCTTCGGTGACACTATCCAACCATCTCATCCCATGCTGCCCCCTTCTCCTCTTGCCTTCAATCTTTCCCAGCATAAGGGTCTTTTCTAAAGAGTCCTCTCTTCTCATGAAGTGCCCAAAGTATTTGAGCTTCAGGATTTGTCCTTCCAGGGAGCAATCAGGCTTGACTTCCTGTAGGATTAACTGATTCGATCTCCTTGCAATCCAGGGGACTCTCAAGAGTCCTCTCAAACACCATAATTCGAAAGCACCTTCCAACTAAGTCAATTCTATTTGTTATGGTCAAAGGAACCCACCCATCCCCCAATCCAGTGCGGGAACAAAAATGTGGATCATACAAATTAAAATTATGTATCCCATTTGCAGCCAGCCACATGCAGTCAATCCTATGGGAGGTTTCTGTTGCTGGAATTAGTGTTCCAAAGTAAACAACAGCTTTAAGGCTGTCGCAAATGCACCAGCAAGCAGCCAGGTCTGCACGATATTCACTGCCAGCAAGTTTGTGCAGGAGTCAGGAAGGAAGTGGAGAGGGGGAGATATCTGCCAACTAACCCAAGGTCTGATCCACCTTCATGGGATCTGTGCCAGCGGTTGCTGGAGCTTAACCTGGGGCAAGCAGGCCAATGTCCCCTTACCACAAGGAAGCATCAACATACTGAAACTCCCCCACGGGATTTGGCAGAAGCCGTGTTGGTGCCACTGCATCACCAGGCAGGGAATTATATAGCACTGGGCTGCCTGTGGCCTTGGAGAGAGGGATGAAACAGCACCGGTGAAGACACTCTTGTCTCCTGTCCAGTAGTGTCAGCCTACCGGTACGCTGGGCGTGTCTTCCGGGTGAGCGGCAGCGCGAT
>JAJKFI010000024.1:11066759-11092062 GCA_029204185.1 Lerista edwardsae
GATCGCTGCGTTCTGTTGCGTAACGGCGAGGGCTTTCGCCGTTACGCTACAGAACGCAGCAATCGCGCTGCCGCTCACCCGGAAGACACGCCCAGCGTACCGGTAGGCTGACACTACTGCTCCTGTCACACTAGACAGTCCTTGGTAGACACTCATTCACTAATACGGTGGAAATTATGATCAAAAGTCACATTTTACAACTAGTCAATTTTTCTTAAATTGTTATAGTGGGGATATTATTTCAATTTGTGAAAAGGTTGATTATTTTTTCTCCCATGAGCTCAAAATACATCTACTTATATTAATCCTTTGCTTTTGTCTACTTCTATGTGCTTCCTTTCATTACCAAAGTTACCACAATCCATACCAGACGATTACACTCGGGACTCCTTTCCAGAGTTTAAAAATAATTCAAATGCACTTGGCCAGCTTAATTTTCTAATTATTGCGCTTTCAGAAGATTTGTAACTGTCCTTGCTTCGCACCTCATCATATCCTCATAGCATTTTCTAATGGTACCAGCGAACAGATCTCTGGGGCTCTGTGGAACAGTTTGTGGGAAGCACCAGGAAACAGTTTCAAACTTGACCTACTTTCGCAGAATAAGACATAAGGAATGCCACATTAGATTACAATGACCCAGCCTATTACAACCTTATGGGGCTGTCTGATGCAGAGCACCATGTCAAAATCAGACAGGCGGAAAGGCAGGCATATTTTCAAAACAAGACTTGCATGCATGCCCTTCATGCCAGACACATCCCCGACACATTTCAGGTTGAGCTCAATCCAGAGGAAATGCAACAGAGGTACACCATGTAAAACCCATCCTTCAGAGCCAGAGATGACGCCCTTTGGGGAGGGGAGGCAAAAACTAAATAAATACATTAATCACTATTTTGTTCCCAACTGGTGAACAAGACACGTGACTCAGTGACCGGTTACCACTTTGATATTTACAGAAGAAAAACTGCAGCTAAATAATTCTAAATAAACTGCAGCTAAATAATAAAGCTAAACACAGTTCTAAACACTAGAACTGCGAGGGGGGGGTAAGGGGCTGGGCTTCTTCACCTGAAGAAAGCACACTAAAGGACCAACAACAATATTTATCAATTAGACGCATGCAGATAAAGTCTAATCACGCCAACCACAAAGAAAAGGAAATACTGCTGAAGAGCCATTTTTCTCATTCATTCTCAACTAGAAAGGCTGAACTAAGTTGTCTATAGTGTATAGTGCATTCTACACTGGGACTGCTTACTTTGCTGAGCTTGCTGGTTAAACCAATTTTGTTTTAGTTGCGAGGATGTCTAAGATATTTCTATGTTTAAACTTTGTTTTGTCTATTGTATGTTACTATTTTTGTTAACCAAGAATTTTCTTTTTCTCCCCAGAAGTGGCTGGGAGATAAACTGAGAAGGGGGTTTTAGTTTAAGAAAAAAAGCACACACAAAGGTTGCTGGTGTCGATTCGGCATCTTAAAAAAAAAAAAAAAAGACTGAGCCCTGCGGGACTCCATAAAAAACCATTTACTGATTTATTTTGCTATGCACAGTAAACCACGTCAACGGCTTCTTGTTGCAAAGTGTATACAGGCATGCCCCGGTATCAGCTGGGATTCTATTCCGGACTCCCCTGTGGATACCTGAAACCGTGGATACTGGGGATGCCTTTTTAAAGACAGGGAACATCAGTGGTTTTGCTGCAACAAGGTAAAAAAAGAGATTTATTTAATGTTTCTCTATCTTTTTAATAGGCATCCCAGTATCCCTGGTATCCGTGGATAACTGAAACTGTGCACACCAAACCAGTGGATACTGGGGTATGCCTGTATAAATATTCTTACTACATAAAGAGTGCGTAGTTTGTCCCTCAGGCAGGCCCGCGTGCACGCTCACGTTCAGGGTATACAATTAATACTTTATTCTCGGAGCGAAAGAAGCACAAGGGCATCCTACATTAATGTCGGACACTTTATAAAGCAAGAAAAAGGTAACAGAGACCCTGATTCACCTCTCATTATGAGTAACAGCTGGTGTCCCCTGACATGCCTTGAAAGTGGGGCTTCAGTGGAGTTCAGTGAGGCTCCAGAGCATTACAACATGTCCCTGCTAAAAGAGAGGTGTACCCAACATAATCCAGACTTACCTTTGGGTGGGCAGTAAAATAAATATTTATTCCACCAGGCTCTGGGAATGCTTTTAGAGCACAAACATAACCTGGAGTTAGGCCCAGTTAGGCCAGCAAAGTTTGACTGGCACCAGGGCCACCGTAAAGTGTGTTTGGACCACTCCTGGAATCAGAGAGGATGGCACATGTTTGTGTACTGGCCTCTCTGACTCTAAACATGATCTAAACATACTCGATGGTGTTCCTTGTGCCAGCCAAACTTTGCTGGCCTAACTCCAGGTTATGTTTGTGCTCTAAAAGCATTCCCAGAGTCGGCCTAACGGCAGGTTAGGATTGCACCCCAATTTCAATGTTACCTGTTACTATGTTTGAACACAGCTTGCTGAGGATGCTGGTTAAACCAATTTTGTACTGGTTGCGAGGATGTCTAAGATATTTCTATGTTTAAATTTTGTTTTGTCTATTGTATGTTACTATTTTTGTTAACCAAGTATTTAACAGCCGAGTATTTTTTTTAAATAGAAGAGCAAGATAAAACTGTTGTGAAATTAAATGCAGCAGCAAGAATTATATTGGAAAGCTGCAATTGTATCAAAGCCAAATGAATGACTTGCCAAGTTGTGGGATACGGCTTCAATGAAGAAATTAACTTGGTATGTTTGAACTTTATACAAGGAGGAAAAGGGAAGATCTTAGGCATATTGGAATTCTAAGCAAAGTTTGATTTTGCAAAATCTGTTCCACATTTTATGCTGGAAAGGTTGTTTAATATCAGGACTGTCACGCTGATTTTAACATGTATGTTTTGATCATTTTTTAGTTGATTTTTGGCCTCTGTGTTCTCTACTGATTCGTTATCAATTAATTAAAAAAATTAAATTAATAAATCTAGAATAGTCCAAGCCTGCAGTTGTGCGGTAGAGACTGGCATATGACCTCTTAAGGTAGAAACTGGGAGCTTCCTGAAAATTTACACATCAAATTTGCAGCAAGAAATAACCACAGAAATATGACAGTTCCTGCAAGAGATGCATTTGGAGGTCCATGCAAGGCAAGAAACTGTATTTAGCAATCCTCCAATACAGATTTCTCTATAATACCTTGTGTGGTTTCTTTACTCCAACCATTGTTGGAGTTGTTCCTTACCTTTCTTCCCTGAATGGTGACAACATACGTTGTCATCGTCCCCCCCCCCCAAAAAAAAACAGAATTCCGAACTGGGAAAATCAATAGTCTTCAAGCCAACTACTACATTAGAACTGTAGGGATTGCAACAAAATAGAGATTATGAGCCTGTTTATACAACACGGGCTCTGTCATAACGGGGCACAAGCTTTCAAGTTACACAGAAGTTTTCCATTAAATTAATAAGGGAACTTCAAAAATAGAATTCTCATTATACCAAGGGCTGCTTTTCTAATTAAAAAAAAGTTACGTGCTTTGTGCTGCTTGAGACTATCAAGGCACTAACTGAATGTAAAGTTAATTTGCACAAGTCTGCTGGATTTGCATAATTTATTCCAAGAATTTCCGCATTTTCAACTCAAAATTCCAAGCCCTCAAGGTGCAAGAGAATGATTTGAAAATACTTGACAGACGAGTCAACCTGAATATGGATGCAAGAGAAACTAACTGCCAAGCATTCTGAATGGGGGTGGGTGGGAGAATGGGATTTGGCAACACCCTTACTCTAGCAGTCTGAGTATTTTTATCTTCATGTGCCACAACTGGGAGCTGTAAGCACAGAAGAGATTCTTAACGCTGTTAAGACAAGTCGGGCGATAGGCCCTTAGCAACAGAGGACATCCCAAACTCAGCAGCCAATTGGGCTTAAAATACACTTTCAAAGCATATAGCTTCTGAAAGTAATGCAAGGATCATAGTACTAAGACACAAGTTGCTGGGGTCCAACCTGGTCCAGCAGCTAACCACAACAGCATATCCGGAAGATATAATTCCTCACTATACCTCAGTCACAGAGAGGAAAACAAACACTCAATACAAAAATCCACACCCATTTTTGACACCACCTCAAAATGCACTTTATTGGGTGATGAGTGTCACACACAGGAGTGTCACACACGCAGAGAGCAAAGCACATTTATAGTTTCACACCTCTCTTGTGTCAATACAATTTTAAGAGGGATTTGTGTAGGTTTCCAAATGGGAACCACCTGAATATTCCTGCTGCTCTGAGGGAAGAAAGCAGTGCACTGACCAACAGATATGCCCCTGTTGCAATGCATATTTTGGTCCTCTCAACAGTCCTGCAAAAGAACTGTGGCTTTCCTAAGGCCACCCAGTGAGTTTGCGGCAGAGGCAAATGTTTGCACCAGGGACCTTCCAGCTTGCACTGTCAGCTGAGTGGCAGGGGTGGGAACTTGGCACCACAAAGATACTTGAGTCGAGTTCCAAACTGCCGCATGCTACAACTCGAATCGTGCACGAGTCCTAGCACGTGCCCATGGCGACTTGCCCACCAAAACTCCAGAGTCATTTTGACTCAAACCATTTTGTGAAGTGGGTGGCATGGGTCAAACATGCTAAGGTCATGGGCCAAAAGGGACTAGGCAAGGCAGGACAGACTGAAAGAGAGCAGGGACAAAAGCAGAAAGCAGGGGCAGGGTTGCATGGCAGAAACTGAGAGGTCTAGGTTACAAGTATGACTCAATCCTTTGCAGCTCTACTCAAAAGTAGTCCCATTGCACCAATCATTCAATGAGGCTTCTTTCTCCCAGGTAACAATAGAGCCCATGTGATCGGTAGGAACCGCCTCCTGGCTTCCCCACCTCTTCTCCCTCCTTGGCCTTCTCCAGCCAATCCTAAGGCAAGAACCCCTTGAGCTTCTGCCTTCCCTTGTCCAAATAAAAACTCAAAACACCCATCATTCATCCAATGATCATCAGAGGCGATCAAGAGAGCCCTTTCCCACCTTCGTTCCCCCATCTCCTGTCCGATGCAAATGAAAACATTTACCCTTTTCTGCCTCCTGTCAGGAACTGCTGGCTTTCAGATAGCTCCAAAAGATTTTTCATGCCATGAACAAAGTAAGCAAACATACGAAGACTTGCATGTTTTCAGACTCTAGGTTTTTTTTTTCAGATTCAGACTCGAGTCACAACCGAGTCTTTGACATGCACGACTCGAGTGTACACAAATCAGTAAAAAAACCTATTTTCATGACTCAAGTCCTGAGACTTGTTCCCATCCCTGCTAGATGGTAGGTAAATTTAAAATATTTTGCCTAATTTTATGCAGCAATATATTCAAAAGCAAAGTCTTGCATACCAGCAAAAACAGAAAGCACATGACACAAACAAAGACATCCCTACAAATGCTCAGGCCTTAAATAAGAGTAACAGTCACCAATTCCCATTCTAAAGTCAATATAGTGGACTCCCACTTTATGATGGTAATCCATTCTGGAGAAACCACTATTTTGTGAATATATATTGTAAGGTTACCAAAACATTGTTTTTTGGCAATTCGTTCCAAGACCATGGAAGTTGAAGTTTCTGCCACAGAACAAAGTTATTTACCCTCTCTGAAAGGTGTTTTAAAAGGTGCCTCCAGTACTCTTTAGGGGCCATGGCGATCAGTTCACACATTACAAGGCCATAAACTTCCCCCAATACACACAGTCATAATGTTAAACACAATGCTATTGTTGTTGTCGTCGTTGTTCAGTCGCTAAGTTGTATCCAGAGACGTCATCCGGGCATGCCAGGAACCGGAATGCCTGGATGATTGACAGCCCTCCGCTCCTATGGCGGAGGGCAGCCACGCCTCCCTGCGCATCAAATCGCTCCGTTGCAGAGCGATTCGGACGCGAGGGAGGGAGGGCGGGCCCAGAAGCAGCTCGCCCGTCCTCGGGAGAGGCGGCGCGGCCCGGGCCTGTCCGCAGAACTGGCGGAACGGCGTACCGGGCCGTTCCACCAGGATGACACCACTGGTTGTATCCAACTCTTCGTGATCCCATGGACCACAGCACGCCAGGCCTCTCATTTAGCCTTTTAATACTGTAGTCCATGAGGTTTTCTTGGCAAGTGTACTGGAGTGGGTTGCCATTTCCTTCTCCAGCAGACCACATTTACTCAGAACTCTCTACTATGACCTGTCCTACTCGGGTAACCCTACATACAGCTTCACTGAGCTACGCAAGCCCCTTCGCCATGACAAGGCAGTGATCCATGAAGGAGACAATGCTATTGGCTACTACCAAATGCTGGCATTTGCATCACTGATTCTCTTATAACCCATGAGATTCTGTTGGCCACAACTGTGAGTCCATCGTAATGTAAACAGCTGATCACTTCGTGAATCTTGCTTTACTACAGAGCCCACAGTAAAACAATTCGAAGTGAATCTATTGTAAAGTGAAGATCTACTGTATATCTGAACACAAAGGAAAGATTTTAGGAAACTCTGAGAAATTAATTTTATGTACGAATAACACTGGAAAATATAAATTGAAAATATCAGAGGCACAAAATTATAAATATTTGAGTAATATTCGTACTTGTACAGTGCAACCCCTACTAAAAGGTCACCTGGTTTTCTCTTTTCTCTTGCTGACATCTAGTGGTAGTTTTTGAGTATGTCACTTCATAAAGATAAAACAAAAAGAAAACTATTACCCAATTTTACTTTAACAAAATATGTCAGAAGAGACACATTACAGTCACTTCATGGTGTGGAGAATGAAACACACCACATCATGCAGTTCTCCAATCTCCATTCATTTTAGCAGAACTTGCATCATTCCCCATGTTAAAACTCTGAAAACTGTACATGGTAGTGCACAGCAGTTCTGTGGCAGGCACAATCACATACACCAATCTCCCTTAGTGAAGTATTTGGCCTAGTGAACACAGGAACACAAACAACAACATGCAATTCTCACCTACAGCCAGTGCTGCTCTCTGTTTTGGCTCCCAGTCTAGAAAACAGAAGAGAAAGTGGAAGCATTCACAAGTCAAGTTTTAACACACACTTCATGTGCCCACCCTACAAACAAGAATAAAACAAATCCTAGCCCTTAAAAAGGAAAATACTGAACAATTGCAGAAAACCTCATGCAGCAAGTTCTATTTAGACAGAGGGAATATTTGTTAAAATCTCCACCCTTATCTAAAGAAGAGTTTGAGGCAGTGTGGCTACAGGAAAAAACTCTGACTGCATTTTGAGGAAAGGTGCTCAATCGTCCATAACATTTACGGCGTCCCCTGTTATTTGACAGATTAAGAACTAGAGCACTGTCAAAAACTGGAAACTGTTGAAATTTGGACCCCATTTTTTTTAGCTTGCAAATACATTCTGCCACCGAAAAGTGTAAATAATACAGTCTCACTTGCAAATGCACATGAAAGCTAAATAGCACAAATATAAGAAAGAGATGCCTCACAAACAACTTCTATACAATACTCAGGCAAAACAAAAAGATGTCAGTGATGCCATGTCATTGATATAGGAAAAAAAAAAAAGCACATGGTCACAGAAGTATGTAGAGGGTCATAGAAAAAAATGACAAAATAAGGTCAAAAGAGCAGGCCATGCATTTTTGGTTATATTTGAAAAGGGTCAAAAGGATGGATCATTGAAAAGCGGAATGGCGCAAAGTGGAGAATGCATCGAAGCAAAAATACCGATATAAATATGGCCTAATGCAGACATAATGCTAGCACCATGACTAATCCTTAAATCATTGTTATATTTTACCCATCAACCAGAATATGAAACCATGTTTTGAAGTGGATTTGTAAAGTGGTTTCTCTTGCCTCTCCTGCCTCTTTGTTTGAAAAGGAGCATGTACTGGCATGCCCCAGTATCCACTGGTATTCCATTCCAGACCCCACTGTAGATACCTGAAACTATGGATACTGGGGACACCTTTTTAAGGATAGGGGAACATCAGTGGTTTTGCTACAAGATTTGTTTAAAGTTCCCTTATCTTTTTTATACGCATCCCAGTATCCATAGATAACTGAAACTGTGGATACCAAATCAGTGGATACCAGGGCATGCCTGTTGCTATTTTGTGTCTCCTTAAACTGTCTGGAAGCAGGACTTAGCGACACAAATTAAACCATTTGGGTTCCTAATCAAGGCTAAGGCAATAAATCATAGTTAAGAGTTATGTCTATACCAGACCCATAATGCAGCAGCTTAAAAGTTTGCAGTGTGGCAAACTGTACATGAAGCAGTGGTCATCTATTTTACAGATGTTTTACAGATTCTCTTTTTACAGATTCTCAAACCGTGGGTTGGAACCCACTAGGTGAGTCGCAAGTCAATTTCAGGTGGGTATTTCATTTCAGTGTATACTTTATTTTTTGATATATATTAGACTTGATGTTATCATGGGACGTGACCATATTTGGGGAAATGTTACATATCTGTACTTTTAACAGGCTACTGTGTATGCATACACTTTTAGCAATGAGAATCAATGGGGCTTATTCCCAGGTAAGTGTGGACAGAATTGCAGCCTTTGGGATGTTGGGGAATTTTTTTAAAAAAACAGATCAACAACTGCTTGGGAAGGTTAGGCTCGTTCTTTATTTAAAATAAATTTTAAAACTTATACTGATTGTAAACTTGTAATGTACTTAATTTTGTCACTTGGGGGTGTTAAAATTTTCCTTTGATGATGTCACTTCCGGCCATAACATCGCTTCCAGGTTAATGACCACTTCTGGTGGGTCACTTTTTAAAGTGGGTCCTAGTGCTAAACAGTTTGAGAACCACTTGTCTACAGCATCCAATCACGTGGCAACCAACACCAACATGCCTCCAAAGCTACTATGGTGGGAAATTAGGATGATGGGACAAGGGCCAACTCTGTTTTACAGATAAACCACCTGCACACGGAATCAGAGTCATCACACAACAAGCTATCACATGGGTTTGATAGCTGGAGTTTAGTGGGAAGCATTCAACACAATTTGCCAGGTCCAATGCAACAGCAAACTACGGTGTCAGTGAAAAAAGGTTATTAATTGGGAACAGAAGGTCATATCCAATAATGCCTACTCATAATTTAGCATGGTGTTGGAAGCAAACTTTTGAGTTTTTGTGTTACCAAGCTTGGAATTTTAATTGACACTTAACTGGGAATATTTGTGGCTGGTGGACTTTTTGTTGCCACAGCAGCTTGCCTTATAGAAGAACATTCCTCTTTATTGTCTATGCCTTATAGACTTAAGAGTAAATGAGAGTTAGCTCCCTTGCTCCCCTTACCAAATTACAATTCCCAGAGATCCTTGGAAAAGAAATTTAGTCAGTCATGCCCTTTATCAATTTAATTATCTGGTGATAATTTGGGGTTTAAGCCCAAAACAATGAAGTTATCTAGTAGTAGTTAAGCTGTAGGAGGTTACTCATGTGAAATATTCCTCACCTCTTTCTCTAGGGTGGCAAAGGTCTGATTTTTTAACATGGCTTTTTCCACCAGGCCAATAAGCAGCAACTTTAGCAGCTCTTTTCTCATGCCAGTTGGGTCGAACAGCACTGAGTAGGCTCCTGCCATTTTCTCCCTTTTAAAATGCACCAGGAAGTGATCCTACATCATGATATAGGGTCATTTCCTGACATATTTAATTCTAAAGGAAGGAAATATGGCAACTGGCAGGAACCAGCCACTGAGAACACATTCTCAGTGCTTCAAGCAAAGATACTACTGCCCAAATGACCCAACAAAAAAGGAAAAAAAAATCTTCAGCAACATCATCAGCATTTCTCAGAAATGACAAACCACCGCTTTTGGCTGACACAAGCCACTTGCGTTGGCCGAGCGCAGTTGCTGTAAAGCACATCCACCGTAAAGCACATCTGCAGCCGTGCTTCTGACACAGGCAGCTGCATCATCCCTGCACTGCAGGAGCACGCTCCCGGTAAACTGCCCCTGTGCAGCCAAGTTCAGCGGGCACAGCAGCCCGGGGAGGAATTTGGATGCAGCCATTAGGCTATACAGCAGGCGCAGATCCAAGCAGCCCCATAGGGGCTGGAGCCTACCCTGGGGTAAGGGAACAAACGTGCCCTTGCCCCGTGGAGGCTCTAGCCTGCTCCCAACCTACACGGCCTGTTCCACCTTAGAGGAGTGCACCCTAAAGTTGCCACTGCCTATCAGCACAAAGACAAAAAGCACAGCCATTGCTAATTGCCCACATCTGGTCAGTCACTCAAGGCAATTGGGCAAATATTTAACTTTGGGATAATCAAGTGGGGCTTACCCCAGAGAATCTTGCAGCACAAAACATATACAGAAAGATAGAGGAGAACGTTCCCAGAATTTAACCATCCTTCCCGATGGTTTACTTTCCCAGATTGTTACACTGATATAAAGTGTAGGTATTTTTTTTCCCTATAACAATTATTTTCCTTTTACATAGACTAAGTATCTTCAGCTAATTCAGTACACTTAACTTGTAGCCTGGATCAATTAAAACAGAAATATCTCACAGGAACTAGGAAATAAAGGTATTTGTAATCAACAGCACCTCCCTTACCAGGTGAAAATACTGTGTTGAAATCTTTGTAGACTTAGTCTTTACAAGACAAATGTAGCAGCTTTTCAGGGAGACCTGAAGAGACAGAAAAACAAGACACGATCAAAACAAGGCAGTACAATTTCAGGCATATCGGTGTGTATCACACACACAAACCAAGCTCAATCAATTCCAGGTGGCTACATCTAAAACACTGAATACAAAAACACTATAAAGTACCCACATGCAATGTATGGCTGGGACTAAGCACACAATGCAATGAGTGTCTTTTAGCACATGATATGAATTGGTGTGTTGCTCTACTGCTGTGTAAGAAGAAATGTCTATTGCAAGAAATGCACTCCCAGAAGTCCACATTAGATCACATTCAGCCTTTTCTCCCTAATTTCAAGGCAGACAAGGTGGGTGTTCTAGCTTGCACATGTGGAAGAGGGGAAGGCAATCTTCAGAATATGACAGAAGATGAACTATGCTTTGATAAGACTACGGACAGCCCAGCTAACTCATAATTACCCAAACATACCTTAGGACAAGGACAGTCAAATGGCATAGCTATGAGCCAGTTACGGTCCACCAACCAATTATGTTTGATCACTGAGGTCACCACAAACCTTAAGCTAATTGTGGTGAGACGTTAGTATAAAATTCCATTCAGGAAGAAACAGGAAAAATGTTTCAATTGTAAAATACAAGGAAAATCCAGAATTTAAATTTCTCTCTTTCAATTTCTATTATATGCAATTCCCTGGCTATGTCCTAGCAAACATGCTCTATAATTGTGGTGTCCTTACTACAAGATGGTACCAATCTTATTAGAAGATAATAAGATTATCTTATTATTATAGATCCTGAACATCCACCAGCTGGCTAGATATACTTCCAGCCCCAACACCGTCTGGAGAACAGCAAACTCCAACATTAGAAGCGCTGACAATATCTGCCTTAGTGAATACATTTACTCTCATAAAAGAAATCCAATAAGACAACAACTAGAAACAATTACTCCAGGAGGAACCACCACCAATAACTAACAGTCAAAGCAATGTGCAGAGTGCTCCATATACACAGTGGCGCCTCAGGGTCCTACCCAAAAGCAACCAGCCCAATGTACCAACAAGCCACTCCTGAAATGTGGGCAATCTCTGAAAATGCACAAGGACCTGAAGTCTTTGGGGGCGGAGGCAGTTGGAATCTAATTAAGAAAGGAACATATGCCCCTAAGACAATAAATGGATGGTGATTAACAACAAGATCTGCAACAACAAAGCTACGTTCACACACAGATTTTACTTCAGTTTGGCAAATTTGAAGTACTGTGCATTAACTCCTTTTCCTGGAGCACAATCCTAACCTGGAGTTAGGCCGGCACAGTTAGGCCAGCAAAGTTTGGCCAGCACAATGGCCACCGCAAAGCACGTTTGGACTACTCTCGGAGTCAGGGAGGATGGCGCACATCTGTGTGCTGGCTTCTCTGACTCCGAGAACAGTCCAAATATACTTTTTGGCTGGCACAAGGGCCACCGTACTTTGTTGGTCTAACTGTGCCAGCCTAACTCGAGGCTAGGATTGCACCCCCACTTAAGAATTAAAGACAGCAGATGGGTTGAGTGACCCTTCCTTTTTACACAAAAGACACCTCTTACTCCTGAACAGTCTGTTCCCATTAGTATTGGCAGAGTAGAGTCTGACCCACATATTCCCAGGTTGCCTTTTCCCACCACACGGAGAAGGACCACTTCTTCTTTAGAATAAGGAACTTAGATGGTCTCACATGATTTCACCAAATATTAGCCTCACTTAATTTTTTTAAAAAGAGAGATGTGAAAATACATCTTCCTGGAATAGCCTCTACAGAACACATGCTGTTTTTATCTGTATGAATCTCAGGTTGTACTACATTGCCCTGAAGGCAGAGGCAAAATTCCTGTTTACAATGCAGTATCAACTTCTCAGTTTTTTTCCCTCGTAGCAAGAAAAGGCTGGTGAATTATTCACATTACGCCAAAAAATCCAACTGCAGGTTCAGGGTACAGTGGTGGAAAGAAGAGCCTCAAATTCTTTTGAACTTTCTAGACCAAACGCTGAGCGGTTAGACAGAGTGCAAATTATAGTTAATACAATGATTGTCTCCTCCTCCAGTTCTTCAAGAAAATTAATTCCAGTCTCACAGTTGTATAATCACAGCCACGTACTCAAGCACAGATTTAAGACCTAGCTAATCCATAAATATCGTGTTGCATAAAATCTGAAGCCTTTTACTTCTCCCACTGTGTTCAGTGCTATTCCATGCACTGCCAATCTGGCGTTACAATGAAGCAGCAAATAAATTCAGCTCAAACCGTCCCAAGGATAATTGGTTTGTATAAGGCATTGTACTCAAGAGTGTTTGTTTTGATCTCTCTGCTTCCAATCCTATTAATGTATTCATGCAGCAATGCTATTGTGAAATTCAACCTTCTGATTAAAAAGGAGGGGGGGGGGACAACGGGCCAGGCAGTGATTGTTTTAGCATGGCACAGTATGCTGTGGGCCCAACTCTCTGCCTCTCTTGTGCCTTATGGCCCTGAAAAGCAAAACAAAGGCCATGTGTTCAGTGCTGCATGGTACTATGTACTTTATGGCTGGTCAGGGTACAACTGTTAGGATTGGTGACCAGGTAACCTACAAGCCACAAGGGAAGTATTATTAAGTAGCAGCACTCCTACCTCAACAACTTTTAAGCGTCAGTATCCCAGGTTTAGAGGGACATGGTGGCGCAGCGGGTTAATTCGCTGTTGCTGGGCTTCCCGACCAGAAGGTTGGGAGTTCAAGACTGCGTGACGAAGTGAGCTCCCGTAGCCTGTCCCAGCTCCTGCTAATCTAGCAGTTCGAAAGCACCTAAAATGCAAGTAGATAAACAGGGACCACTTCGGTGGGAAGGTAACAGCATTCCGTGCGCTACGGCGTATAGTCATGACCGGCCACATGACCACGGAAGCTTGTCCTCGGACAAAATGCCGGCTCTATAGGCTTTGAAACTGAGATGAGCACTGCCCCTTACAGTCGGTCACGACTAGACCATTCAGTCGTGGGGAAACCTTTACCTTTATCCCAGGTTTACAAAAGCAGTTTAAGAAAATACCTGAGGTAGGCACAGTATGAATTCATTAAAAATTGTACCAGTTCTATTGCTGCATATCTAAAGAATAACCTGAACTAGTCAGCAATGGCCAATAAGATGCCCCAAGGTGCTTATAAGAACTGATGATGAGCCAGACACACAATTCCACCTCTTGAAGACTGAAACTCAATGGCATCTTGCTTCTGAATGCAGAGGTTGTATTTAGTTGACTTAATAGCTATTGGGGGAATGCTCTCTATGAATGTGTCCAATCCTTTTTGTTTTTTTAAGACATCTAAACTAGAGGCTAAGAGTTCCTTTAGAAATAATTAATTCCTTATGTTAAGTATACACTATGGAAAATAGTTATACTGTCACCCTTCTTATTTAACTTATATGCAGAGTACATCATGAGAAAGGCTGGGCTGGATGATTCACAAGCTGGAATCAAGATTGCTGGGAGAAATATCAACAACCTCAGACAACCTTTGCCATCACTTCCTGGCAAATAGAAGGGGAAGAAATGGAAGCAATGACAGAGTTTATTTTCCTGGGCTCCAAGATCACCGCAGCTGGTGATAGCAGCCATGAAATTAAAAGATGTTTGCTTCTTGGGAGGAAAGCTATGGCAAACGTAGACGACTTAATAAAAAGCCGAGACATCACCCTGCCAACAAAGGTTTGCATAGTCAAAGCGATGGTTTTCCCAGTAGTCATGTATGGCTATGAGAGCTGGACCATAAGGAAGGCAGAGTGCCAAAGAATAGATGCTTTTGAATTATGGAGTTGGAGAAGACTCTTAAGAATCCCCTGGACTGCAAGGAGATCCAATTGGTTCAATCCTACAGGAAGTCAAGCCTGACTGCTCCCTGGAAGGACAAAAACTGAAGCTGAAGCTTCAGAATGCCAGGTGCAAGCATCTTGTTGTCTACTGAACCCCCTTAGGCACCTGGTGGGCCACTGTGAGATACAGGAAGCTGGACTAGATAGGCCTTTGGCCTGATCCAGCGGGGCTCTTATGTTCTTAAGCTCAAACACTTTGGCCACCTCATGAGAAGAGAAGACTCTTTAAAAAAGGCAATGCTGGGAAAGATCAAAGGCAAAAGGAGAAGGGGGCGGCGGAAGATGAAATGGGGTTAGATGGTGTCACCAAAGCAATGAACATGAATTTGGGCAAACTCCGGAAGCTAGTAGAGGACAGGGAGGCCTGGTGTGCTGTGGTCCATGGGGTCGTGAAGATTCGGACATGACTTAGCAACTCAACCACAACATGGAAAATAGTAGAAAGTAGAACTTAATTATCTTTCTATTTTCTATAATAAAGGTAAGTCAAATTCATACACTACCAGGGCAGTATGATTTTCATTCCCCAATGACTGCTATCTTGCTACTCTGAAACACTTTAAAGTCAGAAACACAGGAGCCCAAGCTTAAGGTGCAGCGGTTCAGGAACTGGACGTAGACCTGAAACATCCAGATCCATATCTCCGATTAGTCATGAAGCTTCTTGGATGAACTTGGGCCAGTCATTATCTCTCAACCCTAACCCTCCTTTGACAAAAAGAGGGAAGGAACACCACCCTGACCTCCTCAAAGGAAGGCATGTATAAAAATGGGGAAAACAAACAACATAAGCAGTTGTAAGAGGCCATCGGCAGAAAACACAAATGAAATTGTATTATTCTACTCTTATCAGAGATGTACAGGATCTGGGGTGAGGGTGGAGCAGACATATTGCTTGGGTAACCTAACTGGATGCTTGAACACTTTGGCAGGGTCTGCTGAAGACTCCACCAATGCAGCAGAGTTTCCGTCGGTCACAAGCAGACCTGCTCATGCTTCTGTACTGTGGCTACTATTGTGCCTCTTCTGTCCCTAACTCTTTCAGCCACGTCCCAACTTGTGCTCTATATGCCCAAACTAGCAACAACAAAAATTCCAGAACAAAGTTATCCAAGAAGGTAATTTTGTTGAAAGTTTAGTTTAGTCCAAGGCCTAGATCCAACTGAACTATGCTTAAGAATACTTACTGTTGAGAACTACTGACAGGACAAAAAACGTAGTTAGAACACTTGTACCTTGACTTTCCATGGCTTTGAGAACATTAAAATGACATCAATAAAATCTACACACATGATACCACATCACTTTGAAACAGCATTAAACGCATTCTTGATCATATACAGCTCAGAAAAAGTCTCCCTTATTGACAGCACAATTCTATGCATGTCTACTCACAAGGAAGCTCCACTGAGTTCAATGGGGCTCATTTCCAGTTAAGTGTGCACAGAACTGCAATCTTAGCATTCCAAGGTATTTCTCAGCAAATGGGCCTCCCCACAGCTAGCTAAAGACTGTGACTGAGGTACACAACAACACCATTTAAGGTCATTTCACAGTTTTGGAGCCATAATGAAGAAACCCTTACTACAGATGAATTATGCCAAGTGGATGAGGGGATCTCTTCATACAAATATTCAGACTGGCACGCTTTAGAAATTAACTAGTGAGCAAGGGAGTTACTGAACTGCATCTTCTCTCTCCACCCACCATCCCTCTCAGCAAACCACAGCATAACTGCTTAGTGACTCCAGCTAGCACATTAAACAGTTTCTGATGCTTGCTGATTTTCTCTTCTGCCTTATAAAGAGCTCTGTATATACTGACAGCCTGCATAGCCTTGAGTCAAGAATCTGATCCCATAGAAAGGTATCACCTTACCTACTGTAGCCTTTTTTTGTTGAAACCCACCAGGCAATTCTCCAAAAGCAGGCCCGTCTCTTCAGAGGCCTAGCCAAGTGCAAAGTTCTCTTCCTCCAAAATCATCCCCTCTCAGCTCAGCCAGAAGGCAGATCTGCCCCAGTGAGTCCTTTGGTT
This sequence comes from Lerista edwardsae, assembly GCA_029204185.1. Lineage (NCBI taxonomy): Eukaryota > Metazoa > Chordata > Lepidosauria > Squamata > Scincidae > Lerista > Lerista edwardsae. Next base: position 11,083,377 of record JAJKFI010000024.1, read on the forward strand.
ACTCTGAAGACGCTTCAGCATTGCCTCATCAACAGCTGTGGCAGCCCTACCCACTTGTCCAGTAGACCTCTCCCATACCACACAGCAAATCATTTGTCTGTGCTATGTGGGTGCAGCCTGGTGTCAAAAATTGGAGGAGATCAGACAAGAGATAGACATCAGTTCATGGTTACAAATTTTCACTGAGAAATTGAAGAAAATTGCTTAAGTTGTAGAAGGCTGCTCAAGGCATCTTCAACTTCTGCAGGTGGCTTTCATCACCAGCAGATCCACAATAAAACCGTAGCTGCTTAGAATGGAGCATGCCCAAGGATGGCACAGCAATACCAGCCTTGAACATGCTTCAAACCAATGAAGAACCAATACCATAAAAACTCAATGACATACAAACTGTTTTTCTTCTTTACCTTTTCATTATGGAGATAGGAATTTCCCGTATTAAGTTCCCACGCAAAGTTCTATACAACAGCAAATAATCGGGAAGTATGTGATGCAATTCTACTGCTAGTCCTATAGCCACAAGGACAGAAGCTTGTCTAGAAACCGTACATAAATGGTTCTCAGTTCACTGGAGAAAGATCAAGGTCTATGTCCCAAAGTCTACAAGTTTTGGTTAGCTTTGGCAAACCAGTTGCTGCACTCTTGCTCTCCCCACATAACCCTGACACATGCAGAAGGCACGGGAAAGAGGTTAGACTCTTATTTTGCACTGGACTTCACAGACACTCCAAGGGCCTTCAAGGCATAGTGGAGTTAAAAAAACTTTATCATTTCACATCATGCTTTAAATACAACTGGAAGCAACTCTCACTGCTACATTTTCCTCCTCTAGTCCTCTGAGCGTGATGGTTATTTGGTTCATGTGGGCAGGAGCGTCTCTCTTCCCACTGGCACAAAGCAGGGGATCTTTCCTTCCTCTGAATTATCATCAGAGCGGGAGAGAGGAAGGAGAGGGCTATATCTTGTTGTCCGGGAATTGGGTAGGTGGTTGCCAGGAAGAGATCCAAGGTCACCAACTGTACTTGTGGAACCCAACCCTGCAGAAGTGTAATAAATAAGTTCAATAAATAAGAGTGTAAAGACAAGCACTTCTGTGCATACTTAAGATAAGTACCCTGCACAAGTCTACTTTAAGTTCTTTCATAAAATATCAGGAAGTACCAAAGAAAGCTGCTGAAACCACTGCAATGCATTATGTGCGGAACGCGCTGTACTTCCAAACGGCAAACCAGTTCCATTGCTTCTTGGCAGACAAGCAAAGACAGTAGGAACATCTTTCTTATACCTTCTGTATCAAGTCAGCATCAAAACTCTATAGGAGTGCTTCAAAAATGCTTCCCAAGTAGAATTGTGCCTTCATTCAAAACATTTCAAGAGAGTAGAATAGGAGGCCTCTCCAACAAAGCAAATCTCATATTTTGAAAATTGCAGATACTGCCATGGTACACTTATTAAGGATACATTGAGATCTCCAGCTTTTTACATGACCAACAGGGTTTTTGTTTGTTTACTTGGTCTTATTCCTCACCTTTCCTCCATGTAGCTTCTAAAAGATATGCAAATGCAGTCAACATACACAAACATCTTTATATATGAAGATTCTTAGACTTCACTCACTGGCCAATGCAGGTATCAACATTATTACTGTAGAGGTGTTTTTAAAATGGAATCATGTTATTCAGAATTAAGCCCATTGTGTTCAGGAAGACATGGGCTGTAACCCTATCTTACTCATCAGAAACAAACACCTCTATTAATAGTAGTGCCTCTGTAAGAGAGAGGAATATGGCATTTGGTACACATCAACCATGACATCCTGATTATTACAACAGTCTGAACGTAGAACAGTTTTACCGCTAAACAGTCAAAAACACGTGACACACAGTCTGTCTAATAATAGCAGCTAACTCTCTACAGAGAGCAAGCCAGGCCACACATGCAGCAGGGTGTGTAGTTCTCCTTTACACATCTGAACCAGCCTCAGCAGATGGAAGTGGTAATTGCAGAGGCAGCCAGGAACATCAAGTATACACACAGTAGATGTAGAATTATGTTCTATATATTCCTGAATGCCACTGCAAAGCCTCTTTCTTCACATCTTTCTCCCACCCTGAGAGTTAAAATGTTTGGCTTGTCCCATTTCAGAATTATGGTCTAGCCAGAAGTGCAAATTCCTGCTCTAAAATCCCTTGTCTTCTAATATAAGTTTTGGCTAATCTGGCTTACACATTATTAGGAAACCAGTGATGATTAAATCAATTTCCTCCTACCCAGTATAAAATTCTAAGAACCAATATGGCACAATAATCTGTACCTTTCAGTTCATTGAAAGAGCTTCATTAAGTACATAGACACAGTATGTTACTGAGCTCAACTAAAACATCACGGATGAATCAATTAAACAGTAGATATTGAAATTTAAAATAATTGTATTTACTATATATAACTAGTTTTTATCCACAGAGATCAGAGCAGCTTGTATTGGGCTCTTGTGATCTCCACCCGCACACTGCGGTTCAATGGATGAACCTTATCAGGTATCTTCAGACCATCTACAATAGGTGGAATAGGTACAAAACAGCTCCCCACATCCAGCAACATCTAACTGGCAGACATGAAAATCAAATCAATAACCGATACACACAAAAGAAAATTCAATGACCAGCTATTAGGATGCAATCCTACATGCACTTTCCTAAGATAAAATTCCACTGAACACAATGCTACTTACTTTTGAGTAAACCACAATAGGATTGTGCTGTTAGTAAGTCAAGATTTACTTATTTATCCTTACCTCTATTTTCTTAATAAATCCAAATCATCAGTCCAATATTGAAGTACATATACAAAAAAAAGAAGTGACAGTCACTTTACATTTGTGCATACCACCAACTGCATGCACCTGCAACAGATACTACCTACACAGGAAACAAAGCAGGAAAACCGGACTTAATAACAAAGAGGTAGCCTACATGAGCAACAAATGCCACCAGCTTCAATAGTCAAGATTTTTCATGCAGACCTTTAAAGATACATGACCTGGTGACCCTATTTAAGTATAAAGCAAAAAAATCTAGTGATTCACCGAATGACACACAACCCCATATAATATTGAGTATCAAGAGGGCTACTCAAAAACATGTGCACACAGCCACTATGCATCAGTAAGTTTCCATTTCAATACAATAATCTCAGAGGATCATGGTTTCATTCAGTTCATTAGCTACAAAAGAATCTTACAAATATGAAGAGAGATGGAAGATTATGCTACAAAATGAAGTAAGAACAACAGAGTGGATCAAAATGTTAGTTCACTACCTATTTTGGCCACATGCACAAAGCCTCCACTCCGCTGTGGAAACTGCAGCAAAATCATACTACCAAGTACAAAGCTACCCTGCTGCTCCAAACACACACACACACACACACACACACACTCAAAAAAAACAAAACACCACCCACCCTGCATACCTAAAACACCCTCAAGCATCAGAATATCTCAAGAGAGCAGGATACCATATTCCCATGCTCTATTTAACTATAGCAATTGGAGCTGGTCGTGCTTGTTCTTTATTTGACTATATCTGTAGATAATAGATTGTTTGGAGACAGACCCATATATTTGGAACCAACCAAGATGAAAAGTTGCTAATTAAATGCAAATACCACAGAACCAAGGACTCAGATTCATAAAAAGTGGGTCATTTTTCTAGGCTCTCTGGCATATGTAAGTAACCTGAAAATCCCATTTTTGCTAGTTATATGCATGTTTCTAGGCACCATGGTTGCAGAGAGAACTTAAAATAAGATGCTACAAATATTAATCAAACAAAAAAGAAATAAAACATCCAGTTGACTATGCCACAGCCATTACAATTTCCAAAACTATGTTTTCCATCTCTACCTGATGTTTCATATTGAGGCAAAGCATTTCACAATAAGAACATCCTAAACATGCCTATCATGTAACATGTCTATCAATTGCACTTATGAAAATGACAAACTAGGTCAACTGCATGCGACAGAAAGAAGCTAGTCAGCTGCAAGAGAAACTCGTCAGGTCTTTCCAACATAGCTCACAGGTCTGAAAAAGGTTACCTACCGCTGCACCACACAATCATCTTAAGTACTGCTGGCAAGTAGACGATTTAGGTCCTACAAGCAACAAAATATGTTCACTAACAACTGTACACAGCAGAAGGTTTGTCATAAGTTCTGACTGCATTCAGTTAGGGTTTCCTTCCTTCTACTGGGTTGAGTCATATCCTCAAGCATAGGGTTTTTGTTGTTTTAAAGGGAAACAAAGGCTAGGGCTGCAATCCTATGCACACTTACCGTACTTGGGAAAGGAGACTTTCTCAGTGCCTCACATTACATTATCGCAACAAACCTTACAATATTCTGAAAGGCAAGCCATTATAGCCACCAAAATGGTATATGTTGCTGAGAGCAGCCTGAATTAGTAACTAAACAGAGATTTGAACTAGAGGCCCTCAGCATAGAATGCAGGCAGTATACCACTGCTCAACAACAACTAGCATCCTGTCTCCAGTTACTGTAGGGGGAACATAACTAAAAGCTCATGGTGGAGAACAAGTACCCACCACGTTCCAAAAGACTCACCAAGTGAGCACTGGAAGCTTTTGCCTTTTTGGGGGGGCAGTATTCACCAGCATGTCAGCAACCTAGAAACACAATCTTTGCTTATTGAAAGGCAGGGATTTCAGTAATGCAAATTTTATACTAAATTAATATCACACAAATTAGCATAGTGTTGTTTAAAGATTTTCAAACTATGAGCCAACTTACAAAAGGATTTTTACATGAGTTACCCTACATTTGAGAACGAGTGGAAGGCTTAACACATTGTGTGGCCCTCGTGGATAACACATTGGTGAAGAAGAGTTTAAACATGGGTTTAACATGTGTTCAATGTTCCGAGAAACTAAGGCAAGCCGGTTTCTTATAAGGGTGCTTTAGACAGGGAAGTGAGAATTGCATGTTCATTTTTTCAAACATCCCATTAAAAACAGAAAGGACTTCAAACACTATTCCATGTGCTGACACTATATTCAGCACTATATTAAAGGCTTTATTTTTAGAAGAGTTTGAAATTGGAAACAAACTGATATTAATTTTAGTACTTCCTTCTTTTCACAGAATGGGAAACTTTATTCATGCAAGAACTTTAATACCTGACCATTTTAAAACTGCTTCATGTCCTTGGTAAGGGGGAAAAGAGGCGCCTTGAAAAATGGTGCCTTCTTGCATTTAGGAGGGAGGAGAGCTACTGTCCCTCTTCACCCCAACATTGCAGCTGTCCAGTGGCTGTAACTAGCATCTCTTCATTTTTTTTTAAACTATGAGCCCTTTGGAAAAGAGGGAACTATTTATTTTGTAGCATAAACTGCTTTGTGAACTACTTTTCGATGAGGAGTGATATATACAAAAATTCGAAGCAATAGTTCTCAGACATAAATGAGAAGGGTTAAATATCTCTGAGGTACCCAGATAAGGACATCCATTAAGAATAGTTCAACTGAGCAAAAAGGATTGGAACTGAAACAGGCTATATTAGTGCCCTGCAGAATCACAGCACATATTGCTTTTCTGCTCAAAATCTAGGCGGCTATTATAGTATCAAGATATCATCAGATTAGGCTACAGCAAACACAAAAGCTAATACCTGTGCACCCCAAGGTCCCATTTCAGAAGGCTACTGCTACTCCAGAGTTGAACAGGAAACCGGTAACATACGACAGACTTCTCTCCATACTCCTAATGCCAACCAGCACACCTTGTGCCCAGTCTGTGCTGATGCATGGTGCTGTTTTTTTTTTCCTTTTTGAAGAGGGAGAAAAACTAACTGTACTGCTTTGTTAGCAATATAGAGTATAAAGGACAGTATAAGGACAATATAGAGCATAAAGGACAGTATAGAGTATAGAGGACATTCATCTTCTCAGGTGAAATTTTGAGTGTTAGTGCAAATGTCCTTCACAATCAGCAACATTTGAAAACAGCACCTAAAAAGCTCCATAGCAAACAGACTCCTAATCCAAATGAATCTATAAAAGGGGGGGGGTTACACACAAGTAATTATAGAATTCACAGCCAACAGGATGTGGTGGTTGTCAAATTCATGACAGGTAAGTGTAAAAACAGCTACATTATTAGTTAGGAGAACTAAACAGAACCTCTGAGTTGAAAGGTGTACTGCCGTCAAAGGTCAGACGCTAGGAACAAACAGGGCAAGACCACCACCTTCATGCCTTCCTTGTAAGAGCCTGGAAACATCTGCCCGGCCGCTACTGGAAATAGAATGCTGGCTCAGATGCACTTGGCGCCTGACTCAACAAGCACTTTTAATGTCATCAAAACATTCCACAACATCAAAAAATTGTGTTTCCTTAAGACGCCTCAAGGCAATACCAACACTTTTAACTATTTAACTGAACTTCTATCTCACTCTTCCTCCAAAGAGTTTGGGAAGCCTGGCATGTGGTTCCTATGCAGACTTTTACCCAGGAGCTTATAACAGCCAGAGCTGTTTAGATGTAGCAATAGGCCTACATACTATACTTTCAGACCATACTCTGGACCACTTATCTAGTGTGCTTCCAAAACTAAAAGAGGGCCTGATATTTTGACTTATCCATCTCCCTGTTAGACTGTGTGATATGCAAATAATTCAGAAATTGCAAACGAACCACATTCTGTGAAAGTATTTTTTTTTTCATTTACTGCTTGTATATCTCTAGTACTAGTAACTTGAATGGAGCCATTAAGGTCTACGTGTAATCTAAACAGAGCTGTCTGCATACATTTCCTGCTTCTTCATCTCAAAAGCAGGCATCATGACTAGGATAACAACAGCCTAACAATTGCAGGCAACTCAAAAACTAGTTTATGGCATTTCTTATGCAGGTATTGCTGCATCTTTTGCACTGTGCAATGAGCATGGTTACTAAATTAGTACCTGCAATTATATTTGTTAAATAAGAACAGAACTCTTGCTATCTGAATCTCAATGATCAAAAGGTGGTAGATACCAGAATTCATTGTGTCTCCTTGTAACCCATTGTGTTGATGGAACCCATTATAATCATCATTCCTCTTTGTTGGCAATATCCCTATATTTAGAATACCTTCCCTGCCAATTGCATCAATGAAGCAATGCTGCATCTCAATTCCTATTTGATAAATATAGCTCTAAACGCTGCTTTCCAACCACTAACTGCCTACACTTGTTTAAAATCAACAGCAGAGAGAGGGCACATTTTTCAGAACCAAGTCCCTGCTGTTACCTCACTCTGCCTTCCAAGACAAGGCAACTGTGTATGAGCCTATAAAATCCGCCTGCAATAGCAGTGGGTGGGAAGCTTTCACTAGAGCCTGTGGGAGTGTTGCCAGAATTTGTTATAGAATTTAAGCTCCGATTTTGAAAAAAAGAAAAAAAAATGATCCAGCTTCTTAAAGCAACAGCTCTCCAATTATTTACTGCTCTGATTGCTCCTTAACAAGAGCCCCTTCACTCTTATCAAGCAGGACCTCGGAAGCAGGAAGCTCCCTCACCAAGCAGCAGCTCTCTGGGATATAGGAAACAGCCTTGTAGTGAGTCAAGACCACTGACCCATCTAGCTCAGTACCGGCTATATACATCTTGGTACAGCAGCAGCTCTTGAAGGATTCAGAGAGAACTCTTTCCCAACCTTACTTGGAAATGCCAGAGACAACAGCTGGAACCATCTCTATGCACTCTACCACTGAGATATTGCCCCACCCCCCAAATTTACAAGTTGTACCTTGGCAGCCACTCCCAGACCCCCTGTGGATACCGATAAATGTGCTGTTTGAAGAACAAAGCCCTTTGAATGCAACCAGAATGAGGTTCTGTGAGGTCCTCGGTGGGTCCTCAGCAGCAGGTTCAGAAACCAACCAGCGTGGGGTGGAATCTGCAGATAAAGAAAACCCATCTGAACTTATCCATGTACTGAGCTGCCTGACACTCAAAACACAGAATAGCAAATTGGATGACTTTTAAAAGGAATTAGACAAATGGTCCATGAAACATCTATTAGCCATGAAGCTTCCGTGTACACAGACAGCCTACCATCACCAGTGGAAGGCCACCAACTTCACTGCCTGCTTGATAGCATTCAGAAGCTTCTGGTGGCTGCTATTGGAATGCTGGGTTGATCCAACTCTGGTGAGATCCAATAAGGCTATTTAAATTCTTACTCACCAAGTCCTTCATGTACACACCAGAGTATCTCTGGATCTCCTGAATGTATTCCTATTCTTCAACAGATTTATACCTTGAAAAGTTACTTCACCCCTCCCCAGCACTTGATCCTCCAAAACCATATTTCCATAAAACGAGGCAAGTCGTTTTGCTTTTGTCATGACAGACTAAAATGCCAGAGTGCAAGATTAGAAACCGAGGTGGTCTGTTTAAAAGACTTGAGTGAATAAGAAATGCCTTGTGTGTATTTTTTTCCCCAGCGCTCACGATTCTCAAGTTCATGTTGCAGTTTTAAACATTGAAGACTAGGCATACAAAAGGTCTGGGCCACTTCTCTGGCTGCAGGACGCAGCTGGCAAAACCAACCTGTGCTACAACAGCTGTTAGTGACCAGCATGTTGCAGTTTCACACCACACACTCCAGAACTGGTGGAAACTGGC
>JAJKFI010000024.1:11097062-11195305 GCA_029204185.1 Lerista edwardsae
GGTTCACAAGCCCCCAACTCTGCTATAAACACTCCAAATTCACAACACAGCATCTTCAGTGAAATCGTTAAACACACTGAGAGAACAGATGAGATGACTGTGAAATTATTTCTGACCTTCTAGCTCACGGTGTATTTTCGAATGGATCAATCTGACTGTCTTTAAATTCTGTAACAGCAAGAAAAATGAATTTCTAAAACACACACAGGTTCTTTCCCTCTCCTATCCTACGTTAATTATACAATTAACAGATTCACGGTGGAATCCTAAGTTTGTCTACGCAGAAGTAAGTTTCACTATATTCAACAGGGCTTACTCTTAGGTGTGTACAGGATTCATTTATTTAAAAAGAGCTTTGCCCCCCCTTCCTCTGCCAGGGCACTTCATCTACAGGATTGCAGACTCAATGTTCTTTGCCTCACAGCTATAGGCTGATGAGGCCAGAATTCCCACATCTGAACCAACTCAGCATGGAGCTCTCACACTAAAGCTTGCAGTTTTATATTTATTTACACACACACACACACACACACTCCACATTGATTCACTGCTGGAGCTTTTAGGCGTTTCCTGTTCAATTAATAATAAGTTATATTCTGCTTTTCAACAAAGTTCACAAAGCAGTTTACAGAGAAAAATCAAATAACCAAATGGCTCCCTGTCCCAAAATGATCCAAAATCTCAATAATCCTTACCTATAATAAAAACCTGAATATTATTACCCCTGCTAACTGGGCAAGAGGCACTTTTTCAAGTGGTGTTCCTCTTGTGTTTAGCAGGGGAAGAGTAATTGACCTAATTCACTCCTGCACAGTGTCTTTTCTAGTGGCTGATGTGTTAATGTTCTACGTTGTTGTTTTTTAAAGATTGTAAGCAGGGTGGATTTGATTTAAATCAAGTCAATTTAAATCACGATTTAAATCACTAGTAAAAAAAGGCTTGATTTAAATCAATTTAAATCATAATTTTTAAAGAGCAACTTTCATCTCTGTCCTGCAGCAACTCCTCCTCTGACCGGCTGTTGACTTATCGACACTCCCATTCACTTTAATGGGATGGCTGGTGATGCGGCAGTGACACAACAAGGTGAGGGACATGGTGGGCAGCAGGTGAGTGGATGCCCGCTAACAGGCACTGCCATGATGGATCTGAAATGACAGGTACTCTTTAAATGTAAGGACTCATTCTTGCTGGTACTTAGAATCTTTAATATTATTATTTGCAAATAAAAATGAAGGTTTCATATTTAGAATAATAAGCTGTCAGGTTAGTAAAACAGTGATATCAGAACCGATTTTAGGTTAATAGGTTAATCACACATAGTTGCAGTTGTAGTATACATAGATTTGCAAAACAATGGGATAAAGGAATATTCTTGAACTTTGTTTTATATTTATCTCATGCACTGCATGTTATCTCAGCTTGAAGAGCTTGGATTCATTGAATGAGTTTACCAAAAATGTAAATATTGCAGAATATACAGCCTCATGCTACATAATCAATCAATCCGTATTTATATACTGCTTTTCAACACAAGTTCACAAAGCGGTTTACAGGCAAATAATAATAATAAAGTTAAATGGCTCCCTGTCCCAAAGGGCTCACAATCTAAAAAAAATGCAGACCACCACCAGCAACAGCCACTAGAAAAGACTCTGCGCAGGGGTGAAGACGGACAATTACTCTTGCTCTGCTATATATAAGAGGAACACCACTTGAAAAGTGCCTCTTGAATAAACTAAATTAATGTACGTTAAATAGAAAACTATCTTTAGATAGATTTTTACTCCAAAAGCATTTTATTAAAATAAATTTGATAAAAATAAAAAAACTCATTCATTTTTATCTACCCTGATTGTAAGCCTTTTTGGGACAGGGACCATTTAACTTTATTGTTATTAGCCTGTAAACTGCTTTGTGAACTTGTGTTGAAAAGCGGTATATAAATACTATTGATTGATTGATTATCATCCCTATGTTACAGACCAAGCAGAGACTGTGCAGCTTGCTCAAGGCAACCAAGTAAGCAGAGGCTAGGTGCGAACAGGAACGTGGCTTACAATTCAGAGCAATCGGAATTACACATCCAGTTGATGTTTTTTCCAAACGTTTTTAAGTATTCGCAATTCATGGACAAGATACAAGACCATCAAAAACAGATTCCGAGTGCGCTGCATGGCACTACTTTTACAATGTGAGCCATTTTGCATACACTCAACAGGAAATTTCAACACCAAGAGTGTTGATGAAGCCCAGGCATGCAGGCAGGTTGTTCCTGATGGCCAATGCTGTGAGAAGTGCAGCTCTTAACCTGATAGTAACCAGGCTGGCAGGACGAACAGTGAAGCAGCTTATGCTATATACACAAAGAGGACAAAAGAGAAGTTGAACTCTTTGCACAGGCCTGGCCACAGCAGTGTCAAACATAAAAATCTGCCTACAAAAGAATCCTGTGACATTTAGGAATAAAACAGGACTAATTTTTAAATGCTGGATCATATGAGGCTAAGTTTACATACTTATGATGGAAAAAAAACATTTATGCAAAAAAACCTGACACTGTCATGAAGAGTGGTTATAAAATAAACAACCTGGATGGATCCTCAGATTCTGGTGAGTTATTAACCAAATATAGATCGTGGGGAAAGTAGAAACATTTTATTGCTAATCTACTTTTTGCTGCGAAGACGATTTACTCACAATACTGGAAGCAGCCTGAATAGCTACAAAGTATGGAGTGTTACCACAATGTAAAAATTTCCTCCCTTAATTTACACACTAAAGACACCCATGGCAAAAGTAACAATGCAACCCAATGAAGTGGGTTTAGGTCCACAAAATATTACACCACAACCCATTATCTTTAATAGGTCACATAACTCTGACGTTTTTGGTAATAGAAATTATGTTCTGCCAAGATACCAAAAGAATTGGAAATAAGAATTGTAAAGACTGCTTAATCATGCATGCAAAAAGAATAGCCAAGGCATAAAGATAAAGCTCGACTTAGGGTGCAGTCCTAACCAACTTTCCAGCACAGACATAGCTATGCCAATAGGACAGGTGCTGCATCCTGCAATTGGGGGGGCAGGCATGGAGGTCTCCTCAAGGTAAGGGAAAGTTTGTTCCCTTACCTCAGAGCTGCATTGCCCTTACCCTGGTACTGGAAAGCTGGTTAGGATTGCAATCCTAGTTGTATAGTAATACCTCTTATAGCACTGTGTATGTATTTCTGAAAATCAGAGTGCTATGTGAAACAGTGCTATAGAAGGTATTCATAACACCTTCCTGTTCTAATGGAGATATATGCCCAGTACTCACCAGTGCATAAGGTCAGAACCTGCTGTGTTACAATCTACTGCTGTCAACAATTCTCCTACAAAACAGTAGTGAGAAATGATGGGAACAGCTACTCCCAGGAGAATAAGCCAGGCATGTCTCATCCTTGGGAACTGCAGACCTCTTGCTGAAGGCAGCATCTAGGGTGGATTGTCCCGCCTGCTGTTTCATCTCCCAAAGCACTTCACAGTAGCAAGCAATTGACCCTGTGCTTGCCAGAGTACCCTGCTCCCATTGGCCCAGCACCAGAGACGAATATGTAGCTTCTGTTGGCTGAAAGCACAGTGCAGAGAGCTGTACTTTGAACAGTTAGCCTTTTTTATATTGTAAAAATTATACCCATGCCAAAATGTTCTATCACAATACTGTGTTATAGGAAATAGCATTACAGAACTGCGATTGCACTGATGCAAAAGTGAGAAAGGATGAAAAGGCAAATGGAAGCAAACATAATGGTATCAGCATTTTTTTACATCAAGATAAGGAAGTAACATTACATCAGAAGTCTAAGCAGAGGAAACGACAGGAAGTCAGAAACATCCAAGTTGCATGATCAGTTCTCCTGCTAGCCTGAAATGTACTTGTGGGCAGTAGCGAGTGGTTCCTCATCTATGAAAAGGAACTTTCGCACAGCACCTCAAAAACATTATGTTAGTGAGGAAAGCAAGCAAAGGAGGTGGTTGTGTGACTCACCCACAAATGTAAAGGAGATGGTTGTGCTTTTTGCATCCCCAAAAAGCAATCCTGACAGTTAAAAGTGCAACTGAGGTTCCCTGTATATAACCACTTAAACCAAACTCATAAGTGAACATCACCAGCATGAGATCATGCTTTCACTGTGGCATTTAAAACTAATTTACTCAAATAAAAACCAATTATCAAGGAAATTTCACTAAATTTGTTTCAGACTCTAGTTAACTTTCTGTGCATTTATGAGAGTGAGGGAACTGTCAGGTTAACTACTTAAGTAAATGTCTCCTAAGGCAGCGGCTCCCAAACATTTTTGATGGGTGGCTCCCTTGACGTACAGGACTATTGGCTGCAGCTCCCCATTAGGACTACAACCCCCAGGGAACCACAACACACAGTTTGGGAGCCGCTGCCCTAATGAGCATCTAATACTGGGCCACCTAATGAAGCAAAGTTCTCTCCTCAACCATAGCACATTTACTTTGTGAAAAAAGTCCCACTAGTTTTAGCGTGACAGAGTGGGAATACTCCCCGTACTTGCGACAGGGAAGGTTTTGCTGTACCTTAGCAGAGAGATCAAAATGAGATGCACGGTATTACATTTGGATATAGACACTGGACAAACCTTCCAAGTGACAGGTTACTTGTATTACTGTATCATCAATATCAAGGTTGTGATCATCACTGTGCATGCTGACAGCTAAAACTAGAACTTGGTCAATTCACTATAAGGATAAGAACACCTGTGTTCATTGGATAAATCTCCATGGCACCAGATGGTCATCTTCAGACCTTTTTCCAGAACAACAACAAAAACAGTCACAATTCCACACAGCTGGGATTAAGAAATTCAATTCTTAAGCAGGTGTCTTTTTGGAGTAGAAGGGAATGCATCAGAAGACTTCCGATTTAAGTACCACAGAATCCAATCATTGTCCAGCTGACTTTGTAAGCTGGATCCAAAAACGCCCTTCTGCTTGCAGAAAGTATCTCCAGCACATGGAACAGCTGCTGTATGCTTCCTGGTCAGAATGTAAATGAAACCCAAACATGTTCTTTGGTCTGTGCTGCCTCTTGAACAAGCAGAATAATGAGAACTGTAAATTAGAAGCATAGGCAAAACAAAAGAACCAAGAGTCCTACAATTCATAATATTTTTTTTCTGGTCACTGGGAGATAATTCTTTCTTGCACAGGTGATCAGATTATGTACAGACAACTACCTGTTCTCTTTTGTGCTTACTAATACTGAAAAAGGTAAAGAAAACCTAGGTGAAGAAATTTAAGCAGTATACAGCAGAAATAACTTCTTGCTGGTTAGCAGATCTTACAAGGTTAAGAACTGCTACCCAGTATGCTAAGGAGCATCCCCCTAAGACACTGTGGAGTTAGGGTCCTTTCTAATGGAAGATACAATAGTGGTAAACTGCTGAGAAGACCCATGCATTTTCTAGAGCTGGACAGATCATCTGTATCTGCTGCAATTTACAAGCAACAATTTGATTAAAGACTGCAGAGTACTGCAGGTTCTCTCCTGGAAAAGCTTTTATAAACGTACAACATCCAGTTAGGCTCCAATATGACTGTGGGCTCTGGGGCAGTGAATCATATGTGTGTCATGATATAAATGAATGGTTTACTCAAAGTTTGCTCTATGACAAAACAATTATACCGCCAACACTCCTTACTTAAGTCTTTTAGTATATAGTTCCTTACAACTCAACACTCCTTCCCAGCCATCATCCTGCTTCAGAAATTGGAGGTAGTAACAGCAGAACAGAGTAACTTCTTCAAATCTTGTTCAGAGTAACTTGCTCATGAATCAGAGATCTAAGCCCAACATGCAATAACCATTACATATCAAAACAACAATAATTGTAATGCACTAGAATGTCGACGTGGCAGCAGCAACGGAAACACCTATGACAACTGTTTGTTCCCCTGTCAGTTAGAGGGGTTGGATAATCATAGAGTCACTAGTTGTCACTGGTGCTCAAAGGAACAGACCGAGCATGGGGTTAAGGGAAGAAAAAGGGGGAACGAAGTAGACGGAGGAGGACCAGGAGAAAGACTAGACAAAGAATGGCATTTGGACAAGGATATGAGAGCAGAAATTCACATACTGACTTTTAAAAAAATCAGCCAATCTTTTGCTTCAGAAGAACAGAAATGGACAGCGCATTGCCTTATGTGCTTTTCAATGTAACCCAGGAGTCTCCAAACTTTTCAGCACGAGGACCACATAGCATATTTTACACAACTTTGTGGGCTAAAAAAAAAATCAGTTTTACAAATAAATGAATGAAATTTAAATAAATGAATAATGCTCGATTATCCTTATGGGCTCAGGAGTGAGTCGCACAGCATGCTTTTTTTTTTTTTTTTTTTTGCGCATCCAATCTTCACATAGCCTCACACCAAGCAGCCACTTACCCAGAGAAATCAGGGCACATAGCCTTCTTGGTCAACAGGCAGCAGAAGTGGCAGCCTAGCACAAGGCTGTGTGAAGATAAGGCACAAAGAAAGGAGGCTGCAGCACAGAACAATAAGTCCACTGCTGGCCGCCACTGCTGCGGCCAGAAAGATCATGGCTGGATCCACAGGCCGTGGTTTGGAGGTACCTGCACTAGACAAAGTAGGTTGCCGTAGGCCTTTTAAAAGATGTTCCCTTCATGCTTAGAAACTTAATGACACTACAGGAGATGGGAAGGGATTTCCCCAATCAAACAGGAGGGCAACCATGAACCAAGATAAAAGCAACTGGCCTGTTGCAAGGAAGTGATTTTCTTGTAAGCCATGTATACAATCAAAGGTTCCTTAGTCAGCATTTTGTTAACAGGGATCCCCACCAGAGGCGGCAGGCAGAGATGCCCATTAACCAAGCACACTGCCCAACTAAATGTCTTTTAACAAGCCACCTATCCACCTGCCTCGTTTTCTGGGTACGGCTCCCCCTGTAGTGCCACCCTGCCCTCCTTCCTTCCTCAAGAGGACCCTCTCAGAATGGAGACTCTACTTCCTAAGTAGGGCCCTCATGATTAAGGAAGTGGAACATCTCAATTTCTAGAAAGGACAAAGGAGAGAATGGACTAGCATGGCAGAGGAGGGCCAGTTTTGTTAGCCAGCATCCCCTTGTGTGTGGATAGCAAAGCTGTCACTGTACGCTGATACAAGTATAAAGCCTACTCCTTTTGGGAAAGCTGACTTAGTAGGGGCTCTTCATGGCTTCCTGTTCAGGCTCTGTTTACTCCTGATGAGATACTACAATGATGGCAGGAAATTCATAGACCCACCATGTCAAATGACTAATAAAGGTATGTGCTGCAAGGCAGGGCTAGCAAATTCCTTGTGGACTACCAAGGGTCTGCAGACTCTTTCGTTAGGTTTGATTCTCAGTTTCCTAGGAAGAATACGAACCAATGTTTTGTTGTTTTACTAAAGTATTCTTTGCTCCACTCCAGTTCTCTTACAGCAGCACATGATGCTCTAGAGTTTAGGAAGCTCACATTCAAAGGGCAGGGAACTGAACTAGTTGACGTCTGAGCTTCTTTCCTGTCCTATGGTTCCACATGTTGTATTATATCAGTTTCCTTCAATCAGCAGAGAATAACCCATACTTTGCACTTTATTAGCTCTCTGGAGTTAGACAAACGGAGATTCTGGAGTACAGCCTCGCCTCCCGTTTATCAAGACATCTAGCTCACAAGTGGAAGTTATAGCCTTATGATTATTCACAGCTGCCAGATATTTATTCTTCACTCTGTGAAGCTTTTTCACAATGGCCTAAGGTATTATTCATACTACTCATAATAAGACAGAAAATAATAAAGAATGATGCATTTCACAGAAATCACATAACACTTCCCAAAGAATAGAAGTGTCACAGATTTAGGGCACAATCCTAACTTGGAGTTAGGAAGGCCGGCACACTGACATGAGGTATCGTCCCTGACTCTGAGACTGGTCCAAATGCAGTGCGTTTGCAACACTCTTGGACCAGCATAACTCCAGGTTAAGATTGCACCCATAGAAATGGATTCTCACACACACACACACACACACACACACACACACACACACACACCACGCACCTCTCACCTGGAAGTAAATAAATGAATATGTAAATTATAGTTTCTCTTTTGTTGGAGGTGGGGAGTGACACGCCAGCAGATACAAGTTAGGCATTTTTGACACGGAAACAAAAGGTTTGCCATCTAGAAGAAAAATCACCTTAGAAACAAACACACACCTCTCTGAGATCTATGGATGAATGGTGAAATATGAATAAAATTAATTGATTCATTTGAGTTTTAGATATCTGGAGCCTAGGGTTTTCCGACTCTTACTATCATACTAGATAAGTTGGCAGTCACTACTATGAAGAGAATGCAAAAGGATGCTTTATGAGCTAATTGTTGCCAATGGGTTTGTTATCAAACAGAAGAAAATATTGTCTCCTTCAGTACCACTAGAAAGAGTGAAAAAAACACCAATTTGAGGAGGCCATGCATAAGGTTGCTGGAGGATGTCTCCTGATAACATCAGTTAACATAAGTAATTTGATCTAAAAATATGAGAGTCTTTGACTGTCCGAATCTCAGTTCTCATAACCTTACCCTTCAAGGCAAGTGTTCATGGGAGGTCATTTAGAGCGCAATCGTAACATGCTCTTGGGCCAGCCTAGTAGTTGGAAGTCAACTGTGCCAGCATGAGGATGCGTACTGGCCGAATCCAGCCTCCACCCTGCCCCAGGTAAGTAGGTTTCTGCTGGCCGATTTGGATCAGTGTGGGGGAGGGGGGAAGGCAGATTGGTGGGTGGACCAGGCCAGGGAGTGGGATCAGTCTCCGGCAGGTAGGCCATATCCTAACACCCCTCCACTCCCGAGCAGCAGTTCCATTGGCACAGATTCAAGTAGTCCTATTGCGGTTGCTGGGGCATTATTCAGGGTTGCTGGGTAAATCCAATGGTAAATTTGAATTTGCATAAAGAAAAGCCTAATAAAATGAATTCAGGTGCTTGCATTTCATACAGCTGGAAAAAAAAATAGTTCAAGAACTTTGGCATCAGCATCAAAGCATTTTACATTCTTGTATAACCAGGGCTTTCCAGAGCCCTGTTAACATGAGTAATTGCTACAACATTTTCATTCTAATGCACATGAAAAAGGCAGGAGAGAGACACTGAAGGAACATAGGTATAGTCTTTCTGAATCAGATCGATGGAGCAACCACTCTGTCTCTAATATCAGTTAGCCAGGACACTGTGCAAAAAACAAATCTCTTCTTGTTTGCCTTAGGCATCTAACATGTTAAAATCTAATTTAAATAGAGAGAGGCTCTAGGAAATCTATCCTCCATAAGATCCATTTTTCCTCCTTAAAAGTTATTTAAGCTAGTGGTCACAACTGTGCCTATGAATAATTCCCACGATTAGGATCTGACCAGGGATGAACAAAATACTATTAACTATTTGTTAAATGAATGTTTACAAGAGGCCGTCATTATCCATAGGAACTCGCATGAGTACTAAGATCCGCAGATATTTAAACCAATAGATTTGGGCCAACCTCATCCTCTGAGCTTGACCAGAAGGTTTTCTGCAGTTGGCAAAGGTGACACACGGGCCTCAGAATGCCTGTTTCAGGCAAAAAAAAGTTACTTCAGGTTTTCGGAGAAAACTGGAAGTAATTTTTTTATGCCCTTATAAGGGAATCTGAAGCCCAGATAGCCTGGTGCAGGTGAGTCCTTTTGTGGAGCCTAAAATCCCAAATCCAGGGATATCACAGCCCACCTGTACTATGTGATAGTAATAATCCTGAAGCATTCATTTCTATTAAAAATATTTACATACCATACCACTTTTCAACAAAAACTTCAAAGCAGTTTACATGGCAACGTAAATACTTAAACGGATTAATATCTATAATGCAGTCTGCCAACAACATACAATATTTTATAGTTTTTGACTTATTTACCCTCACAATGGTCTTGCAAGCTAAGTGAGGGCACAAGACGGAGAGGGACTGAGAGTCAGAGAAAGGAGAGAGAGCACAAAACAGATGGCCCACATTTGTTGCACTAGATGGAAAAAGCAGGAGAAACTGGTTTTGAGGGATGGGAACCCAACAGCACATAGTGATGAAAAAGGTTCATATATTGTAATTTGTGCAAAGAAAAGGCTGGAGGGCAGCTACAGGAGGCAGATGGGATCACTTCATATCAGAAATCAGAGGGGGAGAAAATTGCAAAGCAGTGATTGGGTCAGATCTATCTAAAGTTTAGTAAGGGATATGCAGCTGGACTTTATGCATGCAGACTGTGAAGTCAAACAGCCATGGCTCAGTAGTAGAACAAATGCTGTCTGCAAAAGATCCCCAGACAGAGCTGAAAAACATTCCTGACTGACACCCTGGAGAGCCACTGACACTCTGTGTCGACAACATTGACTTAGTTGGACCAAGTGTGATTTAGTAGATGGTATAGTATTTTCCCATGATTCCTATAAATCCCAATTCATTCAATGGGTCCAATAGTACCAAATCAATAGATGCCAGATTTATTAAAATAAGCTGGAGGAGGAAAAGGCCACCACAGAAAATGTGAGCAGAGAACATGGGTACACAGAGACTGGTTGAGATGAATGGGAATGCTGGTCTCCTGGAGTTGGGAAGACAGAGGAAAAGCAGTATGGAAAAAGAAATGGTGTGCACTAGGGGAAAAAAAACATATTCAAGGCAACCACTGAGTAGTAAAGTGGCAGGGAAAAGCTTTGAAGAACTGGTAGGAGAGCAGGAAAGTGCCAGAAAGAATGGACCAGAAGTGGCCTAGGAACATAAAAAAGTGCCACTGGATCAAGCCACAGGCCCATGTAATCCAGCTTCCTGTATCTCACAGGAGCCCACCCAAGACAACAAGATACTTGCATCTCATTGCACGTCCCCTTCATCTGTCATTCTAAGGTAGCCTATTTCTAAAACCAGGAGGTTGCACATACCCATCATGGCCCATAGCCTGAGATGGACTTTTCCTCCAGAAATCTGTCCAATCCCTTTTTAAAGACTCCTAGGCCAGAGGCCATCACCACCTCCTGTGACAAGGAGTTCCACAGATTCATTACCCGCTGGATAAAAAGGTATTTCCTTTTATCTGTTCACTGTCCCAATTTTAGTGGCCGTCCCCTGGTTCTGGTGTTGTGCGAGAGGGAAAAGAACATCCCTCCATCCACTCTATCCATCCCATGCATAATTTTTTACCTCTCAGTCATGCACACACACACCCTCCAGCAGCAAAAGGGAAGCAACTGGGGACCGATCAGGAAGCGGGGAGACCTTGACAAGGGAGGCCAGGAGGATCAGGCAGGCTGGAGCAAACAGAATGTGCGCTTTCAAGGCAGCAGCGGCGTGGAGACGAGGCAGTGCTGAAGAAGAAAATCTGGTGGGGGGGCAGAAGAACCCCCCCCCCGGTGGCCAATGATGGAGAGCCCCGAAGCTCCGAGGGTGCAGCCGGGGGAAGGGCAGAAGGAAGAGGCGCAAAGCCACGAGAGGGGAAGAGGCTGAGGCAGACCCACGTGGAAGGAGAAGGCGGAAGGGCGGGCGGGGGAGAGGGAGCGGTTGCCATGGAGACAGTGGAAGAGGAGCGCGCGTGGGGAGGGAGGGGCGGGGGAGGCAGCCCAGCCAGCCTCCACCATGAGGGGCGAGGGGGGCCGCGTCTCTCCTCCCCCCTTTCCGTCTTCCTGTGGTACTCACCGTTCTGCCCCCTCCCCCGAAGCCGAGGGGAGAGGAGGAAGGCGCAGCAGTGCTGGGGCCGCCCGCGGGGACCAGGCTGCGGCGGCGGAGGAGGAGGAGCCGGACCGCCGCCAGGGAGACGACGATGGCCGCCGCCGGGCGTGCGTCACGCGCGTGCGTGCCACTAACCCGGATGTACCGGGGAGAGCCCAGCTGCCAGCAGCTTGGTGTGCGGCAGGGCGCTTGCAGTGGCGGCGGCGGCCGCCGAACTGCGCATGCGTACAGGGAACGAGCGCAGTCTCCCTCGACTGCTCAAGGCGCGCAATTCCCTGTTTCGAGGCTCGGCGATCCTGAAAAACGGGCGGCCGGGCGGGTTTTGAAAGGTACAAATCGACCCGCTTGCTTTGAAGAGGAAAGGGGCGGGGCAAGGGAGAGATCCTGCAGCTGTTTCCCCAAAGCAAGCCAAGGGAACCTTTTGCGCGTCCCAGCCTTCCAAGCGATCCCTTCCCTAACCAAGGCAGGGCGCAGGTCTAAAAAACATCAAAAGATGTCCAAGGCTGCAAAGCTGTATTATATATTCTATATGTGTACACACACACACACACACACACACACACACACACACACTGTGTATGCATATTTGTGTACATATATAATATGTGTGTGCATGCACACGCGCACACTTTTATAAGTTTATAATTCATATGCTTTTTGATGTAGTTGTGAGCCACCCTTCGGGGACAAAGGCAGGCTAAATATTGATAAATAAAACCCCATTGAACTCAGGGCTGTTACTTCTGAATAGACATGCTTACAATTCTGCCATAAAGCATATTCTCCTGCTCCACTCTCACTAGCTTTTTTTTTTTTTTGCTTTTAAACCATTCTCCAATAGGAAAACCATAACAGTATGATTAATCAATAAGAAAAACAAAGTCATACAAGAAGTTACTCCGTGTCGCTTGGGTTTTGATGTAAGAGCATCAAATTATAATGCCAGGCCTCCTTTCAATATCAGTGTGGAACAGCCTCTTCAAAATACATGCAGTACAGCTACAATCCTAAACATACTTACTATGCCACAAGTTTTGCTGAGCTCAGTGGGAGTTACTCTTGAGTAAACATGATCATGGAAAGGCTCAGTGCATCCTGTCCCACAAAAAGCTTTTTTTCCCCACTGAAAAAGTACAGCTCCTTCCTCTTTCAAATGCCGGAGAATGTTTGCGCTTGAACACATGTGCGCTATAGCCTGTATAGAGAGTTCACTGCAGTTGGAGTTCTCTGCTGCTTGCAGCTCACTGCTTAAATCTAACTGCATAATTAATGAACCCCCCCCCAAAAAAAAAAAACTAGTTGGAGTAGATTCACTTGAGCAGTTCCCCATCCCCATATTACTTTCAGGCTAGGGTTCCCAGATACAAACTGGTAGGCCATACCTGCCAAAATTCCCTCATTAGGTTAAAGCAGTGGTTCTCTAACTTTGTAGCACTGAGACCCACTTTGTAGAATAACAATGTGTCTGGGACCCACCAGAAATGATGGCATGGCTGGAAGTGCCGCCATTGTGACACCAGAGCCTGCTGCTTTCCTGAGAATGCAGCAATCAGTTGGGTTATTTCTCAGCCGTTTTCCCATAGCAAAGTGAATCGGAAAGAAAAAAAGCTTCTTTACAACCTTGACACAAGCAAAACCACCTACATAGTCCTTCCCCTTTCCAGCATCCCATCTTCCCATATTTTCAGTGGGGAAATATTTTTGACATGATTTAAATCAGCGCACGTAATCCTACACATTACAAAACAAAACAAAACACACAAACACCTCTACAGTCAGACAATGTCAAGGGGAGAGGCTCAGCAGGAACATTTTCCCCTGATCTGCTAGATTTCAATGTGCGGGGCATTGTTTTGCATAGAGCATTCATTCCCTCACATGAGCCCCTTCCTGCAGTCTGAAGTGGGGCAGCCCCAGCATACAGAAACGAGACCCCAGCCTGCAAGGACAGATTAAACAACAAAGAATCTTTTTTTTTTTTAAGTCATGCTAATGCCTCTCAGTAAGAATTTTTTTCTCACCCAAGAGAAAGAGGAACAGGGCAAGGCAGTTGGGGGAAGAGAAAACAATCCACAGAGGTGCCCAGGAGAAGCTTCAGCTGGGGTCTTCCGACCCACTTCTGCAAGCAACAGGCCTCTCATTGTTTGAATCCTGGCAACACTACTACAGACTCTCTTGGGCAGAGCAGTCGTTGCACAACTAAGCAGCTGCCTGCCTTCTAATGCCAGCGGCCTCAATGTGCCCAGTTGGTGGAACAACACAGTCCACAAGGAGGAAAACGCTGTTCTCCTTTGGGTTTCTCTTGCAAGCAGACACAGGAGTAGATGGATGGGAGAACTGCCAGGCTGGCAGAAGGGGGGGGGGGCTGAATCTACTTCCCAGGAAATGCACCTCCCAAGGCCACTTTTCCTCTTTACTTCCCTCAGTGGAGTTCAGCCTTTTCCCTGCCAACTGCTTAGCCTCACCCCAGATGGTCCTCCAAGCATATTTACAGTTACCAGATACAAACTAGAACAGAATGCCTTTCCCTTTAACCACTTTTCCAACAGCAAAGTGAATCAGAAAGGGGAAAAAAAGCCTATTTACCACCTCGGCACAAGCAAAACAACCACACAGCCCTCCCCTTTTCCAGCATTCCATCTGTCCACATTTACAAAATGGCTGCTCCAAGTGCTTTGCGACCCACCTGAAATTGGCTCACAACCCACTGGTGGGTCCCAACCCACACTTTGGGAACCACTGCCTTTAACCATGGTATAGAAGAGGGAATTTGGACAGGTGCAGCTCATCATGGGTTTCAAAAGCTGCACCTGCCCAAATTCCCTTATCTATAGTATATCGTATAGTATATGGCTGTGAGAGCTGGACCATACGAAAGGCAGAGCGCCGAAGAATAGATGCTTTTGAATTATGGTGTTGGAGAAGACTCTTGAGAGTCCCCTGGACTGCAAGGAGAGCCAATCGGGCAATCCTACAGGAAGTTAAGCCTGATTGCTCCCTGGAAGGACAAATCCTGAAGCCGAAGCTCAAGTACTTTGGCCACCTCATGAGAAGAGAGGACTCTTTAGAAAAGACCCTCATCCTGGGAAAGATGGAAGGCAAAAGGAGAAGGGGGCGGCAGAGGAAGAGATGGTTAGATAGTGTCACCGAAGCGATGAACATGGAATTGGGCGAACTCAGGAAGCTAGTGGAGGACAGGGAGGCCTGGCGTGCTGTGGTCCATGGGGTCGCGAAGAGTCGGATACGACTTAGCGACTGAACAACAACATAGTATACCATAGTTACAGGTATAGGTACTCTATCCCAGTTTGTATCTGGTAACCCTAAGCATATTCCCTCCAACTTGACAGGGCCTTCATATTCTTCGCCTTCCCGGAAAGAATCGCAGCTCCACCACTGCCGTTCCTCTTCTAGAAACTTCTCTCGTCATGTTGGCGCCACAGTAGCAGGTCTCAGGCCCAGACATCTGCGTGTAGCCTGTAGTAGGCCGTCCACCAAAGCCTCGGCTCCAACTGCCATGAACTGAAACCGAAGTGCTTGTTTGCTGTAGCTCCTTTGCTCCCAGCCAGGCTTTGTTCCTCTTATCTCCCACTCCCTGTCCTCTCGCTGACTGCCCCCCTCCTCAGATGATGGCGAGGGCTTAGGGGCCTTCCTTTCTGTTACCCTGTGTTGCGTGAAAATGTTTGTACCCTAGCGCAAGAGTGCTGCATGTGTCTTGGGGACAATTGTTATTTCCATATCGCAGCTGGGGAGCCCAAGGCCACCTCGTGATTTCACGATGGGTGCAAGATTCCAACAGGAGGACCCAGATCTGCAGCGCAGTCTTTTAACTACCATGCTGCAGAGCTGTAATGCAGTGGTTCCCAAACTGTGGGTCAGGACCCACCAGTGGGTCGCAAGCCAATTTTAGGTGGGTCGTGAAGCACCCGGAGCACCCATATTGAAAATATGGGAAGATGGGGTGCTGGAAAGGGGGAGAGCTGTGTGATTGTTTTGCTCATGTCAAGGTTTGTTTACTGCCCTGGTCAATCCTTTTCCACCCTCGAAAGGGCCAGATGAGCAGAGTTTATGTCTCACCTTATTTTTGAACATCTCTGTGTTTATGTTAAATGTTTAATATCTTTAAAAAAAATTTTTAATGTGCTTTCCTTATTGTGGTTACATTGTACTTTTTTTGTTTTCTGTAAACTGCCTTGGGCATTTGCCTTGGCATGGGAAAGGTACACTCTTCAAATAAATAAATAAATAAATAAATAAATAAATAAATAAATAAATAAAAATAGACTTTTTTTCTTTCTGATTCACTTTGCTATTGGGAAATAGCTGATAAATAACCAAACTGCATTCTCAGGAAAGCAGCAGATTCTGGCATCACAATGATGGTACTTCCAGGGGGTCCTGGACAGACTGTCAATCTAAAAAGTGGGTCCCAGTGCTAAAAAGTTTGAGAACCACTGCTATAATGCAAATAGCCACACCCTGAAGTGTCTAGGCTGCAACACCTGTAGCTGTGCACTCATTGGGGCCTTACTCATTTGTACGCATCCGGACTTAGCTGGCTGATTCAGGGATGCCACTTTCCCGCCCCACTTTCAGGGCTGCTGTTCCCTTCATAGCTACACAAGAGCCTTCTCTGCCAAACCTGGCTAGAGATTCAGAGCACAACCCCGAGCGCTCGTTGGGCCAGCGCAGGTCCCCTGTGCCAGCCCAAGAGTGTTGTGAACATGCTGTAAAGCAGGTTCACGCCTCCTTGAAAGTCAGCTAGGCTGGTGTAGAGGCTTGCACCCGCCGCCGGAGGCCGAATCCAGACCCAGAGGGAATAAGTTCAAACCAGGGGAGGTCAGGCTTCCCTGAGAAATCACAATGAGATTGGTGTCATATAATGAGGCAGTTCTGCAATTCAGGCAAAAAAAAAAAAAGAGGCCCCACCCACTTGGACACATTTGTGGTTTTTGACTCACTTTCACTGACACAACCTCCTCCCTTCAGTCCTGGGGAGGAGCCCAAGAGGCAATGGCATGGTCTCCTTCCAACGCTTTGTCTCCACAATGGCCTAAGTAGTAGTGGTTGGAATCAGAGGCAGATCTACAGGGAAGGCAAAGCTCTAAGTGTTGCAAGAAGCCTTACCCTGTCATGTAAATCCCGCCTCTCCCTTGCTGCTGTAGCCAGTAAGCAACGCCAAGATGTTGGTTTTCCCTGTGAGGATTGGCTAGAACGGTGCAGGGGAGGAGTGATTTCCACTGCAAGGTAAGGCTTCTTGCAAGACTTAGAGCTTTGCCCTCCCTTAGATCTGCCTCTGGTTGGAATCAATTTTTAAAAAGAAACAGCAAAGCAGCAAAAGGACAGATAACGGGGGGTGAGCCGTCGTTCGCACAAAGCCCTTTCAATTTGGCATGCTCTCCCGCAACAACAGTGTTGCTCATCTAGGAGACCCTTCTCTTCACCCCCATATGGCCAGAAGCCGACTTCGCTCCACGCCTTGGTTCCATTATTAGAACCGTGACAAAAGGAAGGAAGGACTTGGAGATCTTAAATGGGAGGAATGGCAATTGCTCCAGAACACACACACACACACACACACACACACACACAGTGTTATGCAGAAGTGGCTGACAGCCCTTTTCTGACACCTTCGAGGTTTGATTAGCTATTCACTTTGATCTCTGCACGTTCTCCACTCCAACGTGTTCCGCATTTGGAGAGCGGCCCCCTTGGGACGGTGCTGCCTCGTGGAGCTTTTCCACGCTTAATGAGAGCTGGTGCAGCAGAGGAGCTGAGTGCTAAGAACTGGGAAGGACCCGATTCCAATCTCACCCCAGCCAGCAGCTTCCCAGTTGGCCTGAGGCTTGCCACCCTCAAGCAGCCTCAGCTCCCCCTCAGCCTCAGCTGCAATAGCCTGGCTGCAGTGGCGTAGCTGGGACACCTGCTACCCTGGGTCAAGGAAAATTTTGCACCGCCCCCTCCACATCAATTTCAAAATTAATTAAATCAATGAAACGTTTCCAGGTTAAGCGGCCATAACGTTTGATAGAATACATATATTCCAGCACCGTTTGTTTCACTGCGTTCAGCATTAAATTACCTTTCCAATGATAGTATGGCTATTATCCAATGATAATAATACATGATGGTATTATTCATATGTACCAAGGTTTTCATAATTTTGGCCACTAGCGTTCAGTGTTAAATACAAATCTAATACCAACATTCCTCATTTCTACAATTAGCACGGATTTTTTTAAGTCTTTGTCTAAATGAAGTATGCTTTTTACAGGGAGGAAAAAACTACTACTACTACTTGCACTTATAGAATGGTGGCCTTTGGCTGCAAGCAATAAAGTTAGTATTTGCAGCTAAGCAGGAGGAAATTACAGAAGGAAAGTGATAGTGCAGAGAAAATGGAACGGCAAGGTCAAGTGACCGCAGGTCTAGCTGGAGGGCTCAAAGGTTTTCCTGACACCATAAATCCTGATCACTGGCAGTGGTGATAAAGGCCACAACCAAAATAGGATTTATTTCTAGGGGCCCTCAAACTTTTCTGGTTATATTAGGCATGGCCACCTTTTTAACTGAGGGCGTAATCCTAACCTGGAGTTAGGCTGGCACAGTTAGGCCTGCAAAGTTTGGCCAGCACATGAGACACTGTAAAATATGTTTGGACCATTCTCGGAGTCAGAGAGGCCAGCACACAGATGTGCACCATCCCCTCTGACTCCGAGAGTGGTCCAAACACACTTTATGGTGGCCCTTGTGCCAGCCCAACTTTGCTGGCCTAACTGTGCCAGTCTAGCTCCAGGTTAGGATTGCTCCCTGAGTAAGCCAGAGGCACCCCTGCCATTCACTAGGCCAGTTGGGCAAAAAAAGAAAGAAAGAAAGAACAAGACAATCAGGAGATATTGCATATTACAGGCATATTATACGTGGGTTCCATTCCCATGTACTATATAGTCCACACACCCCACAGATACCATGCATCTGCAGATACCAGGGATGCTTGGAAGACTGCCTGTAGCCCTCAAAACACAGTGGTTCCGCTACACAAATGTGGCATGAAGGAAAGTTTTTGTCTTACTTCATTACTTTCTCTACCTTTTTACAGTGTGATTCCCCATTATCTACTTAACCGCGGATAACTGAAACCGCAGATACCAGGTACACCGGTATAGTTGCTGTTGCTTGCAGCACCAAGCACCTAACCTGAAAGGCAGAGTCAGAGTGCACGGCAATCAGTTTTGGAAGTCTGCCCCCTGACCCAGTCAAACAGTGGGACTCTTTGCAACTCCCACCAGCGATCCCTAGGAAGGCTCTGTTTTTGAAAGGACACCGCTGCACCTCCAAAGTGTGAAGCAGGCTTGCAGGGAGAGACCTAGTCCGAAGCTCCGTTCAGATTTAAGACGTTCATAAGATCTGTGCATTGGAGGGAGCGAGAGGTTACAGGCAAGCCCCACCCTACTTCACTTCACGCATGGATGATGGGCTGAACAGGACTCCCGATGGTTTTGTCTCTCTTCCACAGGGTGCCCTGCGGCAACCTCAAGTGTGAAGGCTCCCAGCAAGCCCCGTCATGCAACAGCCACCCCAGAACGCCTTCTCCAAGTGTGCGGTGCTCTCTCTTTGTCAGGCACTTGGCATCGCAAATCTTTCCACCCAGAGGGAGTTTTCTGTGCGAGAGCCCTTTCAAACAAGCCCACACACATACACCATGTGCTTGCACAGTCGGTCGCACCCCAGGGCGGTCTCATGCCAGGGCTTGCATGGCTGAACCACGGTGCCAACCCCGCAGTCGAACAGCAGGCCAATGTTATTTCACCCAATTGCATGCATGGTGGGGCGTCCCAGTCCCCGGACTGCTGTCCCTGTGGGTCACCGCTCATGGCAGCCACTGTCACCCCCATCCCCATCACAGCCACATCAGGCTGAACATAAGAAGCTGCCTTCTCCTGAGTCAGACCACTGACCCATCTAGCCAGTATTTATCTGAAACTTAGGGCACAGTCCTTACCTGGAGTTAGGCTGGCAAAGTTTGGCCGGCATCAGGGCCACCATGAAGCAGGTTTGGATCACTTTGGAGTCAGGGAGGATGGCGCACGTCTGTGTGCTGGCCTCTCTAACCCCGAAAGTGGTCCAAACGTACTTTACGGTGTCCCTTGGGCCAGCCAAACTTTGCTGGCTTAACTTGTGCCGGCCTAACTCCAAATTAGGACTGCGCTTTGATTGGCAGCAGCTCTCCAGGGTCTCAAAACAGAGGACTTTCCCCTTCCTGGAGCTGTTTTGTTTTTCAGTCGTTTGCGGTTCTCTCATATGCTTAGTCCATCGCGTGGCATCAGCATTTTCCAATTCAGCACTGAATTAAGCATTAGCATTTCAATATTTATTTTATTGCAGGTATAGGATTTGGCTGCATTGCTGCCCTTTGGATGCTCCAGGCACTGCAAGAAGAAGATTCTTTTGGCTTTGTTTAGCTGCAGAACAAGACATTTGTCTATTTTCATGCTGGAGAAAGCAAAATGATTTTTGGATCGTTACTATTTTTTGATGATCTACTACAATTCCATTGACTGTCGAAACTTTCACTCTTCAAATATCTGAAGGCTGTCATGAGGAAGAAGGGACAAATTTCTTCTCATCTGCCTTTGACAGTAGAACTCGGTCTAATGGGTACAAACTGCAAGAGAGGAGATTCTGGCTGGACATCAGGAAGAATTTCTTGACAATAAGGGTGGTTCGACAGTGGAACAGATTGCCACTGGAGGGAGGCGGTGGATTCTCCCTTACTAGAGACCTTCAAGCAGAGGCTTGACAGGCACCTGCTGGAGATACTCTAGGAGGGTTTCCTGCTACAGGCAGAGGGTTGGACTAGATGACCTTGTAGGTCACTTCCAACTCTGATTCTATGACCTTGGAATACCCCATGGCATGTCAAGAGCAGACCTTGAAGAGCCACCTAAAATCAGACATGGTCTAACTGCACATTCCCCCACGCTGAATACAACCCACCTTGTGCTTTGCATCCCTTCCTATCTCATTGCTATCCTTTAAAAAAATAAATAAATCAGGGATGCCACTTTTTCTACCTGCCCTGATCCTGTGCAGTCTGGCTGGTGAAGCTTTTCTGAGCAGCATGAAAAAAAACTGACGGAGGACATTTTAATCGGGTTAAATTCTGCATGTCAGGAGGCTCAGAAGCAGGGCCAGGACGGAAACTGGAAACCCTGAAGTCACACTGGATCCACAACGTAAGCACAGCAGGGAGACAAAAGAACAGGAAGGGCAAGGTGTACGGTAACTGGATCGCTGCCTCATCGCTGGTTAAGTACCGACAGCCGGGATCGGTTATCTTGCACTGTAGGCGACTGAAGCCAGTGTAATGTCACTTTTTGGAGTCGGGTTACACTGCAGTCGGTGAAGAGTTTGTCCTTTCAGCTGCTTCAGAGGACAATTTCAATGCAAGGATACTGTTAGATGCTTCCAGAATCACAAAGTGAAACCGTGTGGTGCAGTAATTCAACTGTGCTGACCTTGGACGTGGAAGATCTGGGTTAAAATTCCTGCTCAGTCGTAAAGCTTACCAGCTCTTTGTGCCCGTCGTGCTCTCAGCCAGGGGTGGTACGACTTGGGGTGGTGCCGGATACTGACTTGGACAGAGGTGTCTGTCCAAGGACTAGGTGTATGCAGATTGCACCTGGCGAACACCATTGGGGGGGGCACCAAAAGTTATGGAGCCCAGCCTACCTGACTAGTAGATCTGGCCTCCTGGTTGGCCCAGCTTCCATCATTTGGCCAGGCCAGGCCTACCCAACAGGAGTGTGGTAGAGGGCCAATGAGGGAGATCAGGCATACCCAGAGCTCCAAGGGCAGACACAGTCCATGAGGCTGACACCCTGTGTTACGGCGCTGGATAACACCAACCCTAGTGATGCCACTGGGCTTGGGGCCATTGACCCTGCACTAAAACACAAAACCCTCACTGCTCTCCTTGAATGTTGCCTTGGACCCCAGAAGTACAGGACTTTCAGTGAACCCGGAAGTCCCACCCTTCCGGGGTTCAAAGTTGTGTGCAAAGAGCATAGTAAAGCAGGGGAAGGATCTCCTTCGCATCCGAGCAAGCACAAAGCAGACTCTTCTTCCTGCTCACTCAAGTGCACAGCAGAGCATTGGGATTGGATTGAGAGAGGCGGCAGCAGCAGACAAGGTGAGAGGCAGTCTGAACCCCCCCCCCCCACAATGTACATACAACCCGCCACTGATGCAGCCCACTTCTTTGTCTTGCTTGCAGGGTTGTTCAGGTCGTTCTGAAGCTGCACCTTGTGATGCCACAGGGACCTGGACACTGCCTGACTCTCCTTGGAGATAGGATGGGATAGGGATGAAGCAGAGGCATACCAGGGCTAAATCGCACCCAAGGCATGCCACGTGCAATGTCATGACATGACAACATGGTGACATTGAGGGTGCGGCTTCTCCCGGCCACAGCTCCAGAGGCGGTGCTTCCATGGGGGCGGGTAAAACGGTAAAGGTTTCCCCCAGACCAAATGGTCTAGTCATGACCGCCTGTAGGGGGCGGTGCTCATCTCCATTTCTAAGCCTGTACAGCTGGCGTTTTGTCCAAGGACAAGCTTCCGTGGTCATGTGGCCGGCATGACTCTACACTGTAGCACACGGAACGCCGTGACCTTCCCACCGAAGTGGTCCCTATTTATCTACTTGCATTTTTAGGTGCTTTCGAACTGCTAGGTTAGCAGGAGCTGGGACAAGCGATGGAGGCTCACTCCGTCGCATGGTCTCGAACTGCAAACCTTTCGGTCAGAAAGCCCAGCAGCAACGGTTTAACCCACAGCGCCACCACGTCCCAAGTAACACCATGTGCTTTCATGGGACAGGTGCCACGATGTAAACGGCGCCCCTGAGAAACAGTCCCCATTGCACTTGCCCCACACACGCACAGCACCCAAGATACGCCTCTGGGATGAAGGCCTTTATGTCCAAGAGAGCCGTTGGTCCATACAGCCCAGGCTTGTTCTGTTCTAACCAGCAGCTTCTGTTTGCCGTCTTGCTCATCCTATCCAGAATCCTTTAAATAGAGATGGACTCCAAAATAGGTTAAAGTCCCTGGACTAGATCAGGTTTGCTGTGGTATCAGTATTAAGAGACAAATGATAATTTAAATGCCTTATTTATTTATTTATTTATTTATTTATTTATTTATTTATTTATTTACAAACATTTTATGTTCCACCTTTCCATATCCAATAGAGGCATCCAAGCTTATGTCACTAAGAGCCAGGGAGGATGGCTTGCATCTGTGTGCTGGCCTCTCTGAGTCCGAGAGCGGTCCAAACATACTTTACGGTGTCCCTTGTGCCGGACAAACTTTGCTGGTTTAGCTTATGCCGGCCTAACTCAGTTTAGGATTGTGCCCTAAGAGCCCAATCCTATTCATGTCTACTCAGAAGTAAGTCCCAATCTAATCAATGGGGCTTAATTCCAGGTAAGTGTACCCTAAGTAATTAAAGTACAAGTTGATTGACTGGCCAAGTGCCCTATTCGTAGGCAGTGCCTGAATTTCTGGACCTTCTAGTTTCTTGAACAACAGCTTTCCCTCTATGTTCCTCTAGAGGAGACATCGGAGGCCTGGTTCATCCTACACCAAATCACAGAAGGAACCTATTCGAATGGTGTTGGCAAAGGAGACCCATTCTCTCTCTCAGCTTGCCTTGCCTTCAAAGGACAGGTGCAAAGCCACAAAAGTCTTGTCAACAGTATCTGTCTGATGTGAAGAGAGTACTTTAGTTTGATGCAGGAGATCTAGTCGAAAGAGGAGATTATTCCAGGATATTGTGCCGCCCACCAACCCCAAACAGGCCTCTGCAACAACCCACAAGAAACAGGCCCTTTCAGCTGGGGCCTAAAAGAGAGGATGCAAAGGAGATGAGAAACCCTCTGAATAAAGAGTCAGTGATATATCCATAAGCCTACACAGAGGAAGAGGGATTTGTCTGCAACGCAAGTGGTGCATCTTTTTAACTTCTGAAGTCAAGCTGGGGTACTTCCTAGAAAAAGCTTGGCCACAAATTAATCAACTGAATTATGAGGTCATCGTAGCAGGTGAAACACAAAACAGAAAAAAAAACCCAAAATAAATAAATAAAACATCAGTGATGTTTTGAACATCAATTTTTAAAAACATCAATTTTTGCACAATTGCTTCCTTAACCTCTAAGCTCTCAACCAGCACAACCTCATTTACTCTCCTCACCCCCTATAGATGCAGTGGCGCCAAAATGGAGACCGCTGTATCCTATGGGGAGGTGGGAAGTTGCAGAGGTCTCCGCTACGTAAGGGGACAATTGCTCCCTTACTGGAGGTCCACCTCCACAGTGCAGAGGGGTCTACTAGGACCTGCAACAGCAATTTTGCTGTCACAAGTGCGCGTTGACCTGCACCGCAGGATCAGGCCTGGGAAGGGTGTCAGGCAGCCGCTTGCAGTGAAGGTGTGCCTGGTGAGGCAGAACCAGTGGTGTCATCCTGGCGGAACGGCCCGGTACGCCGTTCCGCCAGTTCTGCGGATGGGCCCGGGCCGCGCCGCCTCTCCCGAGGACGGGCGTGCTGCTCCTGGGCCCGCCCACCCTCCCTCGCGTCCCGAATCGCTCTGAAATGGAGCAATTCGGGCGCGGTGAGGCGCCGGGAGGCGTGGCTGCCCTCCGCCATAGGGGCGGAGGGCTGTCAATCATCTGGGCGTTCCGGTTCCTGGCACGCCTGGATGACGTCTCTGGGCAGAACCACCCTACCGGAGTCCTTTGAAGAGTGCCCCACTGCTGTGATCACGCAAGCACTTACAGCCCATGGGCTTTGAGCAGCTGAAGCCCATCGGTTGTAAGTGTCTGCAGGATCACAGTCACCACAGCAGAAGTGGAAGCTCTTTTCAACGAACTACGGTAGGGCAATTCTGCCCCTCTGGTGTTAGGAGATCAGCTGCTCCAGAGCCACCAAGCCGCCCCTGCCCCTAGGTCACTCCCCTAGGTCACAGCTTCATGGTTGAGTAAGAATTTGAACCTGGGCCTCCCCAGTCCAAGACTGAACACGGCACCACAATGTCTCCGGGAGGACCTGCACTTTGAAACAAACTCCAAGCCTGTGACTTGCAGCTTTGCAAGAAGAGTCATGGGAGTGACTCAGCAGTTTTATGTGGCCTTCCAGGTAGTGTTCAACTCTTTCATCTTTGAAAGCGAATGAGCACAGCTGGTGATACAGAGAGAGAGGGGTGGTGGCGGTGGGAAAATCACCATGGAATGTTTCTTTGGTTTTAAAACTATGGCCAGTAGGCGGCAAACCGCGGCCTGCAAACCGGATCAGGGGTGCCGAAAACAGTGTCTGGGCACGGTGCTTTCCATTCAGTGCCGCAGCCTCCGATCATGCCAACCAAACTCCTCAAAAACACACACTGGGCAAACGCTTCTGCCTAGAAATCAGGGCCTAGATAGGGTTCCCCAGATACAAACAGGGACAGAGTGCCTCTACCTTTAGCCATTGTGTAGAAGAGGGAATTTGGGCAGGACCCACGCATCATAGAAGGGTTTCAAAAGCTGCAACTGCCCAAATTCCTGCTTCTACACAATGGTTAAAGGTAGAGGCACTTGGTCCCTGTTTGTATCTGGTAACTGCAGACATAGAGGCTGCTCCCAGCCTCCACGAAGAAGGAACAAGCTACGCGAAGATGCTGCAGGGAGCGCCCCCTCCTCCAGGGAGAACCCGGAAGTGATGTCACGTGATGTCGTGATGCCCGGGCGCTAGGGCAGTGCATTATGGCCCTGCCGTTCGCAGATGCTCATTCATCACAGCTGCACCACAATTGCAGGGCAGGCAGCAGCAGGCCTGTCATTTCATCCAGCAGGGTTCCTTTTAGGTTCTTGCTCAGAGACATGTGGAACAGACCATGATGCTAATTATACAGAATTAGGGGAGGGGGATCCTTCGTGAGTTTACATTTAGATTTAAGATTATCACGATAGCTGCTCTGGGGGGGAAAAAAGTCACTGAATCTAGGTGCTTTGTTGGCATCGCTTGAAGCCATTGCAGAAACTGTACAGGTTTCAACTAATGGGGTAAAATTCAACCATTGCAAAGGAAAGAGGAAGATTTTCCTCTCTAGCAGGCTGTGCAGAGAAGATAACAATATATTTGCATAAAAATCTGGAAGTCACGGCTCCAGTTACTAGCAGCGAAGCATTGCACAGTTAGAAATACCAATTGGGGAACTAGCATCACACGCTAACAGGAGAGACACTTCCTGTTAGATTGTACCGAAATAATATCCTACTTCCCCCTTAGGAAAATCAGAAGTCGATCTTCCGAAGTAGTTCCATCGCGAATGATTGATATGGAACAGCTGACTTGTGGCAGGGGTGGGTGGGAAGATGAGAGTGTCTACATCCATTTGATCCAGTTGTGCATGAATCTGAACTGCCAGAAATGTTCTCACAAAGGGTTGCCAACTGACCCGGCAACCTGGGACAATGACTGCGCCGGCACCCAATCTGCAGAAATCAGCAGGGATTGCTCTTCCCAAGATGGTGAATAGTGTAATCGCCTGCCGATGTCTGCAAATCAAGCTGCAGTTCTAGTTCTGCAGAGCTGGTTAAAGAAAAAAGGGTGGCCACCCCGATTTCCTCTACTTAGCAAGACTGAACTGAATTAAAACTGGCCCAAGACGTAACCTGAAAGCAAGAGAGGCAACCAACTGGCTCAGGCTTGGCAGGTCCATGTCTGGTCAGCAGGAGAGCCCATCAAAATCGTATTATATGTACCCTGTCGTGAGTCCGAGTGGTGTTGAAGGAAGGCAGCCTTTTTTTTTTAAGGGGAAGATCTCATGCACTGAGAACATCTGCTCAACAGTTGTTGTTGTTGTTGTTCAGTCGCTAAGTCGTGTCCGACTCTTTGCGACCCCATGGACCACAGCACGCCAGGCCTCCCTGTCCTCCACTAGCTTCCTGAGTTCGCCCAATTTCATGTTCATTGCTTCGGTGACACTATCTAACCATCTCATCCTCTGCCGCCCCCTTCTCCTTTTGCCTTCCATCTTTCCCAGCATGAGGGTCTTTTCTAAAGAGTCCTCTCTTCTCATGAGGTGGCCAAAGTACTTGAGCTTCGGCTTCAGGATTTGTCCTTCCAGGGAGCAATCAGGCTTGACTTCCTGGAGGATTGACTGATTGGATCTCCTTGCAGTCCAGGGGACTCTCAAGAGTCTTCTCCAACACCATAATTCGAAAGCATCTATTATTTGGCGCTCTGCCTTTCTTATGGTCCAGCTCTCACAGCCATACATTGCTACTGGGAAAACCATAGCTTTGACTATGCGAACCTTGGTTGGCAGGGTGATGTCTCGGTTTTTTATTAAGTTGTCTAGGTACTTTCACTATAAGGAAGAAAGCTTTCATTCATTCATTCATTCATTCATTCATTCATTCATTCATTCATTGGACTGGCTGTTCTGTACACCTTAAGCTTCTAACTGGCTTTAGACTCTAAACCTCTTACATCCACGGTTATCTGCTCACTTCATCTTTAGAGGCAAAGCAGCCAGCCTATTTTTTCTCCCTGTCTTTAGTGTACTCAAACGTAAGCTCGATTAGCTCAGTTGTGCAACTGGTTACTGTTAGGGTGCAGTCCTAACCAACTTTCCAGCACTGCCATAGCTGTGCCAATGGGGCATGTGCTGCATCCTGCAGTGGGGGCGAGCAGTCATGGAGGCCTCCTCAAGTAAGGGATCATTTGTTCCCTTACCTCGGAGCTGCATTGCCCTTACCCTGGTGCGGGAAATTTGGTAGGATTGTGCCCTTAGTTTCTTTAAACTGGTGTGCGTGTGGGGGTGGGGACTTCTTCCCCTTTCTGAGGAACTAGTACGAAATAACTAGCAATAATAAATTATTACTAGTAAATAACTAGTAATAAGTAATAAGCAATTAGTAATAAATAAATCCATATTATTGTTTTTGTTTCAGCATTCAGGACACTCCTGTGTGTTCTTCATATAGAGCCAGCCAGAACCGTAACATACTGATTTCTTGGGATGACTTTTCAAACACAGATTCTCAGGAAACTGTGATTTAACAAACCTGGGAGATCTGCATTCCAACCGTATTTATGAAGGGAGGAGGAGGTATATGGAGATTGCTCCTTCCTAACTTGTTCACAGTCCAACGGACCAAGGATGGTTGGACCACCAGGACTGACCCCATCTCAAACACAGTTTCTCAGGAAACTGTGGTTTAACAAACCTGGAAGCTCTGCATTGCAATGGTGTGCATGAAGGGAGGAAGAGGCATATCAATCAATCAATCACTAGTATTTATATACTGCTTTTCAACACAAAGTTCACAAAGCGGTTTACAGGCAAATAATAACATTAAAGTTAAATGGCTCCCTATCCCAAAAGGGCTCACAATCTAAAAGAATGGAGAACACCACCAGCAACAGCCACGAGAAAGACACTGTGCTGGGGTGAAGAGGGACAATTGCTCTCCCACTGCTAAATATAAGAGGACACCACTTGAAAAAGTGCCTCTTGCCCAGTTAGCAGGGGTTATGGAGCATATGGAGACATTGCTCCTTCCTGTCCACAATCCAACAGGCTATGGATGGCTGGACCATCGGAATTGACCCCATCTCTTCTTGCAAGCCAGTCTGATCCAGCTCAGACAACAGCCCAAACAGCAGGAGGCTTTAGTTTGAAACAGGTGCAACATTTGCATAGAAGCAAGCCAGAAAAGTCCAGTATCTCCTCTGACATAAGGGGATAATCTGTTTTTATTCAAATGAAACCTAACCAGCTCAGCCCACAATAAGTGGCTGAGCATGCAGCAGAGGCTAACACTTGGATAATTATAACCAGCTTCGGAGAAACACATTAAAAAAAGAGAGAGGCAGACTGTATTTGGGGCTGCAAAGCAACCCGCTACTGTTGAATTAGTGGCTGCTGTACCTTGTAAGTGTGTGGCACAAATTTCACTGCAGCACACAATGAATAGACATGGACATGATGGTTGATCTGGTAGATTTATATTTAAATTCACCTGAGAGTCCCTGAGCAAATTGTTTATCAGTCTTGGGCTCATGCCTGTGAAATACATAATATTTTTATGCATTTTATGTATAGGCATGCCCAGACAGACATGTTCCATTACAGACCCCACTGTGGATACCTGAAACTGTGGATACTGGGGACACTCTTTTTAAAGATAGGGGAACAACAGTGGTTTTGCTGCAACAAGGTTAAAAAAGAGATTTGTTTAATGTTCCCCTGTCTTTTTAATAGGAGTCCCAGTATCCATGGTATCAATGAGTAACTGAAACTGTGGATACTGAGTCAGTGGCACATATGTATTTGAATTCTGTTGTAAGCCTTGGCTACCCTTTGAAGAGCAAGGAGGGAAGTAAACTGCATAAATAAATTAATTGGAACAATTGTAAGAACCATTCTAATTTATATAGCACCTGCAACTTGCCTGCTTTTCATTCAGTCTCCTTCCTTAATAGACAAGTGGAAAAATGAGGTTGACATGTGAAAGGGAAAGTGACTGGATAAAAAGAAGGGAATAGGTTTTGCCTGGGAGCCACTCAGACAGGGATGTTGGGTTGGCAGGCCAAAAGTCCTATGGTCCACTTTTTGACAGGTTACCTTCATTTACATTTCATTTCATTTTTTTACCCAGCGGTTGTTAAATCTGTGGAACTCTTTGCCACAGGAGGTGGTGATGGCATCTGGTCTTGATGCCTTTAAGAGGGGATTGGACAGATTTCTGGAGGAAAGGTCCATCGTGGGCTATAGGCAATGACGGATTGTGCAACCTCCTTACAAAGGTGGTGGGCTACTGGTACCGGGTGCAAGGGAGTGGCCACAGGATGCAAGCATCTTGTTGTCTCATGCCTCCCTGGGGCACCTGGTGGGCCGCTGTGAGATACAGGAAGCTGGACTAGATGGGCCTTTGGCCTGATCCAGCGGGGCTCTTCTTATGTTCTTATGTACACCCTGTTTTCTATTCCAGGCTGTTAGGAAGGGACAAGGAATTCAGATGACATCAATCCATAGCTTGTATTTGTCTCCGGCAGCTGACTCAGCCACGCTCCCACAGTACTCCAAGACTGCAACCAGCAGCGTGGCTAGAAGGGGGAAGGGTCCAAACGCTATTTACAGCCCAGCGACACACGGTGTAAATGGCCCTTCCCCTTTGCCGCCTAGTTACTCTGGCTGCCTGGTATGGCTTCAGTGGCAAGGGGGATGGGCCGTCTGCACAGTGCATTGTGGCGCCGTGTTATAATGCTTTGACCCCCCCTTCTAGCTATGCTGCAACCAAGGATCTTAGGCGTGTAAAGCAAGTCAGTGCATTTCTCCATTTGTCCATAAGCCATCACATTAAAACATCAATGCAACGTAAAGCCAAAGACAACACTGGCACGCTTAGCTGATACCTAGATTTGTCTGGACCACAGCCCATGACCAAAAGCTCTACAGACTACAATAATTGTTCATTAGAACAATCCACTGTGCGCAAGTTGAAAATTCAGGCAGTAATCCTAGTCCAGAACCAGAGGTGCCATCCAGGCAGAACGGCCCGGTATGCCGTTCCGCTAGTTCTGCGGATGGGCCCGGGCCGCGCCGCCTCTCCAGAGGACGGGCGAGCTGCTGCTGGGCCTGCCCGCCCTCCCTCGCGTCCCGAATTGCTCTGAAATGGAGCGATTCGGGCACTGTGAGACTTAGGGAGGTGTGGCAGCCCTCCGCCATAGGGGCGGAGGGCTGTCAATCATCCGGGCATTCCGGTTCCTGGCGCACCCGGATGACATCACTTTCCTGAACCAGCCCCAAGCAATTATGGACATTTACAGGTCAGCCTTCCTTAGGTTAAGGACCTGAGGATTTAACCCAACAAAGGTCAGGAGGGTCTCCCTGTACCTCCTCAACAGGACCAGAAGAGTCTTCTGGTTGCACTGGGTGGGAGGTGCTCTGTGGCGAAGGGAGGCTGCATGCGATCTCCCCACCCTCAGAAGGCCTGCCAGAGTCTTCTGAAAAGTCTTCTGAAAGGTTTTTCCGCAAGACCAGAAGTGCATTTCAGAGGTTTGCTGCCTGAGGCAACTGCTTCAATTGGCCTCATGCATGGGCCAGCCCTAGATACAGCCCCAGACACAGATACAGCCCCAGATAAGCATCTCAAGCATGATCTACACTTTAGCTTCAATTTTTCTTTCCTACTTAACAACGGACTGGCAGCCCAGTTTAGATCTAGACATTCAGGCCCACGTAAAAGGAAATGCTTTTTAACCCAGCAGGTAATTAAGCTGTAGAACTCCTTGCCACAGGAAGTGGTGATGGCATCTGGCCTGGGTGCCTTTAAAAGGGAAACTAGACAGATTTCTGGAGGAAACATCCACCATAGGCTACAGGCCATGATGGGTCGTGCAACCTTCTTACTGTAGGAGGCTACCTCAGAAAGCCAGATGAAGGGGAATGGCAACAGGATGCAAATAAATAAATAAATATGTCTTGTGTGCTCCCTGCGGCATCTGGTGGGCCACCGTGATATGCAGGAAGCTGGACTAGATGGGCCTTTGGCCTGATCCAGCAGGGCTCTTCTTATGTTAAGTATCCTTTCCCATGCTTGGGTCCTGTGCATGATCTTAATGGTTGTGTGGCTGGACTCCACTGAAAGGTACTGTGTTTCAGATGTTGGGAAGTACTACTGGGGGGGGGAGGAGAAGGGTGATTTCCAGTATTCGACCCAAAATGCCTACTATACACACAAGCAATAGCCCATGTTGAGCAAAGATTCTGCAAATACTGCGCTCTTTCAGATATACTTACAGACATTCCTGCTATGATTTTGGGGGAAGGGAGATATAAAAGCACAACCATTATTCCATGTTCCCTTAAGGAGCTGTTGCCCTTTCTCTCTCTCTCTCTCTGCTGAAGGACCCTTCCTCCTTCACAGCCCCGATGAA
This sequence comes from Lerista edwardsae, assembly GCA_029204185.1. Lineage (NCBI taxonomy): Eukaryota > Metazoa > Chordata > Lepidosauria > Squamata > Scincidae > Lerista > Lerista edwardsae. The sequence continues at coordinate 11,128,858 of JAJKFI010000024.1, forward strand.
GCAAAAACCCTGCCGTATCAGCCTAACCAAAAGAGACAGGCAGATATATATTTTATATGGGTCGGTCGGTCGGTCGGTCGGTCTCTCTCTCTCTCTCTCTCTCTCTCTCTCTCTCTTTCTCTCTCTCTCTCCAACTAAGTCTTTTTTTCTCCCAGCCAATGCATCTCAGAAAACAACACAACACAGCCCTCAATCCTGCAGGAATATCCTTTGGACTTTTATGGACTTATTGAAGCCAGTTCCCCATGACCTCCCCACTTTCCCCCTCCCTTTCCCAGACCTCCCCCCACCCCCAAGGGAGCTGAAAACCCTCCCCGATTTCCCCAGGCTTACCAGCCAAGGCTCTGTAAATCAGAAACTGCCAGGACCCCTGGGCTTTCTCCCCTCTAGTATGAATGAGAAATGGACCGATAGCCCTTCTGTCGAGACCTACCACTGAAAGGTATAAACCTTGATCAAATGCAAGGGATGCACAGAAATTCCGGCCCCTTTCTCTGCACCTTTGAGAACAAGGCTTGCAGCTGGAAAACAAGAGAGTCAGCCACTCTCCCTGTAACAGTGTTTTAGCCATTCACTGAGTGTGCACTGAATGTGAACACACTGAATGTGTGTTTGTGCGCATAACAAGTATTGCAGGAGCATTACTGAGCAATCCCCAAGACAATCAAATGAGATAGATTTCGGGTTGAAGTCAGGAGCTTCCAACATTGCAAGGAAGCAAACATGGTTCCTACACTAGTAAATTCACAGATCATCACCACCATTCATGACTGTGAATTAACCCCCTTGGGGGTCTTAAAGGGGCCACTATCCAGTTTTTCCCTTTTGTGGGCCCCAAATACTATGGACCATATGCAGATTATGGAGGGGAGAACAGGGGCACCATTTCAGCCTGGGACGGGCCAGATTCAATCAGGCCTTGGACAGATTTATTGGTTCATTTCATGAATTTTTATACTGCCCTTCTCCAGCTTTCACCCATTTTTTCAATCGGGATTTTTACAAATATTGTTGCATGTACAATTCACAAAACCCCCAATTTCTTCAGCAGTTTCGCTTTCAATGTGTGGCCTGGCTGCACTCTTACATCCTCAGAGCCTGCACAGTCCATACCACCACAGATCACACCTTGGCCGATCCTCAAGATTTTATCCATCTTTTCTCAGCCGACTCCTCTACACTCCTCCGTCAGTGACTTCCAGTCTCCCATCCAAGACCAATCCAAGGCTGATCCTGCTTAGCATCTTCAGGCAGGGCAACTGCTTAACCTCTAGACTGCACTTCCTGCCTCAATACTATGCAAGTTCATAAAAGGCTGCCCACTGAACACAGCAGGATGGCCTTCTAGGGCCAGCACTAGGTCAGATGGGGAAGAGGGCTCCTTGCCCAGGGCCAGAGGCGTTTCTACAGGGATGGCAAAGCTCTAAGTTTTGCAAGAAGCCTTATCCTGTCATGTAAATCCCTCCTCTCCCTTGCTGCTGTAGCCAGTAAGCAACGCCAAGATTGGCTAAAACGGTGCAGGAGAGGAGTGATTTCCACTGCAAGGTAAGGCTTCTTGCAAAACTTAGAGCTTTGCCATCCCTGTAGAAACGCCACTGCCCAGGGCACCCAATTACTCTACTTTTGAATGCCCTACTTATTATTGCAATCTTAGCACTTTCCACAATGTTGATGCACAGGTGATTTCATCCTTGTCACAAAAGATTATGAATAGGCACACATGGATTTGTAAGCCAGTATCAATTCCTGACGCAGGGAAGCAAATAGAAGCAATGTGTGTTTCCTCCTACCCAAAGATCGTCCACCTTTTTCATCTCACAGCACACTGGCAATGCTCAAAAATGGTCATGACACACCATCAGCTTTTTGACAAGTGAAAAGGCACACTGAGTTGCCTGTGGGGGGGGGGCTGACCCCCACCATGGCCCTACAAATAAATGGCCTTCCCCAAATTCCCACGGCACACCTGTAGACCAGTCACGACCCACCAATGTGCACAGTGATTGAAAATGGCTGCTCTAACCTGACAAAAGCATTTTAATTTTAAGAATAGATATTTTAAGAAATGCCCAGTTGTCTCTGTCTCTCTCTCTCACACTCACACACACTGCAAGCTCTGAGCCCCAGGTGACTGCCCGGCACACCGGCCCCCTAAATCCATCCCTGGGTGTCCCTCTGATGCGTCTGATGCACCGAGGAGGGGGCTGCATGGCTGGCATTCTCAACCCGTGCTTCCTTGCTCGGAAGTAAGCCCTACTGAATTCAGCGGCGCTTGTGTCCGAACATGCCCAGCCTGGGCTGCTAAAAATAAGCCCAGCACAGATTTGTTTAAGCCACTTTCCTTTTTTCCAAGGATATGGTCGCAACCAGCGATCTATAAGAGGACCCCAAGCCAATAATTGCCTGCTAGACGCCAAGTCTCTGGACGGCCCCACTTCATCCGCTTCCAAAATGACGGATGGGCGAGGGAGGCTTGAGGTTTGCAGCCTCCCTCAAACCTGACATGAAGCACATCCTCCTAGCCTCAAGCGAAGCGGCCTCCGGGAGGGTCAACTTCCTTCTCCCCTTGCCGCCGCCGCCGCCACACACACACACACACACACACACAGACAGAGCGTTTCGCTCGGCTCCTCTCCGATCCTCTCCGCCCAGGAAGAGATCCAAAGCTACAGGCAAAGAGATCTATGTGTATAGTACTCCATGGAAGTGCTTGAACCGCAGGGCTGGGCAGATTGGCCGTCCGACACAGCCTACCTGGGAGTAAGCCCGTTGAACACAGCGGGGCTGCCTTCCGAGGAGCCTTGCAGAGGATCGGGCTGCAGAATGCCCCCCTCCCCCGTCCTTGCAAAAGGCCGGGGAGGGGTGCGGTGCGGTGGGGGAGGGTGTTGCTCGCCTGCCCGCTCTTCCCCGTCTTTGGGCTGCTGCTGAATCACGATCCGCCCGCCCGCCTTTTGGCTAGTGAATCAGACTGCCCCCAATGGTGCGATTCCCCCACCCCGCACTTCCCCACGCAAGAGAGGATGCTGCCCGCCCGTACGCTTCCTTTCACCGCAACCGGTTTGAATCAGGAGGCAAGAATTTGAAAGGGGAGGGGGGCGTAATCGGAAGCCACTCCGGCGGCAAGGAGGGCAATTTGGAAACGAAATAAACCCATCGGGTCACTCACGGTGTCTCTGGAGCGGAGGAACCGAATCAGAGCCGGGCTGGGCGGCTGCAGCCAAATCGCAAGAGGCAAAAACGGGAACCAGCTTCCCCGCAGCCTCTTGCAAGGCAAGGCGAGCTTCCGGGTTGGTCCGCTTCAACCTGTGGTTGCAACGTCACTGCTACAGGTTTGCAACGAGGAGGAGGCGGCGGCGGCCGAGGCGGCAGCAAGCCTTCAGCGAAAAGATAGCTATAAAAGGAAGGGAGCCGCCGGGGAAAGGAAGAGGAAGCGCTGTTTACCTTTCAGAGCTCCATGGCTACCGGCACGGCCTAATCCGCAAGGCGCTTACTTGAGAGTAAGGGCTCGTTTCTACAACCCGTAGAAGCAAGTCGCGAAGCGTTTCCTAGGCTATGCCATTTTAGGCGATAGGTGGCGGCGGCAGAGTCTGTAGGTTTGAATGCTGCCCCGCGAAACGAACTCCCTTCACGCAGAAAGCTAGTGCTTCAGGGAGAATGTTAATCCAAATCGTGAGGAAATCGCCCGTGGATGCACCTGTATGTAAAACACTCGCTTCCAGCAGAAAACCAACGTATCAGAATACTGCAGCGGCGGATATTCGGATATGCGACACAAACACACCACACATACACTTGTAGTCTAGGAGTAACTTTGCCATTTGGTTTTGCTGGCACTTTAAACAAGCCCTCACTGTCAAGGAAGGATGTCACAGAGCTGGAAAATGAAAAGGTGAAGGCTGCAATCTAACTGAGGCTGTACTCTTCTTTGCCCTTCCCTGGGAGTAAGCCCCATTGATCAGAGTGGGCCTAACATCTGAGTAAATCTGCATAGATTTGCCCTACAAAATGGGGAAGGCATCTTCATGTTATGAAACTACTTAGTTGTGGGGTGGGGGGTAGAGAATACTAGGGGAGAGGAGGAATGAGTCTGGTTTATGAAATGATGCATAGTATGGATAAAGCAGCTATACAGGCATTTTTGTTTTCTCTCTCTCTTGGTACTAGCTGAGTACTGTTCAGGACAGACAGGCGAAAGTATGTTTTCACGCAAAGCATCTTTAGAGTGTAGGGAACTCATTGCAACAAGAGGAGGTGATCAGTGGCGTACCTAATGAAAGTGTAGCTCAGTGCCAAGGGCAAAATGATGCCCTGCAAGTGATGTCACAACAGGAAGTGCCAAAAGTGACAGCACGCCTGGGATTTTTTTTTTAAAGCTGCAAAGTGGCAGTGGGGGACATCCACATCCTACTCCCCCCAGCAGTGTGCCCCCTCCTGCTGCCCTCAAGCCCACAATCACCCCCCAACAGTGGTGTAGCTAAGTCATTTGACACTGAGGGCCCATACATTTTTCATATCCCCCCATATGACAAAATCATTCATTCATTCATTCATTCATATTTTTCACATTTTGTACTAACCTTCTTCCAGTGCGCTCATGGTGATGCGCATGGCCCCTCCCTTTCTTTTGGCCACTTTAAAAGTTATCTATGCCAGCAATGTTTACATGACAGTTGCATTTTCGTTTTCAGTTTTTGGGCCATAACTGATAGAATGAAGATATGACACTCCGGTTTGTTTCATTGCATTCAGCATTAAATTACCTTTCCAATGATATATAACATGTATGTATTTATCTGAAGAATTTATAGTGGCCAAAATTTAACACAGTGGCCAAAATTGTGAAAACCTTGGTACGTATGAATAAGACCATCATGTTATATATCTTCGGAAAGGCAATGGAATGCATAACATAATAAGAACATAAGAACATAAGAAGAGCCCTGCTGGATCAGGCCAAAGGCCCATCTAGTCCAGCTTCCTGTATCTCACAGCGGCCCACCAGGTGCCCCAGGGAGGCATGTAACAACAAGATGCTTACATCCTGTTTCCACTCCCTTGCACCCGGTAGCAGTAGCCCACCAGCTTTGTAAGGAGGTTGCACAATCCATCATTGCCTATAGCCCATGATGGACCTTTCCTCCAGAAATCTGTCCAATCCCCTCTTAAAGGCATCAAGACCAGATGCCATCACCACCTCCTGTGGCAAGGAGTTCCACAGATTAACTACCCGCTGGGTAAAAAAGTACTTCCTTTTATCTGTTTTAACTCTCCCAACCCTCAGCTTTAGTGGATGCCCCCTGGTTCTGGTGTTTTGAGAGAGGGAAAAGAACATCCCTCTATCGACTTTATCCCTTCCATGCATAATTTTGTATGTCTCAATCATGTCCCCCCTCAGGCGCCTTTTTTCTAGACTGAAGAGCCCCAAACGCTGCAGTCTTTCTTCATAAGGGAGGTGCCCCAGCCCCGTAATCATTTTTGTCGCTCTCTTCTGCACCTTTTCCAACTCCACTATGTCCTTTTTGAGATGCAGCAACCAGAACTGGACACAATATTCCAGGTGTGGCCTTACCATTGATTTGTACAATGGCATGATAATATTGGCTGTTTTATTCTCAACCCCTTTTTTAATGACCCCAAGCATGGAATTGGCCTTCTTAATTGCTGACGCACACTGGGTCGATACCTTCATGGAATTGTCCACCAGCACCCCAAGATCTCTCTCCTGAGCTGTCACAGACAGCTCAGAACCCATTAGCCTATAGGTAAAGTTTTGGTTTTTTGCCCCAACGTGCATCACTTTACATTTGTCTATGTTGAAACGCATCTGCCATTTGGCTGCCCATTCCCCCAACTGGGAGAGATCCTTCTGGAGCTCTTCACAGTCGTCTCTGGTTTTTACCACCCGGAAAAGTTTTGTGTCATCCGCAAACTTGGCCACCTCACTGCTTATCCCTGTCTCCAGGTCATTTATGAATAAGTTGAAAAGCATGGGCCCCAAGACAGATCCCTGGGGCACTCCGCTTTTCACCTCTCTCCATTCTGAAAATTGCCCATTGACCCCCACTCTCTGTTTCCTGGCCCTCAACCAATTCTGGATCCATAAGAGGACCTGCCCTCTTATTCCCTGACTGTGAAGTTTCTTCAGCAGTCTTTGGTGGGGGACCGTGTCAAATGCCTTCTGAAAATCCAGGTATATGATATCCACAGGTTCACCCACATCCACGTGCCTATTGACCTTTTCAAAGAATTCCAAAAGGTTTGTGAGGCAAGACTTACCCTTACAGAAGCCATGCTGACTTTCTTTTAGCAGTTTCATTGCATTCAGTTTGACATGGTTTGATAATGAATCAAACCATGTCGGAATATCTGTATTTTATCAAAAGTTATGGCCAATTAATGAGAAAGTTTTTTATTTACTTAATTACATTTGATTTTTTTCTTGGGGGGGGGGGACTACAAAATTTTCTTTGACCCTGGGTAGCAGGTGCCTTAGCTATGCCACTGGCATCCTGCGGGCAGTGTGGGAACCCTAGAGCTACAGTCCTATCTGTACTTACCAGGAAATGCACCTCATTGCCCACAATGGGATGTAGTTGTGCACAGGATTGTGTTGTAAGTCTGACGGAGCAGGGTCCTGTGCGCTCCTAGAAGCCTTTGGTGGTGGGCTAGGTGCTTAGCCTTTGTTTGCCTGTTAAGAGGTAAGCACCACTTCCTTTTCTACCACACCCCTTTCACATGGCTCTTCCTTTTATAGGTAAATCTGTTTATGTGACACTTGCTGCTGCGAACAGCCTCCTCCACGTGATGGAGTTCAATGGGATTTACTTTGCAGTTACTGTCTTTCAAATCAGGGCAGGCATTCCAAAAAGCAGATCTCAGCCCTTTCAGAAATTTTGCATGCATCCACAGGGAGGTGCAGTGAATATCTGGCAGTTCTGAAACTGTGGCTCCGGAATCCAACCGTGGGACATGGCCCAATTTTTGCTGGTTTCTGAAACGGACAGGGCAGATGAGGCTATGTGTATCAAGGGTTCAACAGGATCACTGCTGCCCAATCACCATTATAGCCACACTGCTTGCCATTTTTAAATCAGACAGCAGCCTCTAGGGCAGTGATGGCGAACCAATGACATGCGTGTCAAAGGTGACGCACCACAACGCCGCCACAACTGGGGTGACACACCAGTGTTCACTAACACCTGACAAAAATTGAGCTTATGTTACTCATTTTTCATTTTTTGCCATTATTTGATGTTTCTTTATAGAACACATAGCACTACACATGACTGGCCTGTATTTTTAGTTTAAATAAATGAATATAAAGAACTGTTTCTCTTTTGTTTGGGAGTGGGGTTGACACGCCAGCAGAGTCAAGTCAAGCGTTTTCCAAAGTTTGGACACACCGAGCTCAAAAAGTTTGCCATCACTGCTCTAGAGCTTCCGAAAAGCTTGAGAACCACTGCTGAATCTGTTGAATGTCAACCTGATGTGCAACACTGTCAATGCGCTGAAAGGGCCGCCTTCATCAGGAATAAGAATGCCAACCCTACATCCTCCAGGAGTAAGAATGTCACGGGAGAAAAGTGGAAGGAGACATTTGAACATTTTGACCTGTGGGTCTGTAGTCCAACCCCTTTGACACATGCAGGCGTTTTTCTGGATTGTTTTGTTGTTATTCTGTCTCTCACTGTTACAATAAACCTACCATTACAATTATGGACTGATCATTTCTTTGCCAGTGGGCAAACGTACAAAATCAGCAGGGGATGAAATAGGGGTGTGTGTTTTTTCCCCCTCACTGTAGCTGTCTTTTCTTCTTGAGCAGTACTTCCTAAGCATTTTAGCACCTGGACTCACCTTTTAAAATCATAGTCTTTTTTAGGAAAATAAAGTGATCTAGAAAGAAATACTTTAATCAAGGTCCTGTCCTGAGACTGCTAAAGACCTTACATATAGGATATGTGTGTAGACATCTTCAAAGCTCTCCCTAGAAATTGAGTTCAAGGACTATTCCCACAAACCATTACAGTCATTCCAGGGTCCCCAGAAGGCTGAACTGGAGAGCTAGATGTACAACTTCAAGGCCAGACAAAAGGCTATAACTGGGTTCACACTAGAGAAAATAGGAAAACGCAACGTTTTAAATTTGAGTATATGAAGATTACCACATATTACAGATTAGCCTTCTATTCCAGCCACAAGAATGGTCTCTGCATCTGGATTCCCCCCTGCGGCAATTTTCTTCTGCAAGCTGGGCAAAGGTGCTTGCAATTTTTTTTTAAGATTTCAGAAACTTTTCATGACACACCAAAAATCAGTTTATGACCCACTGGTGGGTCCCGACCGACAGTTTGGGAAATACTGTTCTTGTGTATTTGCTGCGTTAAATGGGTCGATGTCTTAAGCTGAAGTATTTAAGCTTACGAACTTGAGTGTGCAAAGGGGTTCATGTTGTGCAGTAATCACTTTTGTTACATGGCTGAAAATATTCCCATATTGCAGGCCACCCAGGTGGAAGGTAGGCTTGAAAGTTTGAATATATCATGTGGCAGAAGCAGAAATAGCCAAAATGTTCACCGGTTGGGATCTGGTGCTATGAGTAGCAGACAGAAGACTAATATCATTACATGATAATGTAAAAAAAACAAACGTCTCCCTACTTTTAGGATTCCTTTATATCGGTGGTTCTCAAACCTTTTAGCACAGGGACCCATTTTTTAGAATGACAATCTGTCCGGGACCCACCAAAAGTGTTGTCATGGCCAGAAGTTCCATCATTGTGATGCCAGAGCCTGCTGCTTTCCTGAGTATGCAGAAATCAGTGGGGTTATTTCTCAGCCATTTTCCAATAGCAAAGTGAATCAGAAACGGGGGAAAAAAAGCCTCTTTACAACCTTGACACAAGCAAAACAAGCACACAGCCCTCCCCCTTTCCAGAATCCCATATTTTCAGAATCCCATATTGCAAAGCTCTAGGTGCTTTGCAAGCCACCTGAAATTGGCTTGTGACCCACTGGTGGGCCCTGACCCACAATTTGGAAACCACTGCTTTATATAGAAATCTGAGAATATTGTTAGCCATGGGCATTTTCTCTCTAAAGCTTTTATGAATTCTGTAAGAACTAGGTGAAGCTTTTGTGCTTTCTTCACATGACTATGTACATAGCAGGGATGTGGCTTTATTGTACAGGCTAGAAGTCAGTGCTTGTATGAGACGAGGCCCAAGCAGGTACTCTCTAGCAACCTCCATTCAGATAATCATTCTATTATCTTGGTTCAGAAACTGTTAATACTGCTGCAGATTTGCACAAATCCTGGTAGCCTGGTGAAGTTGACGTGGTTTAGGATTCTGTCCCTCTTGCCACTTGTAAGACTAACTACAGTGGAATGTTGTGAATGGGATTGTGAGTCTTACAGTGGAAGCCCATTTTTCATTCAGAAGTAAGTTCCACCATGTTCAATGGAGCTTACTCCCAGCTGTGTACAGGACTGAAGCCTTCAATGCTTTATACATTGTCTCCAACTTATTTTTTAGGAAGGTTGTGGGGATTAACTGACTTAATTAGGAAGACAGGAGGGGTGTAATTTATTGTACTTCATCCTTCTGCCAAAAATGCCTAAAGACTGAGACATCAAATAGCTCAAATTCCCTGTGCAAACATCGTTTGTGTGTTGATGTGAGCATCTTAGTTCAAGAGAAGCAGTGGCAGATAAACCTTTTAAATATACCTCCGTGTATCCTGCTGGTGCAGGATATATACCAATAGTAATCAGCTAGACCAAATTTTACTTTTATGTATTGTAGTGATTTCTAATATAATTAACATCTGGCCTATAATGTGGGTGAAACATTTAAAGGACTATTTTGAGCCACATGAACAGGTGCAATTATCAGTGAATTGACTGGTGGATTGCTTTGATCCTATGAAAAGCACAGGCAGGATGAAGCTCACCATCTAATGTTTGAGAAAGAGGGATGGGAAAGATTGAAGGCAAAAGGAGAAGGGGGCAGCAGAGGATGAGATGGTTAGACAGTGTCACCGAAGCGATGAACATGAAATTGGGCGAACTCCGGAAGCTAGTGGAAGACAGGGAGGCCTGGCGTGCTGTGGTCCAGGGGGTCGCGAAGAGTCGGACACGACTTAGCGACTGAACAACAAAAATGCATAATCACTGGCCTAGTTTGCCCAAAGCAATATACTAAAATGGTTTAAGCCAGTGACTCATGACTAGGGATAGTTTTTTGGTGATCCAAACAGAACACAAAAAAATGATAATTTCTACTGAAAGCACTACGTAAAACAAAATTCAGGTCAAACAAACAAAAAAAACCCTCAGCTTTTGCTTATTTTTGACAGAATTCAACACAAACTTAGATCAATACCACTTTTATTTTTTACAGTTTTGAGGAATCCACATATAATTTTCAATAAGGGATGGGGGAGTGGCAGAAACAGGAGGAAGATTGCTTAAACTTACATGACTGTGCATTCAACTTGTGTTCATAGTGCACGCTGGGGCAACTTCAATGGAATGTGTAAGTTTCTGTTTCTTGACACTCCAAAGCAGCAACCAGAGTGTAAGCTTGGGAATTTTTGAGCAGGTTATTTCGGACTGGGGTGTGCGTGCCAGTGATTGCTTGCCTTTGTAGAGCCATTCACCCTTAGTTATTGCAGTTTGAAATACTTGCAATAAAAATTTAGATAAAAGTACATAACACTGCAATTTGCTATTTTAATCAAGACATTTTGGGGAAAAAAAACAACACCCCAAAAACCTGCTCTAGTCATGACCCAATTCTGGGGTGGTGAAATGCTGAAAACAGGATGTTTTGAGCATCTTCTTTCTGGTATGCCCCCCCCCACGCGCGCACACACACACACACACACACACACAGTCCTTCAATGACAGGTAATGAGGGCAGGTGAAGGCTGTGTCACATAACTAAATCCCTCAAGCTTTGAGGCTGTTCATGAGGGCTAAAGGTAAAGGTTTCCCCATGACCAAATGGTCTAGTTGTGACTAACTGTAGGGGGCGGTGCTCATCCCCGTTTCAAAGCCTGTAGAGCCGGCATTTTGTCCGAGGACACGTTTCCGAGGTCATGTGGCCAGCATGACTCTACGCCATAGCGCATGGAACGCCGTTCCCTTCCCACTGAAGTGGTCCCTATTTATCTACTTGCATTTAGGTGCTTTCAAACTGCTAGGTTGGCAGGAGCTGGGACAAGCAACAGGAGCTCACTCCATCGCGCAGTCTTGAACTCCCAACCTTCCGGTTGGAAAGCCCAGCAGCAGCAGTTTAACCCACTGTGCCACCATGTCCCCTTTACATTAGGGCTACCTCATTACAATAAATTGATTTAAGTTTCTTTACAAGTATTATTTGTAAGTAAATAATTTCTGTCTACATCGCTTTTTTTTCTTCCTTATAAAGCTAGGTGAGTCCCACTAGTGCCATTTTAAAAAGTAGGGTCCTGGTGCTAAAAAGTTTGAGAACCCTGATTTAAGTTAAGCTTGCATAGGGATGTTGTGGCCATCCTATACATACTAAGTCAGTGCTATAAAGCTTCCAGCTTGCTCAGCAGGAGTTCTTGGCCAAATTTTTAAAACATCTACATATACAGTATATAAAGCCACTAAGATGACAAGGATTGGATTATTCACCTGCTTTCAAGCACGTGCCCTCAACTGTAACTTTGGCTGACCCAACATTAACACCCAAAATTGGATGGGGGCAGCAAACTGCACTGAAATGTGACCATAGAAACAGATTGTAACGACACCAAAATAGCAGACCTAGGACAAACATGTTTTTTTTTTTTTAAAGTGGACAACGTGGATTGTATGATAGCCTTCTTCCTAAATCAGGTCCTAAATCTTCCTAAATCTCCAAACTTTTGAATATGAGAACCACCTAGTATATTTTACACACTTTTGTGGGCTAAAAAAAATCTGTTTTATAAATGAATGAATGAAATCTAAATGAATAAGTTTTACTAGGATTGTTTTTGTAATCAGCATGATAGGATTCAGAACAAGAGAAATGTGACAAGAAACAATGCTGTGCTTAAACTGAGACATGATATATAATGAGCCAGATGCAGGGGAGTGGCAGTACAATGCAAGTATCTAGTTGTCTTGTGTGCTCCCTGAGGCATCTGGTGGGCCACTGTGAGATATTGGAAGGTGGACTAGATGGTTCTTTGGCCTGAACCAGTAGGGCTGTTCCTATGTCAAATATTAGCAAATGCTCTGACAAAAAGACAAACTGCTGCAGGCCAGGTAAAATCTTGCAATGGGCCGGATGCAGCCTCTGGGCCGTAAATTTGGAGTGCCCTGCCCTAAAACCCATATTAGGTCTTCTCTGTCCGCATCCTGCCTTCCCCCACCCGCATTTTCCAGTTCATTGTAAATATGCAATAACCTATTCATTCTTCTGTTCATAATTATGGAGGCTAAGACAGGCTGTAGACTCACCCAAGCTATTATATCACAATTGTTCAATAAACTATGCTTTGATTTTTGCAGTGGCACAGGATGATAGGAGAACCTTAGGCAACACTTGGGAATTTAGTATCTGGTATATTTACTAATGAGTTCCCTAAATACGGTTCTTTTGAGGCTTCATTTAAGTGCAATCGAATACCCACAAAATTACAATTTTGGCTTTTTACGTTAGGCCAGGGGCTAGCCTTTGTCATTGAGTCGAATTTGAAGCTTTCAGGTACAAATAAGTACCTGTAATTATTATTTGTGAAGAAAACTGTTGGACAAACACATCTAATTCAGTTATTAGTCATTTCTGCCAAATTGTTCTCCAGCTCGTGGGGATGGAAAAGTCGCAGGTCGTAATATAAGCCAGATCAACATAAAAATATTTTTTTCAAAAGGGAACTTCTTACTCCAGGACCACCACTCTGGGACCTTCCTCTGCAAGATCCTGCAACAGAGAAGCTGTGTGATTAGTGAAACCATGTTGTGTTTTCTGGGGTGGGTTCAGTTTTTTTGCACAATTTCCATAGGAACTGATATTCAGCACCCTGGACAGTGTCTTAAAAATGTGTATGCAGGCTACCATAGATTACCAAATGCAACCATTTTGTTTCAGGTAGACACACCTCAACATTTTTCTAGGAACATATTTCTTGTTGGAGGTCCCCAGCACATGCTGCAAAAACACACCATTAAAAGCATTGCACAGCTGCAATCATGGTAGAAAAATCAGGGTCTCTACAATAAACGTTTACTCAGCAAAGATGTTAAAAAAAACCCCACACATACTGTAATCTGTCAATGAACTGACTTCTTCTATAGTGAACACCAGTTGATAAAAGGCCATTCATATGTCTGGGTGGGATCAACTGAATACATTTATTTAAAAGCAATTTTAAATATTAAAAAAGTAGAAATTAACAGTACTCGAATTGTCACATTAAACACATGTGAGGAGACAAGTGTACTGATGTATGATGATTGTAACATTCAAATGAGATCTTGGTTCTGACTAGTGGCACTACCAGATCCGCTCTCTGTCTGTTTTGCTGCATCATGTCATAAAAAATAAATAGCAATTGCTGTTTAATTAATAAAACACACTCATTACACAACGCATGTCTCTCTCCTGGGGTAGGGCTAAAAACCCCAAACACAAAAGTTACCAAATATGTCATGTACAAAATTGCAGCTAGCAGCTCCAAGTTTAAATATAATATTGTACTTAAACTCAACCTCTCTCTCTATCATTCATTTTATTTTAATTCTCCTATGGACTCTCAAATCACCCAGAATAGTCAGCTCTTGTTCCTAATGGAACTCATTTTATTTATTTTTTTACAAAAAATTCATATTATACTACTTCAAAAAGCATACAAAATAATAGACATTTGACTCTACATCATTATACACATCTGGATCTTCTTTATATGGTTTGCTTTTCTTAACCAGTGAATTTTGAGATTTTAAAATATACTTGACAAAAGGTTGATCAGTTTTGTTTAATGCATCTGAAGTACACTGTGTTAATGAGAAGATGGAATGCAAAGTCATTTTTTGTTCTGGCTTTCAGAGAAACAGCATCAATTTGAAAACACTGAAATCTGTAACACTGCAGAATGGATGCCAGCCGGCTCACTCACTCACTAGTATTCTTATATCTTAAAATGTGTCATGATATGGATGAAGCAATAGTTTAAAAACCACGTTCCAATAATAGCTGATAAATATATTTTGCTATTCTTCATGCAAGAGATCTTAAAATTGGTTATGTTTTGCAGGTTAACCATTTAAATAAAAAAATAAATATTCACTGAGTACAGGTTGGTAAAACGTCAAAAGCTTTAGAGAGACTAACTGGAACTTGTGCTTTTTGTGAAATGAAACTTTTTGACATGAATCAATCACAAAGACTCTGCTGGAAAGGAAAATAAATACGAGTTTTTTTGCCAAAGTAATCATTTAAAGCAATACTGTAACCCCAGGCAAACCTAGCAAGACACCAAGCCACATAATAAAACTGTTCTATTGATTATAAGCAAAATAAGAGTGCTCCTCTTTGTTTAGGATCAATAATAAATAAATGGTATCAGATATCATGAATGTTTGTAACACATCGAGTGTCTTGATTAGTCTAAAGAAAGTTTGAAAACCATGACGTTACAACAGGTCAACACACATACTTCCTAAGTTAAGTCTGTGGTTCCATGGTTGTTGACAGATGCTCAGAGTTGATCCATGAACCATAATTAGTATTAAATAAAGGCAAAATGTAATTCCAGATATTATTGTCTGGTTACTCTAACAGCTAACAGTTTGCAGGTAAGGTCTTTCACATTCATTTCCACAACAGTTTTAGCAGTTTTGATTTTTCCAGGCAATAATATTAAGTGAACATTATGGCTTAACTTCCTCCCCCCCGCTGGGGGGGGGGGGGGGGGGGGGGGAGAAAAACTCTCTGATCACCTGCAGCAAAGTTATGGTCTAGAGGAGCTAATTAGAAAGAAAATAGTCAAGCAAGCTCATCTTTTCAATCTGGGCACCAAGCATTTCCTCACAAGGTTTCATTCCTCAAATTTAGCTGGCAGATGACTATGAGGTTCCTGCATAACACATGGGTTACAAGGACATATCTCAAGACATGCAATGGGAATAGACATTTTTTCTTCCACGTTCCTGCTTTAGTGAGAGTATGTCCCAAATAAGCTCCTTCATTAGATAGATGAAAATTTTTTTTGATTAAAGTCTTTCAAATGATGTTAAGTGAGGTAAATATCACAAGGAGAAATGGCAACTACATAGTACAAACATGAAATGCTGTTCACACACCATAAAATACTACTGGTTATCTGTAGCGTCAGTGAATATTTCTTTTGTTTGATGCATACATTGAACACCTTCTTTGACAAATACCAAGGACGTAGATTTTCATAAGCTGTAAATTGTGTACACTTGTAGCTGTAAACTGGGCTGGAAATGAGCCAGAGCAGTTCATTTTGAGAACAGAATCTAACACTCTCCTAGTTAACTATTTTAAGAATACTGCTTTATTAGGAATGGTAATTTCTGTACAGTTAAACAGGACTGAATTGGACCAACCACATTTGGAGAGCTGGTAGTTCATACACACACAGAGATGTAAGTGCTTGATGCCAAGGATGGCTTGAGCAAACCCAATAAGGCGTGCCAGGTCCCCAGGCTACCATAATACTGGCAAAGGCAGAGTAACATCTTCTATTTACAATACAAGTACAAGTCACCACACAGGGTGAGCCATAGTTGAGTTCTCGTTCTGTAACAGCAGTTATATATACAAACTTATCCACAATTGTGCACAGAATTGCAGGTAGGCAGCAGCTGATTGCTTCGCGCTAAAAGCCCATCTTGCAGAAGGATGTGCCGCACTCAAGTTTCTGATTTGTCTTAGTCTGACAAAATGTGGACAAAGGATACTGGAAAAACTCCTTTCCTTTCCGGCTGTCCTTCAATGTGGCCAATCTACAAAGAACAACAACCAGCACTGTTTGGGAGGCATCAGTTGTGCAACACACATTCTTGCAATTGTTAACCCACATAAAGCTTTCAGGGACTTCTATGCCAGCTACATTATGTGCTTGTTTTCAATATATTTTTATGCTTCAACACCCACAACCTGGATTTACATTACTTATCTACTTTTATGTGGAAGCAAGTTTAACTGATTTCAAGGACTTTAAAAAAAAAATCTGGAGATTTCTACTCTACCCTGCCTGTTTCCCTTTATGGAGTGGGGGCTCGGGAATGGCAGTGATGCGATCACTCCCATCTCATTGCTTCTGAGCACAGAAGGGGCTGGGGCTGGGGGGACTTATCAATGCCTGACCCAGTGTCTGGGAAGGTTGGAGAACTCTGTAGACCCTTCTGCATTTGAAAAGTCAAAACAAAACTACCACGACCCGGTTTTGCGACCACGACCCGGAAGTGGGTCACAATAGGGTGTTGTTTTTTAAAAGACTTTTCTAATGCACAGGGAGCCCTGCAGAGGGGTCTGGTGGCTCCCAACCCAACCCTCCCAGATGCTGGGGCAGGCACCGGTAAATCCTTTCAACCCCAATATATGCACAGAAGCAATGATTGTGTTGCCGCCATTCCTGCATCCTCACAAGCACTTACAGCAGTTCTAAACTCCTAGAGCAGTCGTTCTCAATTTTTTTAGGATGACAATTTCTCCAGGACCCACCAGAAGTGATGTCATGGCCGGACGTGCCATCATTGTGATGCCAGAACCTGCTGCTTAACTGAGAATACAGCTTTGAGTTATTTCTCAGCCATTTTCCAAAGTGAATCAAAAAGGGAAAAAAGCCTACTGACAACCTTAACACAAGCAAAACAACCACTCAGCCCTCCCTCTTTCCAGCATTCCATCCTCCCATATTTTCAATATGGCTGCTCTAGGTACCTCACAACCTGCCTGAAACTGGCTCGTGACCCACTGGTGCGTCCTGATCCACAGTTTGGGAACCACGGTCCTAGAGAGTTTGAGAACTGCTGTCCTAGCTAATGCCCATGTCACAGGAGACAAAGTAGCACAAAGACCAAAGCCGTTAACAGCTTGCAAATGTTCTTAATGTTTTGCCTGTTTTTTTAAAGAGAAATCATAAACTCTGTTGAATTAACAGTAGATGCAGTATTGAGTCACTTCGATTCAATCCATCGCACAAAGTAATCAATGGCAAAACACTTACTAATTTTAATGGAGCTGCACTTTATCCTTAAAATGCAGACACTGATTTGCAATTAGAAGCTTAATTTGAAAACTAATCAGAGGACAATCCTAGAAGTCAGGGGTTCTCAAACCTTTTAGAATCCGGATTAACCTAAAACAAAGTTTCACTTTACCAGCCTCTCTAGTCTCTGTAACGCTGTAATGGTGATTGGGCAGCTCCCCCCAAGCAGCAGGTTGTTTAACCCTTGATGCACATAGCCTAATCTACCCTGCCAGTTTTGCAAACCACCAAAAACCGAGATGTGACACACTGGTGGGCCTTGGGACTCGCAGTTTGAGAACCACTGCTATAAGCACTTTTCTGGGAATATGCCCCTTTTAACACAATGGGATACATTTCCAAGTAAACATGCATAGGATTTCACTGTCAGTATTGCAGCATGTACCCTAACTACACTGCAACACTATAAATAAAGCAGCTACATAATTTCAATGTGTTTAATAATGTGTAAATTGTTGTATGATGTGAAGACTTTTTTTTTTTTTAAGAAGACAAGATACATACCCACCACTCTTGGTCCTCTTCACCTGTTACGATAATAATTTCTCCTTCAACAAATGTAAGTTCATCATCATTATCTGCTTGGCAATCATAGATTGTCTTCACTCTCCTAACTTTGTTCTTTCCCTTAAAAGGAAAATCACATTTTAGTTCGAAGAGAGTTAAAAGAGGGAAAAAATATGTAGTTCTGAAACTTTGCTTTTTAGTTACTGTTTGAAATAGTAAACCTAGAATAAACCTCATTTCAAATATTAACAAGGGCGCAATCCTAACCTGGAGTTAGGCCAGCACTGTTTGGCCAGCAAGGTTTGACCAGCACACGGGACAGACACGTGCCATTGTCCCTGACTCCGAGAGTGGTCCAAACATGGTTTATGGTGGCCCTTGTGCCGGCCAAACGTTGCTGGCCTATCTCCAGATTAGGATTGCACTCTGAGTAATCAATGCACAAGTGCATAATATTCATTATTTACCTACCGTAATACTGTTAAAGAAGGGCCAAATACATACACTTAACATCTTTTGAATAAGTTAGTTTAGTTGTGAAAAATTGTCAGTAAAGTGCCAATGAGCTTCAAACCTTAATTAATTCTGCTTCAAATGCTGAGCTTTTTTCCAATTATAAAGCAAACCTGGACTATTTCCAGGCATGCTATTACTACAAAGAGGAACATGACCCGTTACAAGCCCTCTCACTTTCCACCTTTGCAGGCTTTATTGTGGACAGAGACTGTCTTTTATTTTATTTTTCGGAACAGCATCTAAATCTTAAAATGCCTAATAAATCACCACCATCATAACTTGTGTGCAGAGAAATCCATGTATTAGCACATTCAAGGGGGCAGGCATTGTCTTCTTTCCAGCAACTGTCCAATCTACTTCATGGTGATCTGCTCTCAAAGGTCACCTGAGGGAAGGTGCAATGGGTTGATGGGTGAAAAGTTCCCAGGCCATTTTACAGCTCAGTCACTAACATTTATTTCTAATGTCTCGTATCTAGTGAAACTGCTAGAAATGAAATGTACTAACTACATGGCTTACTATGATGCCTAGATACATTGTTGTTGTTGTTCAGTCGCTAAGTCGTGTCCGACTCTTCGCAACCCCATGGACCACAGCACGCCAGGCCTCCGTCCTCCACTAGTTTCCGGAGTTCGCCGGAGTTTCATGTTCATTGCTTTGGTGACACTATCTAACCATCTCATCCTCTGCCGCCCCCTTCTCCTTTTGCCTTCAATCTTTCCCAGCAGGAGGGTCTTTGAGTCCTCTCTTTTCATGAGGTGGCCAAAGTATTTGAGGTTCAGCGTCAGGATTTGTCCTTCCAGGGAGCAATCAGGCTTGACTTCCTGGAGGATTGCCCGATTGGATCTCCTTGCAGTCCACAGGACTCTCAAGAGTCTTCTCCAACACCGTAATTCGAAAGCATCTATTCTTCGGCGGTCTGCCTTTCTTATGGTCCAGCTCTCACAGCCATACATTGCTACTGGGAAAACCATCGCTTTGACTATGCGAACCTTTGTTGGCAGGGTGATGTCTCGGCTTTTGATTAAGTTGTCTAGGTTCGCCATAGCTTTCCTCCCAAGAAGTAAACATCTTTTAATTTCATGGCTGCATTCACCATCTGCGGTGATCTTGGAGCCCAGGAAAATAAAGTTCTAACTGTTGCTTCCTGACCCGCATACAGGTTTCTCAGAAGACAGATAAGGTGGTCTGGTACTCCCATTTCTTCAAGAACTTGCCACAGTTTGTTGTGATCCACACAATCAAAGGCTTTGGCATAGTCAATGAAGCAGAGGTAGATGTTTTTCTGGAACTCTCTTGCTTTCTCCATGATCCAGCGAATGTTGGCAATTTGATCTCTAGTTCCTCTGCCTCTTCGGAAACCAGCTTGTACATCTGGTAGTTCTCGATTCACATACTGCTGAAGCCTAGCTTGTAGGATTTTGAGCATCATCTTGCTAGCATGTGAAATGAGTGCAATGGTGCGGTAGTTTGAACAATCTTTGGCATTGCCCTTCTTTGAGATTGGAATGTCAAGTGATCTTTTCCAGTCTTGCGGCCACTGCTGGGTTTTCCAAATTTGCTGGCATATGGAGTGCAGCACTTTGACAGCATCATCTTTTAAGATGTTGAGTAATTCCACTGGAATGCTGTCACCTCCACTAGCTTTGTTGTTAGTGAGGCTTTCTAAAGCCCACTTGACTTCACATTCCATGATGTCAGGTTCAAGCTCAGTGACTGCACCATTGTGGTTATCAGGAACATTGAGATCGGCCTTATAGAGTTCATCTGTGTATTCTTGCCACCTCTTCTTAATCTCATCTGCTTCTGTTAGGTCCTTGCCGTTTTTGTCCTTTATTGTGCCTACCTTAGCACGAAATTATCCTTTGACATCTCTAATTTTCTTGAAAAGATCTCTAGTCTTTCCCATTCTATTGTTTTCCTCTATTTCTTTGCACTGCTCATTGAGGAAGGCCTTCCTATCTCTCCTGGCTGTTCTCTGGAAATCTGCATTCAGTTGGGTATATCTTTCCCTTTCTCCCTTGCTTTTGGCTTCCCTTCTTTCCTCAGCTATTTGTAAAGCCTCGTTAGATAACCACTTTGCCTTCTTGCATTTCTTTCTCTTTGGGATGGTTTTAGTTGCTGCCTCCTGTACAATGTTACAGACCTCCGCCCAAAGTTCTTCAGGCACTCCATTTCTTCTAAGGGATTCCTGCCCACAGTAGCAGATATAATGGTCATCTGAATTAAATTCTCCCATTCCTGTCCATTTTAGTTCACTAACTCACATGATGTCGATGTTCAGCCTTGACATCTCACGTTTGACCACATCTAGCTTACCTTGATGCATAGATCTGACATTCTAGGTTCCTACGCAGTATTGTTCTTTGCAGCGCCGTACTTTCCTTTCACTTCCAGACACATCCACAGCTAAGCTTCCTTTCGGTTTTGGCCCAGCTACTTCACTCTTTTTGGAGCTACTAGTACTCGTGTTCTGCTCTTCCCCAGTAGCATAATGGGCACCTTCCAACCTGAGGGTCTCATCTTCCAGTGTCATATCGTTTAGCCTTTTAGTTTTGTAATCCATGGGGTTTTCTTGGCAAGAGTACTGGAGTGGGTTGCCATTTCCTTCTCCAGTGGATCACGTTTAGTCAGAACTCTCTACTATGACCTGTCCATCTTGGGTAACTCTACATGGCATAGCTCACAGCTTCATTGAGCTACTCAAACCCCTTCGCCACGACAAGGCATGATCCATGAAAGGGCTAGATACATCACCTTGGCAATTATTAGAGCAGGACACCCAAGAAAATAACCATTACATAAATAACCATAATCTAGGATGCCTAATAAGGTGCCTGAATGAGATTTTTGGATTTATTTTTTCTTGTCTGGTGATCTGAGATGCAGAAGCAAGCAGAGAGCTGCTGTGCTGAAAGAGAATCAAGTCCCTTGTGCATGTAGATGTGATAGGCACAGTCTCTGGGATCACACCCATGGAGTTTGTAACTCAGTTATGCAGTTGCTTTTTAATCATCAGGGACAACACTTTTGCAATCTCTCGGCTTTTACTTATCAAATGTGAAATCAAACCTAATTTTCATTAATGTAGAGAAGATCCATTTAAGCAACATAGTGGAGAGCATAAGAACACATTGGTTTAATTCTCAATTCACATATAAAAAATGTACTCTACAAACCCATTTCTGTTAGATTGTGCAATTTAGATCTAAGGGCCAAACCCTATCCAACTTTCCAGCACTGATGAAGGTCTAATTGTGTGTGCTGCATCCTGCAGTGTGGGTAGGAGTCACAAAGGCCTCCTCAAGGAAAGCGAAACAGTGCTGTATCTGCCATATTGATATAATCACTGGCCTATTTTGCCAGGTTGTTATAAGGATTACCAAGTTAATGTGTGTGAAGCACTTGACTACTGAGGACAGGGGCCAATAACAATATTAATAATATTCTGCCACTATCAATCGATATGCTTTCGATGACGCCATATTTGATTAATAAGACGTAAAGCTAAGAAAGCATAAATTTTCAGAGTTATCAATATTGATTAAAATTCACTCTTCCCTGCTCCTTTAATTTTGAGATATTGTCGCAGTTTCTTAGGAGGCAGATCATATGAATATCATGGTTGTGCCTGTACAGCTAGTGAATAAAGTCAGACAAGAAGGATTGGAAAAGCTCTCATCAACTTAGGGGAAAATGCATCAGGAAACCTGGGCTGTCTCTCTCACGGAAAGCACAGAATTCCTGGTCCTCCCCACCATAGGATTGGGAGGATTCCTACCGCAATCTTGACAGCAGCAACGAAGTCTTGCTGTGATATAAGAGTAAAATTTCTACCTACCACATTTATTTTTCTAGGAAGTGGCACTGGGGTCTCTGGCAATGCATGTGTTACATCATTGGAGTCTTCAGATGCCTGCTTTTGGATGGCCTCTCTAGACTGTACCTTTGGAGAAAGATCCACAGAGTGAGATTTCCGATATGCCTCTGAGGGCTTTGGCGATACTTCTCCAGCAGGAGTTTTAGCCAAAGAATCTCCTAGTTGAGGCTTTGGAGGAAGGTCCTTCATTTGTGGCTTAGGAGGCAAGTCTGCAAGCTGTGGTTTTGGTGGCAGATCTCCCAGTTGAGGCTTTGGGGGTAATTCTCCTGGTTTGGGGGGTACATCTCCAATTTGAGATTTCTGGGGTAAGTCCAGAGGCTGAGGTTTTGGGGGCAAATCTCCAGGTTGTGGTTTCTGTGGCAGATCAATAGAAAGTGAAGCCGACTTCTGAAAGATTTCTGAATGTTGACTGGGCTTGTCTATTGAAGGAAGGTGAATAGTTTCTATTTTTCTTAGTGCCACTGAAACAGAAAGGAAAGATATTGAAACAGATTTCAGAATTAATCTTCCCCCCCCCTATACATCCATCAAAGGAAATGTTCACCCATTCTTGACCCCCTCCTTCTGCTGCAGTCCTCTATAACCACCGTGGCATCTCCCACGTACCAACAGCAGATTTTTACACATCCTCTAAAGCCCTGTCTAGTTGACATGTACAGCTCGTATTCTTCCCGCTAGCCCAAAATGCACATGCACATTTAAATGTAGATAAGCACTACAGCAACTATATTTATAGTCCTTGCCTCCCTCAATGGTATGGTAGTCTGCTAAAAAGAGAAGAAAAAAACTGAAATACAAAGCACCTTAATGCATTTGGTATATCAGATTAATTCTCTTTGTGCATTTTAAACATTATTTTACATGTTTTTATTCTTCCAGATGCAGCATGCATGCGCATGCACACATGCAAGGAACTGCAGTCAGGCAGAGTAGAGAACGATGGGCTCATCAGAGGTAGGCAGCCATCAGATATACATGAGCTATTTAACTAGATGGGTCTTTGGCCTGATCCAGCAGGACTCTTTTTATGACTAGCTGTATGATTGAGATCTCAATCCTATGTATGTCTTACTCATTGCAGTCAATGGGGCTTACTAAGTAAGTGTGGATAGGATTGCAGCCTTAATATATGGTAGCTTCATGTTTGTACACACACACACACACGCACGCACGCGCACACACACACACCCCTACCCCTTCCTTACCTTTTTGAGGTAGTTTAGGAAGAACCCGCGGGCCCAATGTAGTCTTAGCAGTCCCGGTGCTGATCAACAGATAAATAAAGATGTTACAACTTAACTCTCTCATGAAAGACCAAATGCATCGTATTCAGAGTTTGACACCAGCTACATGATTGTGAAGACTTTTCACAGAACAGATCATAAGTCTTACAGATGTGTTGCCTGTGGGATTGCCTTGTTTAAAGGGAAGAAAAGTGGTACAGCATTGTTGGTGCACAAAGCAGATAAGATTAACAATGTCTACATCTGTTTAGAAAATGAGTTACTGAAAGAGTACTGGAGTATTTAACTTCTGTCCTTGTGACCTTTTTAAAATCAAAGGTATTATTTAACCTTTGATTTTAAAAAGGCCACAAGGATAGACGTTATATACTCCAGTACTCTTTCAGTATGTTGTCTCTTTGGATTCTGAGGATTTCAACACACAAATGTGCTATATGATAAACACCAGGTATTAGCAATAGCTTCGGTGATGGTTAGATAGTGTCACTGAAGCAATGAACATGAAATTGGGTGAACTCCGGAAGCTATTGGAGGACAGGGAGGCCTGGCGTGCTGTGGTCCATGATAGTCCACCAATGATAAGCTCATTGGTAACTAACTACATTGAGGAAAAGGTGGACAGATAGAACTTTACATAATCTACTCTCTGTGTAGAAGTTTAGATTAGTGCGTTCCACTATAAAATATGAAGATACAATACTACATACTACTAATTAAAGTCTAGCCCATTCTAGATTAATATTTTATATGGCTATAATCAGCGGTGTTATGCTGCTGGAACACTGGGCGGGACATCCGGGTGATCGGCAGCCCGCCCGTCGCATTCTGCAGCGTTATGTTGTTTGCGTAACCAATTACACCGCTTGCATACGTTACACAAACGGCGTAACGCTGAGGAACGCGACGGGCGGGCTGTCGATCACCCGGATGTCCCGCCCAGCGTTCCGGCAGCATAACACCGCTGGCTATAATGGTATGAATAAGGAAGAATAAATTGTCTTAAATAACTTAATGTTAAGTAAAAAAGGAATATTTAAAAAATCTTACCCTGATTGCTGAGACATACCCTCAAACTTGTTTGTGGTCTTAGGGGCTGGTGGACCCAGATCATTACCTAAGAATTAAAATATTAAACACATATTTTCTCGTCAAACTGAAAAAAGTATCAATCATAAATAGTATGCAACTTCCCTAGTAAAACGTATAGCTCCTCCCATACCTACTTTTCTTATGCATAATGAATTAAAGGACAAAGGATCTATAATGTGACCTCTGGGGTAAAGTTAGTTTCAGTTAGTACAACCAGATGCTAGTAAGAGAAAAGTAATTAACCTTCTGACTCCCGGTTGTAGACCCAGGTTGCATACTCGCCAACCCACAGAATGCCTTCTAGAGGCATTTTAACACTACTTCTGTGTCTTTTTTGAGGTGGGGGGAATTGGAAATGATGTTCTTCCAGATAAGACAAGCTGCTCAAAACATAAACCATTCACAGTGCTTAACAGCCTCTACACTGTTGCCTGACCTTGGATAGCAAAACCAAAGCCATAAGTAAAAGCCATGTTCTTGGCAATAAAAAGGATGAATATGATGGACAGCATTAGGAACACTTACTTTAAAATAAATGTCCTAATTAACAGTGACTACTGTACTCTTTAAGAGCAGAGTTATTGCTAATAAAAAAAACAAGGACAACGCTAATGACAGAGGAAAGAAATAAAGTGATACTACATTAAAAGAGTATTATATAGTATCAAATAAGATCTCAGGAATGAAAAGAAGCAAAACTAGGCAGTTGCCAAACATTATAAACCAGAAAGCAACCTATGTGGGAACCTTCTCAAAGCTCAAAGCACAATACTGCTGGATATTAGATTTGTTTAAAAGCTGTGACTCTGATCTATGTAACTAACTGAAAGTTTGCTATTTCAATGCACAATTGCCAGCCCTTGTGAAAATGCTGCTTAACTGAGAGATGACCCAACAAAGATGCAAAAACGTCTTTCGATTTCAAACAACAAGCAGCACACATACACAGAAATACAAATAAGTTTAAAAAATACAATAAGACTAAGTACAGGTTTTTTCATTTGTCACGCAACAGCTGATGATTTAAACACCAAAAGCAACATACAGTATGCTATTTGGCTGGGGTTCTGCCAGCTAGAAAAAGGGATTAAATTCTGTTATTAACTCTGACATACTCTCAGAACAGTTGGGATCCCTTAATGAGTAAGAGTGTCATGTGCCACCTTTGTAGAAAATGTATAGCCAGAAACTTATTGAGAGTTGAAGGAGGGAAAATGGAGGGTCTGGGTGGTTACTTTCCATTTTTTCCAATCCCCTGTTTAGATTGTATATGCCATTTGACTGCTCACCAGTTTACAGAGTTTACCGACAAACTCGCTCTGCTCGCACGGCAGGTCCTGTGCTGGCCTAGAGCATCGTGAATGTGCCATAAAGCACATTTGTGTCTTCTCGGGAGCCAGCAGTATTGGTGGAAAGGACTGTGCAGGTCTGCTGGTGCTGTATCCAGCCCCCTGGCAGATACAAGAAAAGTGCTGAGCAGCATAGGGGCTCAGGGCAGGTGGAATGGAGGTGAGAAAGGGGCATTTTGGGCAGGTGGTGAGCAGGCCCAGGAGGAAGTGGGATCAGCGGAGACGGCCTCTGTTGTGTCCCATCCTCCCTCTCAGGCCTGTTTAGCTGGCGCAGATCAGAGTAGCCTCACTGGTCAGGCAGGAACATTTGAGGAAAGGGGAAAAATATCTCCTTACTGCGAGAAGACTTCCAGACTGGTCCTTACCTGCACTAGGTACAACATAGGCCATTGTGGCCTGGCTGCAGGAGCATGGGTTAGGGTTGGGCTGCCCATCGATAAAAGTTTCAAAGATGCTATATAAACTCTACCTAAATGCTGAGTACATATCAAATACAGAACTTCATGTAATCCTCTGGGAACCATTTTTTCCGTAGAGTGACAAAGTTTTCAGTGTACTAAAAACGTTTGCCACTGAGGTCAACATTGCCATCATGTCACAGTACACAGTGGAAGTCACTCTGTAGAACAACTGTAGCGAGAAAGCTGAAGGGTTTAACAATAGTCCTGCCAGGTAAACATAATTCACTGAAATGTCACAGTGGTTTAAGGAGCTAAGTCAAGGGTGGACTTGAAACTTAAATATCAGAGAAAAATCTACTTTGGGCTGCAACTCTCTGCAAATGGAGAGTTTCTTCCATTTGTTGAAGGGACTGTTTGGGAAGAGGTCAATTTTTTGATCTCTACATTTCTCTGCAGCCCCTTTATGCTTCCCCCCCATCTGTTCCTGACAGTTGGAGGACCCTCACAAATAGATTTTATGGAGGGTTCAGGGAACTTCAAAGACTGGTGAAAAATTATCTCACCCTTTCTTTGTGCCAAAAGACCTTCTATTCCTGGGTGAACTGAAGTTGTCTTCTTTTACAGCAAGACATTAAGTGAACAGACTATGGACAGCACATTTTCAGCAGATTACAAGACTAGAAATTACAAGCCGATTACAATGTGGAGGGGACAGTTGTGCTAGGGCAGCCACTTCACAAGTTATGAAGAGGGTTTTGTTGAGGATGTTGAACAGTCAAAACTTACAGCTTTGCTTAGACTGGCTGATTCTTCCAGTCCTTACTACAAAGAGAAAATTCCTATTAATCCAAAGAGCACTATGCTATCAAAATGTGTTACTGGAAAGGAAAGGTCACAGGAAGAAAGGCAGTCTGTCAGCTGAAGTGATTAATTTATGATTAATATTCTCATCAATTCAGACATTACACCAAAGCACTGTTTGTGCCAACTCTCCGTTAGAACCCACACTATAGTTTTGTATAGCTGTAACATAGTCCAAGTGTATAGACAAGCCACTGTTTATAGCTGCTTGAATACTTTAATTTTCCATCTATTCTGCACTTCAGTCTCTAGGTGAAATGGTTTTCGGATTACAACGATTTACTAAATCAGACATCATGCAAAGCCACAATTAAATTTCTTTAACTCGGTCTGGAATTATATCTGAACTGAGTTATTATGAATAGCCCCAGTATTAATACCAGACAGAAAAACCATACAGCACTAAAAATTAAAAAAAAAAATTCTTCTTGCTTATCTTCAAGAACTGTCTTTCTTTAGTCAATGATTTATTTTATTTAAAAAAAACATTTACATCTTTTCTGTTAATACTGAATATCCAAAGCAGCTAACTCACCCCAAGGAATTTGGCCCTTATTCTGGGGTCCATGAGGTAGTGGGCTTGGTGGGTCAGAGAGAGTTCTTTTGTGTCCAGGGGGTGGGGGAGGGGGCCTCTTCTTGGACAGAGTGGAGCTGCCGCTAGTGGTTTGAGTGCTTAAAGGGAGGGTTGAAGGTGGGACAGATGGACCTGTAAAATCAAACAAAAAGCTGCTTACCAACATGAGGATGGGTTAACACAAAAGCACAACAGAAGGAACTCAAAGTAAGACAACAGTTAAGCATAGCATAGGACTGCTAACAAAAATTCTTAGCAACATTCTTAGTGCTTTGCATGTCTCTTCTGGCTATGTACTTTGACTGGAACAGGGGACATAGACACACATACAGTCTGGAGTATCAAAAAGAAACTTCTGCAAAGGTTTTGGTTGAGTATTCAGACACAGACAACACCACTTATGTTACTTAATAAATACTTAAGCTTGAAAGTAGTAGCTTGAAAGCCAAACCATGTAAGACCATTACATATGCCATTATGTAAGTTAGGAGTAGCAGGTGCATGGCTATGTGGCAGGCTGCAATACTCTGGGAATTCTCAGAGTATATCCAAAAAATAACACAGCCCCCTGCCTTCACAGAATGCAGCTCTGATCCAGCTCTGTGAGGCTGTTGCTAGAAAATAGGTCTCTAATGACATGATGATTTAACATAATTCAAACGGCTAATCACATAGCCGGGGTGGGAGTGGTTCCAGCTAGAAGGATCAGACTAGCAGGGCCACTAGCTTGCTCTCTTTCCTGTGGCCTCCAGACTGAACCAGATAGGGGAGAGCCCACTCTCTGGGAAACAGGGTAGAAGGCTGCTGGGGAGAGCCCCCAGCAGAGAGCAATCAGGTATAGTTAGAGCTTGTTAGCTTATGGTTGCTTTGGTATGCCCTCGTCCTGCTGCCATTTGGAAGCTCTGGCTATACTAGGCCAAGTTGTCATCCAGGATTTCAGCCTAGCGTTCAGTAGGTCCTGCACAAGCGAGGTTTTTCTCCAGTGCTGGCAACATTCAGTGGATGATTACGTGAGCAACCCAACCCACTTATATTTGTTTTTCCTCATCAGTTAATAAAGTATTTTTTTTTCTTAAAACCTCTGCTGAGTTCTGGGAATCAGTGGATTAGTCAGCCTCCCTGCTTGGTGGGCACTACTGAGAGTGGGTGCAGGAATACCCTGAAAACCATTCTAGGGGAGGGTTTTGCCCAGGGAATCCCTCTGGGAACCTAATCTCCTCAGCTGGTGGCAGGGACCAGACCAACCAAACTGGGTCCCCAGTAAGCTGCACATCTAGATGTTTTACATGGGGAAAGAAATTATACCCACCACCACCACCACCACCACCACTACTACGAATAATACAATATCCAGAGAGGCCTGCAACAATTGTGCCAACATGTTCAAAGCAGCAACTGCAACAACAATGGATACGCTACCTAGGGGATTGACTGACTACCCCAGCAACAAAAGTGTACAATTGCTGTACAAGTGCTGGAAAAATGGGATATCCCTCACAAGAAAAAACGTATCAATAAAGGAACAATGGTTTCACAATAAGTGAACAATACTTGTTTACTGAGGTAATTCCTACATTTGTAGGAAGGCCCAATTGCGTCATTACAACTAACGATGCATTCAGCAAGTGAAGTGACTTATTTATACATTCTGCTTGCAAAGAGGTTTACAAAATTACTGACCACAACAAACAGTACAATTTATAAAACACCAAAGAATCAGCATTCAAGGAGCTAGAGATATTTATGAGTCCGGATCAAACAGAAAGCTTTTCAGCTGCTTACAAAATGACATCAAGTTGCTTCCCTAAGCAGTCCAGAGCAGGGGATGTCAGAACTGAAAATGCCCTATCCCTGGTCCCTACCTGCCTCACTTCTGAAGGTGGGGGAACCCAGAGAAAGGCCTCTTGGGCAGGTTCATGTGGCAGAAAGTATCTGGAACCAAGCACTGACAAACACTTTTGCTCAAACTGTAGAATGTAGCATAGCTGTATTAGCAGCATGACTAAAATGAGCTGCGTACATTGCACAAATGTTTGCAAATGTCTTTTAAGAGAATATTTATTTATATTTCTCTATTCATATTTCAATATCATATTTATTCACACTTTCTAACTGCAAAAAATTTGCTGTTTAGCCTCTTTCACTTATTTGATCGCTAGTATCTTTCTATAATTGATAAAGTAACTAGTATCTTCAGGGCCAGCTCTAGGAGCAGTGGGGCCTAATGTGGAGCATTCCAGTGGTGCCTCCCATTTTCCCCACAGCCCCCCCCCAACTCCTCAAGAAGAGCGCTTGTGGTGTCATGTGCAGCACCAGGAAATAGTTGGTAGTGACATGATTATGGGCACAATCCTAACCTGGACTTAGGCCAGCAAAGTTTGGCCGGCACAAGGGACAGCATAAAGTATGTTTGGACCACTCTCAGAGTCAGAGAGGCCAGCACACACATGTGCACCAAGAGTCGTCCAAACGCGCTTTACAGTGGCCCTTGTGTCACCCAAACTTTGCTGGCTTAACTGTGCCAGCCTAACTCCAGTTTAGGATTGTGCCCTAGTCATCGCCAACTGCTTCCAGGAGGCCCATTTTGGGTCTGGGGCAGGGTCCAAGGTTAAGCTACTCTGCTTGTCCTGCTGACCTACAGCCCACAGAGATCTGACTGCAGCAGCAGACGATATGCTCACAGTGCTGGTGCAGGGCCCCCAAAGAGTACCCTTCACTCTGCCACCACCTCTCTCCAACCTGAGACAGATGCAAGTTGCAGTGTTCACTTCCCACTCTCTTGAGGAAGGAGATCATCTTTACTATGCTTCTCTTGCTGTTTTGGTAATCCTGGAAGTGTGGCAGCACTTCCAGGTTTGCAAAAACTGTGCAAGGAGCAAGTTATGGGGATTCCCCCCCCCTACATGCGTTGGCAGAGGTGGTGGCCATGTGAAGCAACATCTGCAGGTGCGCTGTCCCTGGTTACAGTGAATGCTTACTACAATATTTAACAGCATACCTTTGCCAGCATTCCTAGGAGGAAGTGGAGGGGCATCTGCAGCTGTTGGGGAAGTTGAGTCGGAGCTCATAGAGACAAAAATCTGATTGGGAAAGGCTCCGTAGGAGAGTCTCTGTTTATCTCTTGGAGTGCTGAGACCAGGAAGAGCCATCTTGTCTTGAGGAGAAATACTGGAAGAATGACAAAAGCTCTGTGGTCTTGGAGAACGTTCTCTCTTTATTGGACTAGGCTGTGGAAAGAATTAATACACTTATTACAATGTGCATTCGTTAAAAGGTAATGCTGGTGAACTAGAAAATTATAGAAATATGTTCATAATGTTTTACAAGTAATTTTAAGGACTATGTTTGAATGATGCAATTCCTCAGTGTTAAAAAAAGAGGCCCTTGATGATCCTGAAAACTAGATTCATGCATATTACCAATGCATACATGAACCTCCTGAGTACTTGAGAACTTCCTCATTCACTTTACTTACAAATGTGCTCCATACTGTATGGGCATGTTAAAAACAAGCAGACATGAGGACTTGCCTAACTGTAGGGAATTCCCCCCCCCCAAAAATGTGTGGTTTGATCATCCTAGTGTTAACTCAAATTTATGTGTTACACTAAATGCAAGTGAGTGATGCACTAACACAAAGACAAAAATAAATCCAACTGCAAGTATTATGCATGCTGTTTCAAATTGATGTACATTTTCTTGATCCAATATCCATTTCTGGCCTCGAGTATCACTTCTGAACTTGCAGTTTTTGCCGCTTTCCTATGCAGCACCAACCATCTGTTCCACTGACAAATACAGGAAAACTCTCACCTACGACAGCATGTGTGCAATCTACAGCTGTAAGGATCAGTGCACTGGAGCATGAATCAGCATTAGCAACATTCAAAGAGGAACACAATGGGATGTCTGACCCCCTCCTAAACTACACATAGATGCCTCATTAGCTCAAAGCAGTAGCTCTTATTGACTTCCCTTACATAAGAACTGAGGAGGAATAATAGGCTAAGACTGCAGTCACCCTCAGTGTGGAATGTCATCATCCAAATTACATCCTCTTTACCTTGTCATCCAAGTCATCATCACTTTCATCCATTTCTTCCTGACGAAGATTCCACTCATATTCTACATGTACATGTGGATTTAGCTTTCCTGCTTTTGCCTGAGAAAGCTGAAAAAGCATACAACTTACAAATATGAATTTTGTTTTCAAAGATAAGCTTATTTTGTTCTTTTGTTAGGTAGTTTTACCGAATTTTAGTTATGGTTCATCCAAATTATTCTGGAGAATTAAACCTCCAATAAAACAGGAGACAAAATTCCCAATTTTTTGTATCAAGGAACCAAACTCAGGGCGCAACCCTAACCAACTTTCCAGCACTGGGGTAAGGGCAATGCAACTCCAAGGTAAGGGAAGATAAATTTCCTTACCTTGAGGAGGCCTCTGTGACGGCCCCCCAACTGCAGGATGCATCACGTGCCCCATTGGCTCAGCTATGTCAGTGCTAGAAAGCTGGTTAGGATTGCACACTCAAAATAAAAAAGGACACACATGGCTGACTTTATCTTTGCAAAAATGAGAGTTGGGGGGGGGGCGGAATTTACAGCAGAATCCTAACTTGGGCAGGAGCAGACAGGCTAGCTGGCCTCCGCTACAGCCTACCCAAGGTAGAAGGCAATTGGAGCTCACCGTGGGACAAGGGGACATTTGTTTTCTTACCCCATGGTAAGCCCCGATAGGGCTGCTTAGGGCTGCTGCAAAATAGCAGGGACAAATCTGAGCCGCCTGTAGTGGTCTGGATTGGGTCTCTGCGACCCTGGGGTTAGGTTCTGGCCTAATGGCTAGATCCTAGCTCCTCCCTCATCCCCAGGCCACCCTGTCCGCAGGACCACCCTCCTTTCACCCCAGGCTGCCCTCCCTCCCCCCCGCCTTGAAAAGTCCCTGTGCTACCTACACTCAGCCAGTGAGTGTGGCTTACTTGCTGCTTTCCACCACTTGCCTAGGTTGGCGCAACTGGGTGTGCTGACCCATCGCCTCTTGAGCTGGCACGGACATGCCTTACAGCATGTTTGCAACCACCCTGGGCTGACACTAATGACATGCATGAGCCCAAGGGTGATTTAGGATTATGCCCTAAGAAACATTGACTGAGGAAATGGATACAAGCTTTTTGGAGCATTTGAAAAAAAAAATAGATGGGTATGAACCCATGAAGTTGTGAATATACAGTGGGCCCTCATTATCCATGGGGGTTCCCTTCCAGAAAGATAAGGAAAAGTGCTGATATTCAAATCCATTCAAATCCATGGGGCGCTGTCCTCTGAACCCAAATGGAGATAAGCTCTAGTTGGGATCCAGAGGCATTCTGAAACCCAAGGCCACATGTGTCCACAAACTGAAGCCTGGACCCATTTAAAGGTGACTTGCTGTTTTCACTGAAAGCTGCTTTTAAACAGCTCCAGGCTTCATTCTGAAGCCACAAAGGCAATTGGCAGATGTGACAGCCTTTGCAGACTTCACAATGCCTCTGGACTTCAGCATTCACGGCTCCAAAGCATGGCCGGTTCCACGGATGCTGAACCTGTGGACAACATGAGGCCTCTGTACCGTGTGAATTGGAGACTTCTAAGCCAAGGGACCCTGGCTTAAAAGCCTTATGTGGCTGCCATCAGATATTTTCAAGGTCTTTCAAAAATGAACTCTGAATTCTTTTAAAGTACTAGACATGCATGTTGTAGGTTTCCTTATCCTAACAATGAAAGCAACTTTACCACTGGCTCCACCCCCTCAATCCTGCAATGCCAACCCCTTTCTTACCAAGTCTTCACACTGGGTAGCTTTCAGTCTTTTTGCTGTGTCTAGAGCAGTCTCTCCGGCCTGGTTTACTGTAACATTTAAATATGAAGTTAAATATTTATTCAAACTATGAAGAAAAATTATATTATGATGGATGATTATGAAAAACAAACATTTATAGAGGAGATGAAATGAACATCTAATTACTTCTATGAACCAGAAGGATACACTAAAAATAATCTGACATTATCTACTCTTTGAAGCTTCAGGCTACTTAAAGCAGAACCCACAGATCAAGTAGACAAATTTTGAGCTTATAAAATTATCACAATTCACATAGATAAAGAATGTTGTTTTTGGCTAGTCAGCAAAAATAAACTTTGGAGGAAAAAAAAAAGCAAGTACTGCAAGGTGCCCTGGTCTGACTTGAAGATTAGAAGCTCACCTTCTTGGATGTGGGGAGAAATGATAAGGACAACCTGGAATGCTCTGAGCTTAATGGAATCTGGGACTGCACTGAATCTGCTTTCGGGGAATACAGGATTGCTGCTGACATCCACCGTCTCAACTATAAAACCTGCATCCCCCAAAAAGCTAAACACCATAGGAACTAAAATTCATAGAAATTAATGAGAGAAATTTCTCATGACTAACCTCTTCATTCATTTCTGACTAACATTCTTAGAATGCAACTCACTGAAACCAAAGCTATGAAGGAATATCTCCTAAACACAAAAAATTGATCTTGTAAAGGCTGACATTTTTTTTTTTAAATCTGGAAAGGGGCACGGGGGGAATTATTTTAACAAGTACTATCGAAGACGAAATAGTGGAGGTAAATAATCAAGGTGAATTTGAAATATGAAAACAAGCAAAGCACCTGCCACCAAGCAGCAACAGGAAATCACATGAAGGTTTTTAGAAAATTACTTTTATTTATGTCTGTGTCTAAGCTGAAATACTTTCCTTACCTAAGGAAGTATTTCCTAAACCCTTTCCTTACATAATGACACAGTTATAGGCGTTTTAAAGGAATAAATTGTAATGTTCCGGTTTAAAGCTTTTACACTTTTAAAAATCTTCTGTACGGAATACTAAAAATAACCCAAAGAGACAAACTTCCTCACCTATAGCGACAGTTGGCTTGCCCTTTAAAAGCAATTTCAAACATTCAGGCTTATTGTATATACTGCAGTAGTGCAGAACTGTATTCCCCAATGCTGTTTGTTTATCCAGGTTTCCACTAAAAAAAAAAAAAAAAAAAGTAAGAAAAAGAATTAGTGTTTCACAACAAATAGTTTATCATCATATTGGCTTGCATTCAAATTTGTGTCGGCACTTTTATGTGTCACCTCTGGGCTATAGTTCTCAGGAGTTCACCCACAGCTACCCTCATGAGACTGGGACCCTCCAAAATGGTGTGGCTTAAAGAAGCTGCAGTGTCCCCCAGTTACCAGCGCCGGGATGTACCTTTTACTGTATCATGTCACTAGACCTTCAGGAGTGGTATGCGAGGGATTAGGGTGGGGGAGGGCATACCCCTTAATTGGGCTTTATTGTGCTTGCCCCAGTTTGCAAGCAATCCATTGTTTCCCCCCCTTCTCTCTCTCTCTCTCTCTCTCTGTGCGTGTGTGTACGTACGTGTGCATGCTCACACACAGTAACAAGTTACCTTCAAATAAAGGCACAATGCATATGTGAACACAAAAGGTGTGTGTTGTAATAATGTAACACTTTTTATATAGAGTTTTACTTTGGTGGTTCTATTCTATGAGGTCTTAGAGTGAAGATTATATGGTTAAGAATCCTGTCTAAGTATTATGTTAAGAAATGTTCTTCAAGAGTACACAGGAGGCTAGCTTTTGAAATAATAAAAAACAAAGAGCCCAATATTATACTTAAAGGTGTGTGCGTGTGTGTGTGTTTCAAACGAGAAGGATACAATTACAACCTATGTCTTTCTAAAGAAAAAGGCCTTATTTCTAAAATAAATAACATTGTTTTCAAACATCTCTACCGATACAACTTGCTAGCTCCAATGAAGCCACAATGAAAATTGTGCCAAAATAGGGGAACAAACATTCTCTGGCATGGCTGCATCACTGCTGGAATGTTGAATAGGGTTAGGGCTTTTGTGAGGAATATTGTCAAAAGTTTTTTCAAAGTCAAGTACACAAAGTCAGCTGGATCACCTCTATGATCCACATGCTTGTTGACACTCAAATAATTCTAACATGTGTTGGGTCCAAAGTTCATTACCTCCCTAAACAGGGGGCTAATGGATTATTAGGTTACTGATACTTTAGACTTGGGGTGCAATCCTAACCAACTTTCCAGCACTGACATAGGTGTGCCAATGGGGCTTGTTTTGCATTCTACAGTTGGGGAGCATTCATGGGGGCCTCCTCAAGCTAAGGGAATGTTTGTTCCTTTACCTAAGAGCTGCATTACTCTAGTGCTGTAAAGCTGGCAAGGATTGCACCCACAATGTTATTGGGCACAGATACCATTGGCTTGAAGGGGTTACAACCAGTTTCCAGGCTGTATGCTGCAGTTCTCTAGGGCACTGCAGAATTTTTTAAAAAAAGCCTCAGGATATTTAAAGGAAAAGACATCAAGGATCACAATGAAAAAATTATATTTGGCCCAAGGGGTTGTGAAAAGAGAAAGTTTGGAAACCACTGGGTCTGTTGCAGTAAATCAGATAAAGTTAATAATTCAGAACTAGTAAAAACACAGTAGAGAGCAATCTGCACATTCATAGATTTTGTTTCATAACCTCAGAACTCTGATTCAACCTTCTTAACAAAAGGGTCTTTTTTCATACTACAATGATGTAATGGTCCTGGTTTAGATGGCTTTAAGAGCAGATTAAACGAATTCGTGCAGGATTAAGTCTATTAATAGTTATTAACCAAGATAACTACATGGAACCCCTGTTTTCACAGATACCATGCCATCAAATATTAGCTGCCAATACAAGGGGACAATAATGGGAGAGGCCTATGGCCTTCATGAAATGCTGGGTCCAGGCTGTTGGGGTTCCTAGGGTAAGGTCTTGCATAGTACCCTGAATGATGCCCCACCTGCCCTGAACACTACCATACCATTGGTTCAACTAAGTGGACTGGGGTAGCTAAGTGGGCTGCATGATACGTGTGGACCTTTAGCCAGTGCTCCACCTGGTCAACTTCTGAAATTACACCTGCTTTCCTTTTTTTGCTTTTGGGCTTCCCAAAATAATCTTGAAAACAGGATGCTGGACTAGAAGGACCTTAAAACCCTTAAAACTGCCACAGTGCCAGAGGATTGGAGGATAGCAAATGTTACGCCAATCTTTAAAAAAGAAAGGAGAGGGGATCCGGGAAACTACAGGCCGGTCAGCGTAACGTCTGTATCGAGTAAGATGGTAGAAAGCCTCATCAAAGATAAAATCTTAAAGCATGTAGAAGAACAAGCACTGCTGAAGGAAAGTCAGCAAGGCTTCTGTAAGTCTTGCCTCACAAACCTTTTAGAATTCTTTGAAAAGGTTAACCGGCGTGTGGATGCTGGCGAACCCGTGGATATTATATATCTGGATTTTCAGAAAGCGTTTGACACGGTCCCTCACCAAGGCTACTGGTTAAACTTCAGTCAGGGAATAAGAGGGCAGGTTCTCTTATGGATTAAAAACTGGTTGGGGAGCAGGAAGCAAAGATTGGGTGTCAATGGACAATTCTCACAATGGGGAGACTTGTTCATAAATGACCTGGAGACGGGCATAAGCAGCGAGGTGGCCAAGTTTGCGGATGACACAAAACTTTTCCGGGTGGTGAAAACCGGAAGGGATTGTGAAGAGATCCAGAGGGATCTCTCCAAACTGGGGGAATGGGCAGCCAAATGGCAGATGCGTTTCAATGTAGACAAGTATAAAGTGATGCACACTGGGGCAAAAAATCAAAACTTCAACTATAAGTTAATGGGTTCTGAGCTTTCGGTGACAGAACAGGTGACAGAACAAGATCTTGGAGTGCTAGTAGAAAACTCAATGAAAGTGTCAACCCAATGTGCAGCAGCGGTAAAGAAGGCCTATGCCATGCTTGGGATAATTAAAAAAGGGGTTGAGAATAAAACGGCCAATATTATTATGTCACTGTACAAATTGATGGTAAGCCCACATCTGGAGTACTGTGTACAGTTCTGGTCGCCATGCCTTAAAGATATAGGAAAACTAGAGAAGGTGCAGAAGAGAGCAACCAAAATGATTATGTGGCTGGGGCATATGAGGAAAGGCTACAAGTGTTGGGGGCTCTTCAGCCTAGAAAAAAGGCGCCTGAAGGGGGACTTGATTGAGACATACAAAATTATCCATGGGATGGATAAAGTAGATAGAGGGAGGTTCTTCTCCCTCTCACACAATACCAGAACCAGGGGACATCCACTAAAATTGAGTGTTGGGAGAGTGAGAACAGATAAAAGGAAATACTTTTTTACCCAGCACTCGCTGGGTAATTAATCTGTGGAACTCCTTGCCACAGGAGGTGGTGATGGCATCTGGCCTAGATTTGTTTAAAAGGGGACTGGACAGATTTCTGGAGGAAAAGTCCATCGCAGGCTACAGGCCAAGATGATTAGTACAACCTCCTTACTTTAGAGTTAGGCTACCTCCGAGTGTCAGATGCAGGGGAGTGGCAATGAGATGCACATATCTAGTTGTCTTGTGTGTTCCCTGAGGCATCTGGTGAGCCGCTGCGAGATGCAGGAAATTGGACTAGATAGGCCTTTGGCCTGATCCAGTGGGGATTTTTAATGTTTACAATCCAGAATACAAGCAAAGACTGTAGGTGTTGTTAATAAATAAAATCATGAGAGTAGTGGCCTTTACCAGTTTTGTGCAAGGAAGTCAACCAAATGGAGTGAGGTTTGGTCAGCAGTCCGAACTGCAAAATGAAGGGCTGTTTCACCTGGCTCCTAAACATAGAAAACAAAAAACAATAAGATTATGAATGCAAGGATTAATTTCATCTGGATAAAATGCTAAATTACTAAAACAAGAATATCTTAAAAGATATTCTCAGAATTTCTCAACGAGAATATCTTAAACGACTATCATGGATTTTTTTTTACATCTTCAGACTATAAATTTACCAATATCTTCCTTCCACAAGCACTTGTAACAAAAATTTGTAAATTTCCTCTGGGCAAAAGAATAAACAACTCATGTTAGAATTAGTTATGTAAACAATCACTATTGCCAACTGTTCTGATACAGGCAGATAATCACTTATCCGGACATCC
Source organism: Lerista edwardsae (assembly GCA_029204185.1). Lineage (NCBI taxonomy): Eukaryota > Metazoa > Chordata > Lepidosauria > Squamata > Scincidae > Lerista > Lerista edwardsae. Next base: position 11,167,611 of record JAJKFI010000024.1, read on the forward strand.
AAAATGCAGACTATTCTAAAATCCAAACATCTTTGTTCAAACCTTTTTTTTTTTTTAACTTTCTGTAGAAAGAAGGTCTTTTGCTCATTCCCATATACAGGCTGCAAGTTATATTCTCTGTTCTGTGGTGTGTGCCTATATAGACATTGACATTTTTCAACAAACAGGCCAGCAGACACCCAAATGAGTAACCAAAAAGAGCAAGAGGAAGCATTTCTCATGATATTTGTGCAAGTATTGCAAAATCCAGACAAATTCGAAATTCAGACACCTTCCTGTCTCCAGCACACCGGATAAGGGATAATAAACCCACATAACAAATATACCATTATAAGTTTTTGTATTTGTTCATACGCATATCTTTTGGATCCCTTCTTTCATGTCTTACCTGTCCAGGATCCACCAGTGGCTCCATTAGCTCAGTCCCTTCTGCATAGACTTGAATTAGTGCAAGTAAATCCCTGGATTTGACAGCCTCAAGTAATTCATTTAATTTAGCTGCTTCGGATGCACAAGTTTTTCTGGAGAACTTATGATCTACATATTTAGCAGTAATAAATTCCTTACGTGCAGTCCTGAAAAAGAGATAATTAGTTTACCAGCGCCAGCAGATTAAAAAAATTAAATTCCATATTGTTTTCAAGACTAAATTTAAATTAAAAAAGGAACTTATTTGTAGAAGAAATTATTGCAATTACTGAATTATTGTTCACTTAGTCCTGCACTCCTCAAAGTGTAGGTCGCAGACCCAATGTGTTGTGATCTGGCCCTCCTGCCAGCCCCATTACTCACTGAGGCCTTTCCCAGTCCAGAGACCCGCTCTACAGGCCTCTGAATGGCCTCCTGAAGCCTCTAGAACTTCTGGTTTTTGGTAGCCACTTCTTGTTTGTTTCCAAAAAACGGAAGTGGCTTAAGAAGGCTTCTGAAGCCTGCAGAAGTGGTATCCAGGTATTCTGAGGGCCTAAAAACATCACTTCTGGTTTTTGGCCTAAAACCAGTACTGCCGTCTTTAGGCCCTCTGAATGCTTTCTAGGCTTGAAGGGCTTAGTTACGTGATATATCCTTCACCAGCCCCTATTACCTGTCAGTGACAGACTTGGGGAGGGGAAACAGACTAGAAAAATAACGCTCAAATATTTATCTGCTTATTTTTACGCAATCTAGTAAACTGCAGGAGCTTTGCTCTTCACAGGGCATTTAGCATCTATCTGATTTTTGAATAGCCTCAGGGCTTGAGACAAAGTTACCTGATCTTTCCATTATCCTGTTTTCAACTGGAGGCACTGTGGGACTCACCAGAAATCAGATCACGTGGGTTCTAACCCACAGTTTGAGAAAGGCCAAGTAAGAGAATCTAAAATCACTGGCCAAGTTGTACAAAGGCAAATTCTGTTACCTATCTGCAAACATGATGACACTTGATAATACATAGATCTGTCAGCCTTAAGAATCTTAACATCAATAAAAAGGTTTAGAATTGCAAAAAAATCTGTCAGCCATTCCACAAACCGTGTTCCTGTGGAGGCAGACATGGAATTAGTTCTGTGCTTCTAAAAGTAATATCTAACCCAACTTCAAATGTCATGTTTTTGCCCTGTATGGCAATCTGTATGGTCCATGAACATGGTTCATTCAGGGGCAGAAACGAGTAGGTTATCCCCCTCTTGCTATACAACATAGTCATACCCATTTGGACATTACAAATTCTGGAAGAAGCACCCGTGATGCTTACACAACTTTTTCAAGAATGCCTCCCCAGTCTTATCTATTCAGTCCAATATGCTCCAGTCTCCCTACTGACATATGTATGCATAGTGTGACTTCAGACAAATGAATCTCCAGTTATCTGGTAGTTTTTCTCCCAAGGCATTGAATGGCAAGGGAGAAAAGATTCGGATTCCATGAAAAATGTTTTATGAAAAGCAATTTTATGAATGTTACAAAATTCATTTGTTGACTTTGTTTTTTATTAAATTATCTCTTGTGTTGTGAAAAATGAGTAATATTACCATTCCCTCTCCCCACCTCAATATAATAGTTTTATTTACTTACATATCACTTGATGGAGTAGGTTTTGGAGAAGGGCTTGGCAAGTTCCCCTCCATAATTTCATTAAAACTATTGTTTCCTATGTTCTTGGCCAGCTGTGAAAAAATACAAAAAGTGGAGCTATTAAGAACTTGATATTGATCTTTCAAAACATAATATCTGAACAGAAGGGCACTTTTAACATTGTTTTATCATACCGGTCAACCCAAACTACTGCAGAACAGACATGAAAAAATAAAACAGTTACAGGCTTTAGGGACAGGAAATTGAACCATACAGTAACCCTCAAACATGTTCAGTAAATTAGAACCAAACCCTGACTAAAATTGTTGCCTTGCCCCCAAACCAACCACCCAAATACAAAAATAGTAAATGATTGAAAAAAGTGGGTTCAATAATTCGGAACTTGTTTGATATTATTAATATCTTATTTTTTTCAATCCTATTGTATTTGTAAAATCTTTTTTTTAAAGTTAAAAAAGTTTCTAGTTACCTGTATTTAATTTATTGAATTACAGTGCAAGCAAAAGAATTGATCATTCTGCATTAAACGTATCTAAATTCATTTAAAACCTGTTCCCAAACCACTTTTTAAATGGTCACACTAATGTCTGAACTACAAGTAAGGGTGCAATCCTAACAGGGAGTTAGATTGTCCAAGTCACTTATGCCAGCCCAGGAGTGTTGCAAAAACACCATAAAGCACGTTTGCAACACTCTTGGTGTCAGGAAGGCTGGTGCATGGATGCGTGCTGGCCTCCCTGACTCAGAGAGTGAGCCACACGTGCTTTATGGCGTGTTTGCAACACTCCTGGGCTGACACAAGTGATTCGTGCTGGCCTAACTCCATGTTCGGACTGCACCCAAAACAAGATAATTGGAAAACCTTGATGAATTGGAACCAGAAGCAAATTCAAATTTTTAATGGTAAAACTCTGTTGGAGACACTTTTTTCCTTTAAAATAGCAAGGAAGTTAACCTCACATTAAAACTAGTACTGTAGTTAAAAAAACAAACCCACATAAGAACACCACACACTGAAGGGAAATACTGAACCACTATCCCTCATCATTACAGATAATTGCCCAAATTCACAAACTTTATGGGAGGTAACTTATAGAGATTTTATAATGTTGCTTACCAAGAGTTCAGACGTTCCTAATTTGTCTAGCTCTAAAGACTGGATTCGAGAAATATGAACACCCATTTCTCTATGTATCCCAGAACACTCTATACAAGTTAAAATGCCCAGATTAGTGGAAAGCCATGTTGGATCTGAACAAAAAGCAGAGGAATCTGTTAAAAAAATGTCTTCTCTCCATTCACGACAATCTTTTTGAATATTTTACTATAACACATATTGATATCAGATATCTCTGTTATGCCTTGAATTTGCAGTTTTAAGTATTTCTTAGAAACAAACTTTACTTTAGACAGACAATTTTCATATCAGCTAAAATACATAATAATATACACATCATAATACCTGGTGAGCCACAATCACAGCAGACATCATTCCCAGGTAATCTTTGTATGTCATCAATAATAGCTTTTGTAAGATCCTCTAAACTGTTTTCTCCTGTACTCTGTTCTCCCCGGAATGCCATGTTTAAAGCTTCTTCTTTGCTATTGGTCAATACTGATATCCATCTAATAAAATACATAAATGTTTAAAGAAATATTGAAATATAATATTTTCCCACATAATTGATTTTAAAACATTCTGAAGATATGAAAGAGTAGAAGGAATAATTGTGTATCAACAGCTTTTCATTAGTACAGGAGGGAAAATGGCAGGAAACAAAATGAGGGCAACTGGAATGCGAATGTAAAAGGCTAGAACAGTGTTTTATTTCCCAAACTGTGGGTTAGGACCCACCAGTGGGTTCACGAGCCGATTTTTGTTGGGTCACAAAAAGCTTTTGAAACTGTTTTTAAAAACTTTGCAAGTATTCTTACCCAGTTTGCAGAAGGAAATCACCAGTTAGCATGAGGTTATCTTCAAACCCCCAAATTAAAATGTCATATTTTCCAATTTTCTCTAATAACTGATCATGCATGAACCCAGTTTTAGGTTTTTGTCTGGCCTGCACGTTCCTACCTGCACAACTTCTTCCCCAGTTCAGCATTCTGGGTACCCTGGAATGACTGGGAGAACAGTCCTTGAACTCGCTACTAAGGAGAATCTAGCAAACGTCTACACACACACATACTCTATGTAGGATCTCTAGCAGCCTTGGGAGTACAGGAACCCAGTTATTATTATTAATAAGTAAAATATTTATTTATATGTCTCTTTCTGCCTACTGGGTTGTGATAGAGGGTTGTGATTTTTAAAAGTGGGTCCTGATGCTAAAACGTTTGGGAACAAAAGAATGGTATAGGCAAAAAGTGGGTCTTATTTCTATAAAAAAAATACATTGAGAACTCCCACTTAACGTTCTTTAACAAGTCACAACACTTTTATATGAAAAAAAAACCCTATGATTTGTCCTATCTACTGAACTACTGGAGAGAGAGAGAGAGAAAGAGAGAGAGAGAGAGAGAGAGAGAGAGAGAGAGAGAGAGTTCATGTAATCAGAATGACTGTTTCTTCTAACCCAAATTATAATTCTCTCACAAAAACAATACCCTGAATCTCAGATTGCATTTGAAGTTGAGTAGCTTTTGTCTGTTGTCCGAATGTGCTTCTAAGCTGAAAATTTAGGGAAGAGCATATTTTCTGTGCTGCACCCAAAATCTCTTGCCTTTCAATGACAAGTAACCTAGATGTTACAGCTAAATGGTAACCTCTAAAGAGGGCACCCCTTATAGGTCAAGGCCCATCCGTTGAATTTTCTTATTCTAGTCTAGGCAAGGAATTAACATCGGATCAGCCAGCAACCCTTGCAGATCTTGTTTGGCCATAAAATAAACTTTGGCCAAAAGTAAATCTGGACCATGCATTTAACTCCAATCTGTATTGGCCTGTCTCTAAACAAAGCACTGCATACGTGACGCAATGCACAACACCAATAATTTTATATAAAAAAGTTGGACTGGATCTTTGCAATCATGTCATTCAATGCTGGCATCCACACAGGTATGCCATACAAAATTTGGGGAATGACTTTGGCATTAAAAGCTTGAAGAGCAGCAGGAATAAACGGGTTACCCCAAAAGAAAAAAGAAAAAAAATTATGGCCTGTGCAACTAATTTTGTGGGGAGACCATAAATGCTTATAGTGGACGATGGGGAGCATAGCGATGGGGAGACCATAAATGCTTATAGTGAAACCTGAGACCAAGATACTGGAATTACCAGCTGTATTAATTTCCCATTAAAATACCAAGACTGTGGTTTCCATGAATTCCCAACTACTACTATCTTGGACTTTTTATCTGCAAAGCATTAATGGTCAGATATTCAATACTGGCATTAACCAATCTTCGTAGACCTATTTTGGCACACGACATCAGAGCCATATAGTCTGCATATATATAGTAAAGGAATTTCCAATTGATCCTAGTTTGAGGCAGTGCGTATCATAATTTGATGAGAAAGGGGTCAGATCATTAATAAAAAGATTGAATAAGGTGGGTGGGTTAATTTCACTTGACAGGAGGTGTTTAATTGGAGGGTGTGAATTAGTTCAAATAGTGTTCTATCAAATCCCATCTTCTCAAGTTTTCCCCAAAGCCTGTCTCTAGCAATGACTCCGGAGGCTAGTGGAGGACAGGAAGGCCTGGTGTGCTGTGGTCCATGGGGTCGGGAAGAGTCCGACACGACTTAGCGACTGAACAACAACAACAACAAGCAATGACAAGTAACCTAGTCAAAGGCAGACTATAGATCAAGAAATGCCACAAATAATCAAGATTTATTTTGAATCACCTGTTTGAAGATTAAGTGGGAAAATACCATACGGTGATCAGTTGTGGACTTATTTGGTCTGAACCCTGTTTGCTCTGGACTTATGATGTCATAGTCTGATATCTAGGAGGTGAGTTTCCTCAATACGTGATATGCATACATTTTACCTGCAACATCCAATAGGCTTATTGACATGTAGTAAGAAACATCCTTCTAATCTCCTTTTTTTTTTTAAAGGACCAAGATTGATCTAGTCCAGGCTTCTGGGATTACTCCAAATTTATTGATTCTGGTGAATAATTCCACTATAATTGGGGCCAACCAGTCTAGCACTGCTTTATACGTATCTGAAGGGATTGCATCTGGTCCAACCACTTTACCCTTTTTAAGCTGGTTAATAATTGAATTGTCCACCAAAGCTACAGGCCAACCTGGAAGGTCCAGCAAAGTGGATACCTCAACAGCAAGAATCAGTTTTGTTTCATACAAACAGGTTTTATAATGTGATTTCCACAATTCGACAGCATTTGCAACAGTGCCTGTTAGATTTTTATGAAAACAACCTGATATAATTTGCCAGAAACTCTTTGCGTTCCTAGTTTTCACAGCATTAGCTAAGACTGACCATCTATCTTCTGCAGTACCGTGTACCAAAGCTCTAACAGCTTCCATAAGGTGGGCAGATAAATTAAAATGTTGTTGCAATATTAATTCGCAATTTGTTTCTTTAAACTTTTTGTAAGCACTTTGTGAGGCAGCTCTGAATGCCAAACAGGCCAAATCAACCTTAATGGTTACCCCTCTCTGATCCTCTGCCTGCCGAGGCAGAAGGGTCTGGCCTGGTTTATTCAGAAAGTTGATATTAAATCCTCAAAAAAGGTGACACTCTATAGTGGATTCTCTTGATCCAGGATGGAGGACTGGGACATTTCTTCTGATTGGATTGTATCAGGGAAAGAAATAGTTCTTCCGTAACTGAGTCCCATGTAATTCTTTTTAATATGGTTAAACAACTGTCCTCCTCCTGGACATGAGAATTAGAAAAAAAGATTTGAAAAGTAATCTAGATCACAGAACACAGGGAGATGATCACTAGTTGAGGGTATCCAACACCAAAGTTTGTTATCTGTAGAAGAAACTGGAGAGAAACTAGGACATAATAGATGACACCGGCACCCCTAGTTGAGAGAAGTAAGTTCACCCTTATCCCTCAATAAATCCAGGCCATTAAGCCAGGTAAGACCATAACTAATAAAATGTTTGGCCAGAAAGGGTCCTGCAACCAATATTCAAAGGTAGCATATTTAAATATCTGACTTTGGCACACAAATGTATGGATCACTTTCAGGGCGCAATCCTAACCTGAAGCCCATGAGCATTGTAAATGTGCTGTAAAGCACGTTTGCACCAGTCAGAGTCATGGAGGTGCGCTGGCTTTCCTGACTCCAAGAGTGATCCAAATGCACTTTACGACGCATTTGCAACATTCCTGGGCCAGCTCAAGGGACTCCAGGTTAAAACTGCGCCCTAATAGAAACATGGTCATTTGAGATAAACGCTGAAATATTTTAAAACTCCAATGTAGTCATTCATTTCCAATTCATAAATCAAGTATATTACAAACCAAATTAAAAATGTCTCAAAGGAGATGCTGTTTATTTCATTTATAAGTAGTTGCCTAAAATAAAACACAGTCGAAGCAGTACAGTTATTTGCAAAACTGTTTCAGATTTCTAAGGCAGGGAAACATGTTGTTCATTTTCATTAACTTTCTGCTGCCAAATCCAGCAGACAACTCAAGTAAATTTGATGTCCCAAAAAAAATTCCATTTCAAATCAAGGGTATTAAACCATGCTTTTAGCAGCGAACACATTCTAGGCCATTGACGTTGAATGGTATTTCTTTGTTTTGTTGAATTATAGTGAGTGGGAAATCATACTAGCTTGAGATGTCATGGTACTGAGTAATCTCTTCTCTTGCTTCCTCTGCGAAGTTTGGCCACCAGGTTGTGCTCCTGGTTAGTAAAAAGAAGCACATACCCAACATTCAGACAGCTCACACACTTCTGCCTCCTTGTACTTATCCTGGGAGCAGAAGAGGAAGTACTGTATAACTTGTTTTTCCTGTTTCAGAGTGCTGACGTAATTCACAAAGCTGATTCCAACCAAAATTCCATGCGTGCAAGGGATAGGTAGGTACTGGGGTGCAAGGAAATAAACTATTTCACCTTTTTCTCTTTAGATGACTAGAGGAAAGTTTAAAATAATAAAGCATTTTCAGTCTAAGCCACTTTTTGTGGCATCCCACAGCAAAACACACACACACACACGATTCAATCTTATGAGTTCTCAAGTATTTGCCACAGAAATATAAAATGGCAAATATAGCAATCAGGATTATCTCAAAGCTGTTCCCATAAATACCCACACTTGATAATTCTGCTGTCCACAGCACAAGAAAGGACAACTTTGAAAGTGGGCAGAGATTCTCTTCTAAAAAAGTGAATCTAATTGTTCCTGCAAGTCACAGGAGGAGCATCATTCAACTCACCAGAGGACAGGAAATAATATTTTTTTTCCTGATATATACTAACGATTGATTGCAAATATTTTAAGCTGCACGATTCATCTTTTACATAATATCTCTCTGATACAGTAGAGTAGAATTGCATGTCTTCTCAAAAACATAGCTTTTGCACATTGTAAGGACAGGGCATTTCTTCCCCCTCCCCCAAATCTAGATAGCTATTGCTAAATTCCAAAGGAATACAAGTAAAGGTGCCAGTATACAGTAATCTTTGGCTGGCTCTACTTTCAAATGATTGCTTCTCCATAATACTGTATTGATTTCTCCAGGAAGCAGAAACACTGATGAAACTATATCAGATACAGGACACATAAGAAACAAGAAAGACTAATCTCCTAGTTTAGACTAAAGCAAGAATCTCAGAATAAAGAGGAGGGAATAGGACGAAGCAATCAATCATTTTATTTCTGAAATTGTACAGAAGCTGCATGTCATATATTAAAATTAGAATGGTAACAGAGGGCTATTTATGAACACAAGGCAATTACCATAAAAATCCTGCATGTTAAGAAAAAGTAAAAACATACTTCTGCATGAGCAGGAAAATTATCATTTTCATCAAGCAGATGGTGGAATTGGGCAGGTTACCGTAAGTGGACAGCCTCCTCCCTTGTGATGTGTTTTAACAAACCAGAGTATCAAACCACATTATGTTGTGACCAAACATACATCAGTCACTATGTTTACATGTTGTGAGAAGCTGCATTTAAACCAGTACCTGTACAATAACAGTTGTAACTATGTGCTTGTCTCAAGGATACTGTAGTTTTAATGTTTGTACTTAAAAACCAGGCCAGGAGTAGAATTGCCAGTTCTACTGAAGTTATTCTTGGAGGGTTTATTTTTATTTTTTATTTTGCTCCTCTCAACATGATGCAATGATGGAAATTCTTGGAGGCCCTGTTAAAATCTCAAGGATAGCTTTCAGTAGGCACCTGGAAAGAGACTGTGATTTTTGGAGATGCTGGGCCAATTCTAGTAGAGAGGCAATCAAAGTCAGGAGTATCAAATGTGTATCGTATGTGTAAATTCTTTGCAACCCCCCAAAACCATTCCAAAGCTCAAAGGACCCTTTAGAGCAGCATCTTCTGAGGGGATAGAATATTTGACACATATACAAACACTTCCCTGGAGTCCAGTCAAAATGTGAAAAAGTCGCTCTAACAAATATTTATTATAAGCAAACAAAGCAAAACTTTTACACTGAGAGAAAAGAAAACATTCTTACGCTACATAGTCTTGCTCATCTTCTGCCTGAAAATGGTATGTTCTGTTATCTGGAAAACAAATATGTATATTGTTAATACACTGAACTTAGTTAATAGGTTTTACATTCAGTTAATTGAAAGGTTTCAAAAATCTGGCTACTGAATATATTAACTGATGACATTGGTTGAAATGAATCTGCAAACCTACAAAATACTCATTTTCTGTAGGGAAGCGTATCATTCATTATGAATACAGTGTGGCCTTCTCATCTGTGAGTTCAGCATCCACAGATTTGACACAATGCAGGTGCTGACCCTGCACCAGAAGGTTCTCAAAGACTTCCAGGACACAACTGAATCTTCCAGTTGCATCCGGCAGGTGTTCTGAGATATGGGGAATCTTTCCAGGCCTTATAGGTTTTTCTGGAGGCCTCTGGTAGCATCTGGGAGATCCCTTGAGGGCATTCTGCATCTGTAGAAATTACTATCCACTGGGAAGGGAGGATCTGGGAATGGATCTCCCTCTGATACAGAGGGCCCACATTTAACTTGTTTGTTTAAAGCTATAAAGAGACTGACATGTAAGCAGATGTATATGTAACTTTAGCTGCAATCCTATACCCGCTTTCCTGGGAGTAAGTTTCATGGAACACAACAGAACCTTTCAATAGACATGCCTAAGATTGCACCATCAGAATTACTTGTCTAACAAAAGCTACTGAACTTTAAATGCAACATACGTGATATCAGGTCAAATGATTTCTTGTCTTCAGCATTTGGTTTCACTTGGCAGGTTAGTAAATTCAATTTAGCAGGCTGCCTGTTTGACTAAAAAAAGAAAAAAAATTACTTGCAACACTTCTGATTCAGAGCCAAAAGAAAACAGATTACGACGGTCATTTGTAGATCTCTACAGGTACTCAATAAATGGTTATATGGATAGTAAAACCTTTGTTACATGGCAGAGGCATTCCTGGAAGGGGCGCAAAACACTAAGTATTGCAGGCTGCTGAATTCCAGTGTAAAGCGACCCCGCCTGGGAGTATGTATCAAGTAAAGTGACCCTTCCCTCACCTTCACCACCATTCGGAGCAGGGAAAGCTCAACAGCAGAGACACCTCTGCCTCATTCTCGCTACTCCAAATGGTCGTGAGGGGATGCTTTACACCCCTGGAGTTCACCAGCCTGCAAAACTTAGCATTTTGCCTGGAAGGAGCTCCAGGAGCGCATCTGCTAAGTGGGCAAAGAGGAACCTTTTAAAGCAGTGTTATCCAATCATTAGAAGGGAGAGAGCAACTGTTCATCTTCACCCCAGCATGGTGTTTTTTCCAGTGGCGATTGGTAGTGTCTTTTCTGCATCTGTTTTTAAATTGTGAGCCCTCTGGGGATAGACAACCATTTGTATGTTTCTATGCAAACCATTTTGTAAACTACTTTTTGTTTGAAAGGCTGTATTTAAATACTTATCATGCCTGCTTCCTTCCATTTTTCCAATTTTATGTTTCTTTTGTGTGCAACAATTAATCTACACACTGAAATATAGAAATGTTTGGAAGAATGAACCTTTTCAGAACAAACTTCTAAAGCTTAGAAGAAAACATTTTAAAAACAATCCATTTTTAAGACTTGCTTTATGATCATCCCTCATGAAGGTTCTAGGTTACTTAAAATCTCATTTGACTTCTGCAAGAACTCTTCTGCAAGAGTTCAACTACACCTTATGTGCACGTATGCGTACCTAGAACAACAAGTTTCTTCCTTCCCACCCTCCATCAAATTGCTGCTAGAGAAGGTGATTTTGAGCATTCAAGTGACATGTTGTGAACCAGTTAAGCATCCTCTTCCCGTCCTTCAAGCTGGCTGCTCTCTAAATACGATTTCTTCTTTAGAAAAAAGGTAGAGGGGAAGGTAGGAAATTCCACTGAGATTCAGTTAACCATGTTTGCATGTAATATGTGTTTATTTTTTTATGCCATTAAAGGTCTTTGATTTGATGTACTATGTGCTCAGTCAGTGCATTATATATATATATCAAATAATATTTTTTTTTTGTAATGTCAACTCTCTGTATATACTGATGTCTGTGAAAGGGAAAGTGCTATCTATCCTATTGTCAAAAACTAATTTCAGTACCAAATGTGACACTTTTGGAATATTGAAAGACACAACATTTATCTAAAAATGCATCTAATGCTTTTGGTTGGGGAAGCAGGCTGAACACTAGGGGGCACCATCTATTAAAGGCTTGTAAATCAGAGGGAACTATATCTGCAATCTCGACCTCCCACTTTACATCAGTTTACTTGTATCATCTCTTGCTTACTCCATTTTCTCAAACAATTTCTTCTATATCTACCCCAACTTCAGCTTATTTTTATTTTTTAATTACACAGTATCAATACTAGCATTTAGTATTTGATGCTTCTAGGTACAGTCTTGTATGAGAGAGCCATGTAAAGCATTTTGAACCCTTCAAGTAAAGTTTTTATTACCTACTATGACAAGCATAAGCGTCGACATTAACCTTTTCAAAATGAATGTTAATTTTTTTTTAAAAAACCCTTAGACTGCATACTATATTTCATGGGTGAGGAAAACTTTTGTGTGGTGTCTAAAATATGGTATTTTCACATAATTTAGAATTGGGCCAGAAGCCCATGTTCATACTTTCTGCCTGTAGTTATCTCCATGAATCATCCTTTTAATCTAGGATCTGTTGCTATTCTTTTTCATTAGTTGGGTCATCCCTTAATGGAAAGGAACCAACATTCTGTTTCTATATACAGAAATAGGTTTCTACTTGCAGAGTAGCAATTTCCCTTTATGCAAGCAAACCAAGCCACATCCAAAAATCCCCATTTGTATGTGGATGCATGAATGAATGCATGCACAAGCAATTCACCTATTTTAGAAAGTTGTTCATGCAAGTTTGTGCAAAGTCATCTGTTGTGCAAACAGTATTTTTTTTCTCCTGCTTGCAGCCTTCTGGATCTTAACCAATGTATGTTTTGTTTTAGGGTTTACAGTGTTATTTTCCATAGATGTTTTGGCAAATCACTGCCACTAGACAAGTCCAAGGAAAATGGAAATAATGGATATAAACCTTTGAAGAGAACGAGCAGTGGAATTTCTAGGCTAAAAACATCCATAAACATGGGCTGAAAGTTTTTTTTTATAAAAAAAAAAAATTAGCATTTTTTTCCTTCCAGTATTCCCTTAGGCATGTCACTTAAGAGAATGTCAGGTTGGACTAGGCTGAATGACTTACTAACGTCACAGTATTAATACTTATAAGTCCTTGCCAAAGGAGAAAAGTGTGGCACTTCCACTGTGAAGTGGAATCTTCATTTAAACATCCATGTGTCAACACCAGGACATACTAGGCTCCCTGGCACTTTGCATTCAAGATTCCTATGCAGGACCCTTCAGGCTTTCCCTTCTTTTGCAGGTTGGAGGGGGAAAATTGAGGTGCTTTCTTCCTCCATCCCCCCCCCCACGTGACTTTCCTCCTCCCCTGCAATAGCAGGACAGAAGTATGCTGGTTGAGAGGAAGAACTGCTCATGTGATTTTCATAAAGACAGTTTCCTCAGTAATCAGCTTACTCTCCAGAGTGAGCAATCCAATTGGTGAATGGGTGAAAGTATGAGACTTGCACTAGTCCTCCTGCCTTTCGTATCCCTTACCTGGCTAATCAAAGGCCCCGGAGAGCAACATGACTGGGGCGAGTGAAAGCGTAAAATGAGGCATGACCAACAAAGGTAGCAGCAATGGGATGACACTCTCAGCCGACTGCTTCACTCCACTGCTGCTAAGTTAAAGGTGAATCCTGGGGGACTACAAGAGCAACTAGGTGGGCCCTAGGAGCTCATGTACCCTCTGTCAATGCCCAACCTGTTGACTTCTGATACCAATTCTGTTTATATTTTCTGCAGTTTCTCAACTTAAATGAGAGCTGACTTTTGCAATTCAAAAGATTCCGAAGGCCATACTAAAAGGTAGACCTGCAAAGCTTACAAGGATTGCTGAAATAACAGATGTATTCTTTATATACTTCTGGATAATGCTTTGATAGACACATATTGTATTGATATGGCAGTGCTAAAGGCCTACTTCAACGGTCTTTTCTCGTACTAATGCTACTCAAAAATGTGGATGCCATTTGCTTTGTTTCATCCCAAAATAAAAATATTTAAAATTGACATTTTTTAAAAGTCAACTATTAATAGCAGAAAAAAGGGAGAAGGAAGATGGCCCCAAACTAACGTCCCCTTTTGAACTACATCAAATAGCAGGGATTAACTTGCCTACGGGAACACAAGAGCTTCTCCCACTTGCACCTTCTAAATAAATTGCAACACAGGTGATTGCCCCATGGTACTGAACCAAGTAACTGCAATATCCATTATAGATGTAATTCAAAATTTGGACACTTTTGGCCAATCATATAATGGATTGGGCTGGTATGTGAAGGGCTTCACAATAGCAGTACATACAATTCCATGGCAGCTATTTTAGATGCCCTGCCACACCCAGTGGCAGTGCTGGAGGCCTGGTGCCAGATCTTAAAAGGCAGGTGCAACAGCAGTGTGGGCAGAACGAGGTGGGGAGGAAGGTGGACCAGGGAAGGTATCAGTAACACTCATGTGCACCAGTAACCTAACCCCATCTGTCTCCGCTGTTATGTGCCTTATATTATATGTGCCTTATATAAACAGCAGGTGTATATCTGAGGATCCCCACTGCGTCAGTGGAGGCACTGCTGTTGGGGTAAATGAGGAAGGAGGAGACTCAATCGCCACCCCTCCCAGCATGTACTCCATTGCATCAGCGGGAAGAAATTTGGGTAAGATTAGACTATTTGTTATGAGTATATGGAGTACAATTATTTTTATGATATACCGTATATATACTTGTGCATAAGTAAACAAATGCTTTAAAATCAACCCTGAAACCCTGGGCCAACGTATATGAGTCAGTGTAGTAAGGTCTCCTTGGCTTCTAAGACCAGGTGATTGGTGGTGGAGGGAATGAGAAACAAGATGCAGAGGAAAAAGGGAAAAATAAAGGAGCTATTTTACCTTGTTTTAAAGCAGCACCAACATGGAGCTAGTCTCCAACAGGAAGCAAGGTGAAGATGCTTATGGGAGATGCTTATGGGAGTTACAGGTTTTGGGGATTGGACTTTGGGCATTACCTCATGGATCTGTATAGGAAGTGGTGCTTTTTAAACAATCTGAAGTTAGGTAGCTACATTTGCAGACAACACTGAAGTATTCAGAGTGGTGAAAACAAAAAATAATTTGTGAAACGCTCCAGAAGGATCTATCCAAACTGCATGAGTGAACCACAAAAAAAAGGCAAATTCAGTGCTGGGTTTAATGAGATAAGGAACTGACAAATAAAATAGAAATGCTAATGTTCATAATGCCTTTATGTAAACCTATTGAGTTGCAATATCTGGAATACAATATTATGTACAGGTCTGATTGTGTCTGAAAGAACATTGTGAACATTGTGAACTGAAAGAACCTGATTTACAGAATGGCAACTGTGAGCGCAATCCTACCTTATGCCGGCCTAGTAAGGCCAACGTAGCAGGGCCATATCCAAAGGCCCATTCAGAGGCAGAAGCAGCAACGTGCAGGGCAAGGAGAGGTTTTCCCCTTGCACCCGTGTAGGCCCCAGTCACCCCTATGGGCCTGTGCTGGCAAAATAGCAGGCGCAGAGGAACGTGCGCAGGAGCGGCCTGAATTGGGGCCATCATGGCCGGGAATCAGCGTTAGAATATGGCACTACCGTCCTGCATCACAATCATGTCCTAACCGCCATCTCCACCCACTGCGCCGCCCAGTTATGCCCCCGGAACGCCCTCATGGAGGTCCTGCGCCTTCCGAGTAACACCGGTGCTTGATTGGCGCATGGCCGGCGCTGCCGATAGTCGTGCCAGTGCCCAAGCGCTGACGCTTGCACCGGCTGAGCGCCAGAGCGCCAACGTGGACGCACTTTAAGGCAAGTTCGCGACAGCGTTCGGCCAGCACAAGAGCGCAGCACCGGCACTAAGGGGAGTATAGGATTCTGCTGTGTGTGTCATGCTTAATTGGTTATACAATCATAATGTTTCTTTCGCATTTGCCCCAGCATAGAGAAGGTGGGACAGAAAGCTTTTATTTTATTTTTTGTATTAAATAAAGCTATATCACACCAATGGGATGAAATGTTTAAATGGTGAAGAAAACAAAATATTGCAATGGCAGAATGACCTATTTCTCTCACTTTCACACTGAAGTGAGTACTTGCTATTTTCACATGTCTGGAAAATTTGTCCTGAGACAATTTTCTCCCTCTTTTTTTCAGCCTGCCAGGTTTTGTAAAATTTCCTCTTTATGTCACACTTGGATTTGACTCATGAACGTCAACCAGTTACATAAGACTGGAAGGATAAAGTATCATTAACATTCATATCATAAGCACAAAGGAAAATAGGGCAAAAGTATTCATTCAAGTGACATTTAAATACAAGAATAGGAGGAGAAGGAACAGAAAAGAAACACAGATTATGTACCACAAACCATTTTAATTCTGCACTACTATTTTCTACAACTAAGTCCCACTATTTTCAAGGATTCTTCGTTTAAAAAACAGAAATAAATAAGTTCTAACATGAAACTTTTCAGAATCCATCCAAAAGTTACAGATGCCTACACTAAAACATTCGGTCCTGCAGTGAAGAGTTTCCCCTGAAAAGATATTTCAAGTATGATGCGCTAAAAAGCTTATTTCTATGCTTTTGTAATTTGAATGCAGGCTTATACTAGCCAGACTCTCAACTTGCATTACAAAAACTTCTCCATATTAACAACCTTCCGAAATGAACATAAACAAGGACTGGGTGAGGTTGGAATTTCCCCTCCAATTCTGTGTGCATCAGTATGTGCAGAAATGGGTGGGCGCAGGGTGCTTTGCATCCTGCACCAAATTGCTACCTCATCCAAGCTGCTCTATCAGAAGGCAGCCCCTGTAAATACGGCAAGAGTTAACCCAAAGGTGATTTAAGCCTCAGACATGAAAATGCTTGCAGACCCGATAAATCTTTATTAAATAAGCTTCCAATCATCCTCTATACATTAAGTTCAAGGTAGATGCAAGTAAATGAAGTATGGGCCACATCATCAAACAGCAACTGCAACACATTTTTTATTGGATCACTTTGTTCTCAGCACCTCCGTTCAATATGTGAAGTTTATGGAATATGTCAGATATATTTAAATCAAAGAACAATGGCATAGCAGAAGATAATGTCCAATATCTAAAAGATTATTTCAGGAGATGTTTCAGTGCCTTAGCTGTGATCACCAAAGATCACCATGGTGATGTTAACTTTTCTCAATCCCTCAATTATGGTTTAGAGAAGAGTAGCCCTAAGGCCACACACTCCTCTCATTCCAATTCTCTTCTTCCCTTTTCAGTGCTAACTAGAGTTACATCTACAGCACCTGGACTGCTAACTGGAATGGACTTTGTTTCAAACTTATAGCAAGGGTTGAAACTGTACTTCTTTTTCACAGAGTCAGCAATGAAGACTGGAAACAGTGATACAAAAAGGGGAAAAAATGGAAGATTTGAAGAAGAGTCTAAGACAGAGTGATAAAGATAAGCCTGCTTAGCTCAATATCATAAGAACATAAGAAGAGCCTTGCTGGATCAGGCCAAAGGCCCATCTAGTCCAGCTTCCTGTATCTCACAGCGGCCCACCAGGTACCCCAGGGAGGCATGAGACAACAAGATGCTTGCATCCTGTTGCCACTCCCTTGCACCCGGTAACAGTAGCCCTCCACCTTTGTAAGGAGGTTGCACAATCTATCATGGCCTATAGCCCACGATGGACCTTTCCTCCAGAAATCCGTCCAATCCCCTCTTAAAGGCATCAAGACCAGATGACATCACCACCTCCTGTGGCAAAGAGTTCCACAGATTAACTACCCGGTGGGTAAAAAAGTACTTCCTTTCATCTGTTTTAATTCTCCCAACCCTCAGTTTTAGCAGATGCCCCCTGGTTCTGGTACTGTGAGAGAGGGAAAAGAACATCCCTCTATTGACTCTATCCCTCCCATGCATAATCTTGTATGCCTCAGGTGCCTTTTTTCCAGGCTGAAGAGCCC
This sequence comes from Lerista edwardsae, assembly GCA_029204185.1. NCBI lineage: Eukaryota > Metazoa > Chordata > Lepidosauria > Squamata > Scincidae > Lerista > Lerista edwardsae. The sequence continues at coordinate 11,185,468 of JAJKFI010000024.1, forward strand.
CAAATGCTGCAGCCTTTTCTCATCAGGGAGGTGCCCCAGCTCCGTAATCATTTTCGTCGCTCTCTTCTGCACCTTTTCCAGCTCCACTATGTCCTTTTTGAGATGCGGCGACCAGAACTGAACACAATATTCCAGGTGCGGCCTTACCATCGATTTGTACAATGGCATGTTAATATTGGCTGTTTTATTCTCAAACCCCTTTTTTAATTACCCCAAGCATGGAATTGGCCTTCTTAATTGCTGCCGCACACTGGGTTGACACCTTCATTGAATTGTCCACCAGCACTCCAAGATCTCTCTCCTGAGCTGTCACAGATAGCTCAGAACCCATTAGCCTATAGGTAAAGTTTTGGTTTTTTGCCCCAACGTGCATCACTTTACATTTGTCTATGTTGAAACGCATCTGCCATTTGGCTGCCCATTCCCCCAACTTGGAGAGATCCTTCTGGAGCTCTTCACAGTCGTTTCTGGTTTTCACCACCCGGAAAGGTTTTGTGTCATCTGCAAACTTGGCCACCTCGCTGCTTATCCCTGTCTCCAGGTCATTTATGAATAAGTTGAAAAGCACGGGCCCCAAGACAGATCCCTGGGGCACTCCGCTTTTCACCTCTCTCCATTCTGAAAATTGCCCATTGACCCCCACTCTCTGTTTCCTGGCCCTCAACCAATTCTGGATCCATAAGAGGACCTGCCCTCTTATTCCCTGACTGAAGTTTCTTCAGCAGCCTTCGGTGGGGGACTGTGTCAAACGCCTTCTGAAAATCCAGGTATATGATATCCACAGGTTCACCCACATCCACGTGCCTGTTGACCTTTTCAAAGAATTCCAAAAGGTTTGTGAGGCAAGACCTACCCTTACAAAAGCCATGCTGACTTTCTTTTAGCAGTACTTGTTCCTCTACGTGTTTTAGGATTTTATCTTTGATGAGGCTTTCCACCATCTTACCTGGAACAGACGTTAGGCTGACCGGCCTGTAGTTTCCAGGGTCCCCCCTTCTCCCTTTTTTAAAGATTGGCGTGACATTGGCTATCCTCCAATCCTCTGGCACCGTGGCCGTTTGAAGGGACAAGTTGCATACTCTAGTTAAGAGGTCAGCAACTTCGTTCTTTAGTTCCTTAATAACTCTTGGGTGTATACCATCTGGGCCTGGTGACTTATTTATATATAGTTTATCAATTTGATCTAAAACATCTTCCTTATTAACCATTATCTGATTTAATTCCTTAGTTAGGAAGGGCTGTTCGGGCTGTGGTATCTGCCCAAGTTCTTCTGCTGTGAAGATGGACGCAAAGAATTCATTTAGTTTCTCTGCAATCTCCAAGTCCCCTTTTATCTCCTCTTTCCCTCCCTCACCATCCAGCGGGCCAACCACCTCTCTGGCAGGTTTCCTGCTTCTAACATATTTGAAGAAGCTTTTATTATTCCCCTTTATGTCGCTAGCCATGCGTTCCTCAAATGCTTTCTTGGCCTCCTGTATCACCTTCTTACTTGTCTTGCCAGAGCTTATGTTCTTTTTTATTCTCCTCACTGGGGCAAGTCTTCCATTTACGGAAAGAAGCTTCCTTGCTCTTTACAGCTTCTCTAACTTTGTCAGCCATGCAGGCACCCTCCTGGACCTTGTCGAACCCTTCTTTCTTTGCGGTATACACTTCTGCTGGGCCTCTACTACTGTTTTTTTAAACAGCCTCCATGCAGCCTGGAGGGATTGGACTCTTTTTACCTTCCCTTTCAATTTCTTTCTAACTAGCCTCCTCATCTGAGGGAAGTCTGCCTTTCGAAAGTCAAGGGTTCTTGTGTCAGATTTGCTCTGCACTCTTTCCTGGACATGTATGGCAAAACCAATCGCAGCATGGTCACTGTTCCCCAATGGCTCAGTAACACTTACATCCCTAACTAGGTCCCGAGTACCACACAATATTAAATCCAGAATCGCCTGTCCTCTGGTCGGCTCCATGACTAGCTGCTCTAAGGCACAGTCATTTAGCACGTCAAGGAATCCGGTCTCTCTTTCTTGACCAGAGCAGCAGTTGACCCAGTCAATATGAGGATAATTGAAGTCCCCCATGATTACAATCCTGTCTCTCTTGGTCACTGCCCTGATTTTATTTCCTCATTTCAAGGTCACCTTCAAGTTTTTGATCAGGAGGACGATAGCACCCCCCCACTATTACATTGCTCTTACGGCCTGGTAGTTTAATATCAATATTGGATACTGCAATACCGTCTTGTCACTCCAACCTAACATGGTAATTGACCTCATGCTTAGTCCAATCGGACTTACAGAGAGATGAGTAAACTGCAACATTTGCTTTCTAGATCTATTCCAAATTTGAATACAACCTTTCCCCAGGCTACAAGCATGGAGCTCACTGTGGTTTACAGATTCTAAAGACCATTTATATAGATTATTCAATTTTAAAAGAGTGGTTTAAATAAAAAATGGTCTGCCGATTATGTAAACAAAGTTGTTCTCTTGTTAGTGAGACCAGTCAAGCAGAGATTTACATCAAACCATGGTGTGGTATTGCACCTGGACCAACCCCTAATTTCGCTTTGGTGAAAGCTAAAGTTGTTTTTTTGTTTTTTTAAACTTTCAGAGCAGATTAAAAAAATCAGTACATAAATCCAAATGTTAACTCTTTTTTCTTCCATTTGGAAATCCTGCAGATTTGCCAAATAAATTTGGGCAGCTTAGTTAAATGAGTCATAATGAGTCAGAATTTACAGGCTCTATATACTTGGGTTTACATTGCAAAGAAATCTTTATGACCAACATGACATTTCAGTTTGCTTGTAGCAGGAAGCGGTTTTGAAAACAACAATATTAGCATTTGGTATTTCTTCAGTGCAATGGCCTTTAAGTGAGTTATACAAACAGTAATGATTTTTCCGGCTATTTAGTTGTATCAGAATGCAAGTGTTGTACTGCCAAAATGTAAAGAAAAGCAAATGGGTAGGTTTGTACTTACCAGTGAACTCCCTTTCTCAACAGTTCCAGTCACGGTCAGTGCAGCATATCTGGGAAGCTCCTCCCTCTCCGACAGGCAGGTCAGATGTCAGAAAACTTGCAGAGAGAGAAGGGACTCCTGGATCCGCCCAGTCCATCCAAAGCCTCGGAAACAAAATTCCCCACTCTGAACAAAACAAACTCTGGAGAAGTCCGTTCTCCACTTGCCAGTGGAGACTCACTTCCCTGCAGACGCTTCCTGATGCAGTGTTGAGCAGCAGGCCCTCGGCTCCTAACTACAAACTGAACTGGGGCCCAGCCCGTGCTGCTATGGCAACCAGATACACCTTATATCCTCCCCCCGGGATATCAATTACGGGATGCCTCAATCCCTTGAGGGAGGGACGCTGACCCTGACTGGAACTACTGAGAAGGGGAGTTCACTGGTAAGTACAAACCTACCCGTTCTCCAGTAGTTCCAGTCAGGGTCAGCGTGGCACATCTGGGACATACCCAAGCCGTACCCACAGGTAATGGGTGGGACTAGGTTGAGGCATCCTGCACCATGCTCTGCAGGACCCACCTAGCAAAGGCGGTGTCCTGAGACGCGAAGCTGTCTATTTTATAATGTTGAATAAAGGTGTTGGGGGAGCTCCACGTGGCTGCCTTACAAACCACTTCTAAAGAAGGGGAAGCCTTAAAGGCTGCTGATGTCGCTGCTCCCCTTAGGGAGTGTGCAACATCCCTTCCGGCAGTGTGACTCCCCTAACCTTATATGCTGTCACTATAGCCTCCCTGATCCACAGGGATAATGTGGAAGGAGATGATCTGGTTCCTTGTTTGGGAATCCGAAAATGCACAAAGAGTGCTTCTGTCTTTCTGAAAGGGGCTGTCCTGGACACATAAAAACTAAGTGCCCTACGAACGTCCAAGGAGTGCCCGTCTCTCCCTGGAATGCTGTGGATTTGGGCAAAAGGAAGGCAGGGCCAATTCTTCTGCCTTGTGAAAGATCGAATTTACATTTGGCAGGAAAGTGGGGTCCAACCTCAAGGTGACCCTGTGAAAAAATACAAAGTTTTTTAGCCACCGAGAGAGAAGCCAGCTTGAAGACTCTCCTGGCTGATGTTATGCCCACTAGAAAAACAGTCTTAAGGGTAAGATCCCTCAGGGAACTAGTGGCCATTGGTTCAAATGGGTCCCGAGTGAGAACCTTTAAAACCAGAGGTAAATCCCAGGTAGGTGTTTTGTGAACGGTAGGTGGGTTCAACAAAGCTATCCCACTCAATAACTTTTTGACATGGGGATGAGCCGATAGACTCCTCCCCCTGGGGTACCCTAAAATGGACGCTATGGCTGACACCTGGTGTCTAAGGGGGGCAGTGCTCAACCCCTTATTCAACCCCGCTTGTAAGAATTCTAGGAGTTCTCCGACTCTGGGCCTCTTTGGGTTAATCTCCTTACCTGCACACCATGTGGAGAAAACTCTCCAAGTCGAGTTATAAACTCGACTGGTCGATTTCCTCCTGTCTGAGAGCATGGTGGACAACATCACTTCGGAATACCCTAGGCTGGCAAGGGCCTGCTGGTCAAACTCCAGGCCGTCAGGTGCAGGAAGCTGGGCTGCTGGTGACAGATTGGGCCCTGAGTCAAGATGTCTGGTCTGTCCGGAAGGGGAACTGGTAGTTGCAACATCTCCCTGAAGTCCGAGAACCAGGGACGCCTCGGCCAATGGGGGGCAATGAGAACGACCTCTGCCTTTTCTCTCCAGACCTTCACTATCACCCTCTGTAGCAGATGGATTGGAGGGAAGGCGTACAACAGACCTTTGGGCCATTTCTGTTGCAGGGCATCTACTCCCCGGGTGCCTAGACACTGACCTCTGGAGTAAAAGCCTGGCACTTGATGGTTGAGATGTGTCACAAAAAGATCCATCGCCATCCTTCCAAACCGCAGTGTTAGCTCCGCAAACACTTCCGGATGCAACCTCCATTCGGCCTGGTCTATCTGTTGCCAGCTGAGCCAGTCAACGGCTGTGTTTTCTATGCTGGGGACGTGCTCCGCTTGTATGGATGCAATGTTCCTTTCGGCCCACAGGAAGAGCGTCCTTGCTTCCCTGTGAAGGGACAACGACAAACATTCGAAGAGCGAGGACTGTGGCTCATAGCTCCAGGAAGTTTATGCTTCGTGTGGCCTCCCTGGGTGACCGGAGGCCCTGAACTACCCTTCCTCCTGAATGAGCCCCCCGACCCATCAGGTTGACATCTGTGAAGATCAGGGTCCTGTCCACAATCTGAATCCCCGCCCCGGGGACATCCTGGCAGGGGCCAGCCACCACCTGAGGTCTGCCTGAGCCGCTTAGTCTAGGCTGAATCTCTTGCTGACATTGAGGGATATGGAGTCCTGATGAGGCAAGAGAAGATGTTGTAGGCCCTGTGCCCTGAAGCGTGCACACACGCTCACTTCCTGGCAGGATGTCAGCATCCCTAACAGTCGGGCCAGGACCAGATCTTGTCTTGTCTCTCCTGAGACAGAGTCACAGAATAGCTGTTGGTATCTATGGTCACTCCCAAGTGAGAGATGACCTGGGAGGGAGTCGGGTGGCTCTTCTCTATGTTCACCACAAACCTGTGGTGTTCCAGGCAGTCAATGGTCTGAGCCACCTGTAGCACCCCCTGTTGGTGGTTCCTCATCTTCAGCAGTAAGTTTTCCAAATAAGGATACACTGCTACTCCCTTCAGCCGCAAGTGAGCACCCAGGACGACTAAAATCTTTGTAAATACCTGGGGGGCCGATGAGTCCGAACGGCAGCGCCCAGTACTGCCAGTGCTGACCCTGATAACAAAATTGCAAGAAGCGATGATGCCCCACCCAGATAGGGACATGAAAGTAGGGTTCCTGGAGATCCAGGGATGCCAGAAAATCTCCTTTCTTTACGGCCATCAAAATGGATCGCAGAGTCTCCATCTTGAACTTGCTCTGCCTCATCCACTGACTGAGCCATTTCAAGTTGAGTATGACTCAAGTGTCCCCCGATTTTTTGGGCATGGTAAAGATATGGGAATAGACTCCTAAGCCCCTCTCCCGTTCCGGAACCGGCTTGATCGCTCCTATCTGGCAAAGACGTTGAATGGCCTTTAGCGTCTCCAGGTGTTTTATCCGACACGTAGGCCTGTGAACCTGAACGAACCGGCTGCAGGGTAGGGAACGGAGCTCCAGGGCGTATCCCAATCTTACTGTGTCCCGGATCCAGCGCTCTGATGTGGTGTGGTCTCACCTGTCGGCGAAATGCTGGAGTCTGCTGCCGATCTGTCGGGACCCGTTGGCATCATGTAGAGTGGGACTTGGAGCCCTTGGCAAGCTGCTGCTGTGGGGCTTAAAGGAGGGCTTGCGTTGCCAGGACCTTCTGGCATCTTGGTAGTAAGAGGAGGAGGAGGACGAAGAAGCTGTTGAAGCTGGAGTTCCCGAGGACTGGGCCTTGCGTCGGGGATCGGGTAGGTGGTCTCCGCTGCGCTTGGGCTACTGTAGGAATCCGTCTCCGGCCCCAGTGGGAGCACAGATGTCAGATGCAGCCCGGAGCGCTTCGCGCCAAAATCCAAGATGGCGGCCACGAGTCCGCAGCGGGGCCTACGTCTCCTGCAGGCCTCAGAAGATCCAAGGGGGGTGCCCCTGTGTGGTGTGAGCCTGGGGGCACCCTAGGGGCCATTAAAAGGGCCTTTGTAGTATTCAGCTGCTGCTTTTAAGTTCTGACGATTCTTGTGCTCGAGGATCAACGGAGAAAAGCGACCTGCTCTGCCACGAGGCTAAGTCAGACTGGGCAGATCCAGGAGCCCCTCCTCTCTCTGCAAGTTTTCTGACATCTGACCTGCCTGTCGGAGAGGGAGGAGCTTCCCAGATGTGCCACGCTGACCCTGGCTGGAACTACTGGATAATGCCTTTTTCATAGAACAGAGACCAAGAGCTCTGTGATGGGCATTATTTTCCAAACAGCGAGCTTTTAATCTGGAGCAATTTTGTCATCACCACCACTCCTCACATTTAAGGTGGGTATTCCATAATATGGCAACAGATTTTACTATGTTGCATGCCACTCCAGACCAGACTGTATATTCTAATTTGAACTGCACATCTTGAAGACACCACTATCTGTGCCCAATTACAGGTAAAGACTACTCAGCCAGAAGATGTATTTGTGTCCTTTGGTAAGGGCCAGCCTGTCTATGACGCATTGAGTGGTGGGAAACTGACAAGGGAACCCTACCCTCTGCATCTGCCTGCTGCCCTCCTTCAATTCACCATGCACTGAGCTACTTTGGTTGGCTCATCAATCCACTTTGCAGTCGCTGAAAGTGAGCAGAAACAGGATTGGGTCAGTGGCAACCCAGTTCTTTTCCCAGCAGCACTGGAAAGGAAACGAAAACGCTGTGGCTGCCTTGCTCCCCTCACCACACCGTACGACTGAGGAGAGAGGCAACAGCGGAATCTGTGCTCCTTCTCAGGCAGGGCTTTCCATGTTTATGGATATAAAGTGGCCACATAAAGCCAAAGCATACAGTATGTTTGAGCTTTTTTAACTCGGACCCACTTTTTAAAATGGCATGTGTCAGGACCCACTGAAAGTGGAAGTCATTAACCTGGAGATGATGTCATATCCAGAAGTGACATCATCAATCAGGAAGTGTTATCATTGTGGCAGAATAAAATGACACACTTGGAATGCAAAATGGCATTCTTGGACTTCAGGAATTGTACAACCATGAAACATCCCTGACAGAAGCAAGATTAGGACAAAATATTATTTTAAAAAAGCAATGAACTCAAAACTTTTTTTTAAAAGCCCTCACTTGAATAATAATAATAATAATAATAATAATAATAATAATAATAATAATAATAATAGTAATAGTAATAGTAATAATAATAATAATAATTCAAAAAAATAATACAGCAAGAGTAAGGTCTGCAGCTTCCAAGATGCTCCCAGCTTCCCACGACTCACCTGACATCCAATTGCAGTTTGAGAAACACTGTGTTTGAGGACAGGGCAGAATCTCAATGACAGAACACATGATCTGTACACAAAATGTTCCGGCTTCAAACTTGGCAACTCAATTTAAAAGAAAATAAGGATCTGGAGATGATTAGAGAGAGCTCTACTTAAGACTCTGGAGAGCGACCACCATTGCAGGCAATAATCCAGTCTTAAGCAATTCCATAGGCTCACATTTAGCCCTTATACCATGAATCTTAATGGAAACTGAGCCTAGGGGGTGAAACAGTAATCATTTGGGGTAAGTTGGAGAGCACACCCACTGCTTAACGGTAGGAAGTAAAAAGAATTGTTTATATAAGAGAAATTTGAAGTGTATTTCCTACATTAGTTAACCCCTGCTAACTGGGCAAGAGGCACATTTTCAAGTGGTGTCCTCTTATATTTAGCAGGGGGAGAGCAATTGTCCCTCTTCACCCCAGCACAGTGTCTTTCTCATGGCTGTTGCTGGTGGTGTTCTCCATTCTTTTAGATTGTGAGCCCTTTTGGGACAGGGAGCCATTTAAATTTAATGTTATTATTTGCCTGTAAACCGCTTTGTGAACTTTGTGTTGAAAAGCGGTATATAAATACTAGTGATTGATAGTGATTGATTGATTGATTTTCAGAAAAAAGCAAACAGCTAGGAAAAGATTCTCCATTATTGTTTAAAATCTATACTGTTCTCCTTCACTCAGAGAAGACAAATACCAAACATTTGATAGGAATAAGGCATGAGAGAAGAAGACTAAGGGAGCACAACACCTTTGTCATATTGTAAAAAGTGTGAAGAATAGCCACTGTTCCACATGTTTTAACCCTTTAACCCAGAGACTTTCAACTTTTGTCATTTCATGGCACACTGACAAGGTAATAAAACTGACCAGGCGTACCATCAGTGTTCTGACAATTGACAAAGCACACAACACTTCTAGCAGGAGGGAGGTCAAATCCCCCAATGGCTCTACTAACAAATGACCCTCCACCAAACTCTAGCGACACACCTGCCAACCATTTGCAGCACACCAATGTGCAGCAGCATATTGGTTGAAATACGCTGCTTTAACCTTTTCTCTAAAAAAAAATTAGATATAGGTAAAGACATAATTTCAAATTCAGCATAATTTAAAGGTTAGATCACCAAACAATACAAATACAAAAGCAGAGAAATACTTAAAAAGTTATCAAAGGGATTTTATCCTGCCTTTTAAGGTAAATGTCTTTCAAGGTGGCAGATAATATAAACGATAAAACAGCAGCAAAACCAGCAATAAAACCAATCATCAAAACACAGAACTGAAAAGAACAATAAAAGCACCGCAGTTTGAAATGACTTTTTGAAATGACACCCCTTGCCTCCCAATAACTGATCAGCTGCTTATAAACAGCAAAACTTTCTGAATTTGCAATAGTCTAATGTAGATGTGGCCAATGCACGGATGACTGTGGATTGAGGTCCAGGAAGGGAGGCACGTGGCATACCAGCTGAAGCTGGCAAGAAGTATACCTCGCAACTAACACCACCTGAGGATCCAAGGACAGTGCTGGTGTGAGCTTGACCCTTTAGGGTCAATATTAGACAGTATAATACAGTATATTGTCTGTACTAGATTGTACACCACTAGTGAGATCAGCAAATGTTCCAAGCCAGAGCTCCTCCATCTTGTCTAGATTATGTTTTGGCTTGTTTGTTCACATGCAGGCATCGGTTCAAAGTATTCACTACCTCTCTGGGACTGGCTGGCTGCATCAAGACGTAGAGCTGGGCTTCACCAGGATACTGACAACACCTCAGACCCAGCTTCCCAAAGGTTTCACTATCTATCTATCTATCTATCTATCTATCTATCTATCTATCTATCTA
>JAJKFI010000024.1:11195315-11208765 GCA_029204185.1 Lerista edwardsae
TATCTATCTATCTATCTATCTATCTATCTATCTATCTATCTATCTATATATATATATATATATATATAAAGAAGAGCGTATGTGTGTATGTATGTGTGTATGTTCCACATAGGCTCCGCAATGCCTGGACCGACTCGTGCCAAACTCAGCACATGGGTGCCTTGGCCCCCCGAGACTATCGCTGCGGGGGTTTGGAACAGCTCACGCCCCCACAGGCACGGGTAAAAGCGAATTTGTGGTTCTCTATGGGTGGCTATGGGCTGAGCTACTGCATTCTGATGCGCTGATGATGTCATGATGAGATGCAAAGTACATGCAAATGACATGCGGAATCGTCAGGCAGCAACTGAACTCTTTACAGTTGAACACAAACAGCTGCAAATAGGTTTCCCGCAGGGAAACCTATACAGGGCCATCTGAAGTGGCAGTTGCACCCATTTCCAAACGTGTTGTGTGGCTGGTGAGTCTGGTGAGATGGGGGGACAGGACTCCCACGTGACAATGTTGAATAACCAATAAGATCTACAAATAACACTGGGGAATCAGGGATGGGCAACGCCGGGTAAATTTAAAACAACAAACAACTCTTCCAGGGGTGGGTTTGCACAGCCAGGCAATGAACACTGGGGGGGGGGGGGTTCAAGGATGGGACAAATAAACACCCGGGCAACGCCAGGTGCATTAAAAAAAAAAAACAGGGGTGAGGTTGCATGTCTAATCCATACTTCCAGGGTTACCCAACAAACACTGGCAATAAGCACTAGGAAGAAACACTGGGGGGGGGGGTGTCACGGATGGGACAAATACACACCCGATCACTGCCGGGTAATTTTTTACAAAAAAAAAAACACACACCCGGGGGTGGCCGAAAACCCCCGGGGGGGGGGGGTCAGGGATGGAGCATATAAACATCCGGGCGAAGCCGGGTACATAAAAGCTAGTATTAAAAATAACACTGATATTAAATAATACAAAACAGCCTTGCAGAACACTAAGACAAAGGTCACAGAGCAAAGGAATGCCGCTCGAGCACAACTTTCTAGGTACATTACCAAGGTAGGACTGAAATAAATGTAAAAACCCACAGTCAACCCAGAGGGATACCTATGATCCCTCTGTACAGAAAGCTGAAAGTCCAGCACTATCAACACGGCTGTTCCTAATGCAAGCAACTCTCTAACTCCTAGTGCAAGCATCCACTAAGGTGATTACAGCAATTTCAGTCCCAAAGCTAGTTTGGAAGACAACCTGGAAAGAAGCAATAATCAGCATCTTCTAGAACCAAATAGAATAGAGACATACCACATGCTCCAATATCTTGCCCAGGAAAGGCAAAGTTGGAGAACTGGCTAATAGTAATTTAGGGCAATGGTTCCCAAATAAACGGGTCACGATCTGACTTCTGATGGCTTGGACACTGCAAGGTAAAATGGCGGATGATTTAAGTTGCTTCAGGGTCATGTGCATGCTGCATTTCCCAAACCATGTGTCACAGTACTAACTCGTGACACACCGTTTGGGAAATGCAGTGCAATCCAAACAATGACATGGGGCACACAAGCAACCCAGAAGCAGTTTCTGGGTCATCCAGCATTTTACCTTGCAGTGTCCTGGCCTCAGTGGGCCACAGATCCACTGCAGACAAAACAGGAGTCACCAAGGTAAAGAGTTTGTGAACCCTTTATTTAGGGTGACCAGGTTCCAGGACAGATTTCTTAGAGGGTGGGTTTACCACTGCATCCTTTAAGGGTACCATACCCTTCACATTAATATTAAAAAAATCTCCATGACTAAAGTACCTGAAAAACCCTGGCTTTTTTGATAAATTAGAAGTGGCAAGGGTTGAACGCAAACATGGTCAGTCTCAAACTTCCAAGTAGTCTGTTCACATTTTCAGGCAAAACAATAAGAAAGAAACCTATAATAACAGGAACAGAGAACCCATTAGCTTCATTGTCAACTCGCCACGGCATCCAGGTCAGAAGAAAAAAGAATGAATGTAACATGAGGTCCAGTCAAGTACACCAATATAAAGTCTCTCATTATTCCAGTTGTGGGAGTGTGTATTATACATATCAGAAAGAAAGAGAATGTGTGTGGAAAGAGAGGAAAGAAAAACTACTTACAGTTGCATGTGATATAGTTAGAATACCATTCTTGACAGCGCATTTTCTTCTTTGCCAAACCTTCCTTAGTCTAAACGTTAAATAAAAAAATGTGACATGGTGAAAAATGTCTTGGAAGAGTACTAGTTATGAATACTATTGCAAGAACTAAACTAAAGCTTGACCCTACAATTCCTTTAAAAACTTATACTCAAGATATGCCAATAGAATTAATTTCCTATATGATATCTTCTACACATGACGAAAACAAGGGTATAGCAAAATATAGATAGTTCATTTATGAACAGGAAAAAAAATTAGCTATACAGATATGCTAAACTAACCAAATACATAAAAGACTTAGGGCTCCTTCCTGAGTCAATTATCACTGGAGGTATGCTGGTACTGCCGGCTATGGCAGTATGCTGAAAAGCATATTTACAGCACCTGGAGAGCAAGGAGTGCCAGTGCTGGGCCACCGCCAGTCAGCACTGAGTTTCAGCACTGCAAAGACAGCCGGCCAGCACTCTTACAACATTGGCCAGCAGTATTTTGGGGGCGGGGGAAGCGGGAAGCCTCTGCCACCAAATTCTAACCCTCTTCCTGAGCCGGGCAGTTTGACACGGGTCTCCTTGTCACTGCAGCTGCAGGTGGGCACAGAGCCGAGGAGATGAATTGGTATCACAGCAGCATTACCCAGGGTAAGGGAGCAAATGCTCCCTTACCCCGAGGAGACCCCGGCTGTTGCCTTGGGGGCCACAGGATCCAGCAGTTGCCATTTCAGTGTCAGTGGAGCCCTGGGTGCCACTGGGTTCGGGATTGGGCTGCCCAAGGAGGCGAATCTAAATTTGTTCAGAATTCAGATTTTTGCATTAGACACTGACAAAACAAAGCACACTTATCAGATAAGATTCATACAGTCTTGGATCCCATCTGTCTGATAGACTAATAGATATTCAGTTTAAAACTCTCTCTGTGATGGCTTCTAATTGTGACACTCACTGAGCAGAATATACCCAAGCACTCTCCTATGTTTAGACAGTGGCAATTTTTAATGTAAACTTGCATTTAATTGATTCTAGGACCTTTATATTGTTCTAGTTTGTTGAATAATGGGTTTTGATATTTCAAATTTTATCTGTTGTGGGGAGCGATAGTAAATTTCAAACACGAACATCTTCAGTATGAAACAAGGATTTTCATGAAACTCAAAAAAGGCAGCTGACCCCAAACCTGAAGAATAGGGCTAGAAAATACCTCTGTCTCAAATCCTGATGTCACAGCCAGTCAGTGTTGGCAATATTGAGCTAGATAGACCTAGTCTCAGTGTTCTAAAACAGTGGTTCTCCAATTTCTTAGCACTTGGACCCACTTTTTAAAATGGCAATCTATCCAGGACCCACTAGAAGTGATGTCATAGCCAGATGTTCCATCACTGTGACGTCAGAACCTGCTGCTTTTCCAAGAATGCAGCAATCAGTTGGGTTATTTCTCAGTCATTTTCCCATTGCAAAGTAAATCAGGAACAAAAAAAACTACTTACAACCTGGACACAAGCACACGCCTTCCCCTTTCCATTATCCCACCTTCCCGTATTTTCAATGATGGCTGACCTAGGTGCTATTAGATCCACCTGAAATTGGCTTGTAACCCACCTAATGGGTCCTGACCCACAGTATGAGAAACACTATTCTAAAAACAAAGTTTACAACTTCCTCTCAAATCATAATTTTAATTAAGCAATTTGATTTTAAAGATTTTATAAAGCTGAATGTAGAAATGCTTAATTATACTGCATTATTTTCATACAAGACCCCCCCTCCCATACATTAATAGGTTCCCAACTTTTCTAATATGTTCCTCCCAGGGTACATACCCATCGCTCTTCTTTAAAAGATAGCCCTTCTTCTCACTGCCATATTCTTTATTTCCCTGAAGCTGGTGCATGCTATACCCTCCTTGCCTGCTCTGGGAATCCTGGAAGGAAGAAAACAGATCAATGTGTATCTTCAATTTCCATATTATTAGTTAGATTGCTTGCTTTGCTTTAATTCCTCCATTTTATCACAATTCAAGAACAGAAGATCCTGCTTTGACTAAACCACGCAGGTTGTTAGATGGAACTTTTGAGCATGTAAAGAATTTAGGCATGGTTCCACAAGGTGATGAAGGCTTTAAATGAGTATTGCAGAATATTTTAGTAAAAATAAAATTACAATGTTTGGCAAACATTAAAAGAAGCAAGTGCAGCATGATAGACATATACAGTACTGCCCACTGTACTTTATGAAGTGTTATCTTCGCTGTTTGTCTAAATTTACCAAGAAACTACTTCGTTTAGTTCATTGGTTTAAAGCAATGAAATCCAATATATACACGTGTCTGTATACATTGAGTCCCCAAGTTACACACATCCAAATTATGGACAGTCACATCAGTGCTTTTGCACAGGCGCACTCTGTCAGTTGTGGTCCTTTCATGAAGGCATTATTGTGCTCGGTTGACAAATGAGACACATACATTCCAACTTCTGGGCATACCTCCAGAACAAAACCAGTATGTATCATGGGGACATAGTATGTATGTGTGTATATACAAACATACACATATGCCTGATGAAATAATATGTTGACTAAAACCCTGTAAATTACTGTAACTATGAAAACAATGATTCATTAAAGCAATGACTTACTCTCCTAGACTTCGATCAGGAAAGGCAAAGGCAACATAGGAAGAAAAAAGCAGAACATTTTAAGACAGTATTATTTGTTAAAAGAAGAATATTCATGTGCATGTAACTTCTTCGTTTTAATAATTCAATCTGTATTAAAAGCACAGAAGCAACAATAAGCATATTTAGATTCTCATAACTGAAGTTTTCTGGGAAACAAGCAAAACTACATATCTTTTTTTGAAAAGGCTGTTAACAGAAAAAGAGATGGGTCTAGTGATGGTGAAAAATTAAAAGATACACCTCATAGGGCTCATATATTCCGTTTTTCACATTTTGCTCCACAATTTAGCCTTTGCGGTCAAGCCCTGGACGGTTCATTATAAATAATGGGTTAAGAGTATTTTAGAGGATATCACCAGGCATCGAGGCAGGGGAACAGTAATACTGGAATTATTTGCAAATTGATAGGGCCATATCCAATTGAGCTCACAACTTAACATCTTGATTATTCTAATCTAGATATTTGGCAATGTTAATACTGTAAAGGACCCTTATAAGTAGAAGAACACCATTAATCCCTTCAAATCCACATCCTTTCCTTAAAAATGAACAGGTTAAGTAATTTAAAAACAGCGTTTCTCAAACTTTTTACACCAGGACCCAGGTTTTAGAATGTCACTCATGTCATGAACGACTGGAAGTGATCTCATAGCCAGAAGTGGCATAATCAACAGGAAGTGTCATCACTGCAACAGAATAAAATTACACTCCTGGAATGCAAGCTTCCATTCTTGGATGCAGCAACTGCACAACCACGTAACATTCCTGACAGAAAGCAAGATTAGGACAAAATGTTATGTAAAAGCACTATACTAAAAACAAACAAAAAACACTCACTTGAAAATTCAGTTAACACTCACAAAAGGAATATAGCAAGGTTTGGAGCTCCCAAGACGGCTGCTCCCAGCTTTCTGAGACCCACCTGACACCAAGTCACGATTCACCAAGTGGGTCCCGACCCAGTGTTTGAGAAACACTGATTTAAAAGATTAGAATACTAACTAGAAGATGAAGAAAGGCTTCTTAAACTGAACTATGTGCCCCTAAGTTTCTAAACCATCCAGCTAAGCAGCATTCGGTTTAGTATAAATAACTAAAACCATTAAGATGTAGAGTACTTCCTATAAATATAAATAAATTGAAAAGCAGCTATAGGTGGAGCCGGTGTGAGCAAGAAGAATGCTCAACTATTTGCTTGCCAGCCATTTTGATGTTGAAAATACTGTCCCATTTGATTTTGTCTCTACAGAGTTCTAGTTGTGCATTTATGAGGTTAAATACACTTTTGGAAACTACAAAGAAAGAAGCAATGGGAAGGAAATCATGTTCGAAGGAAGATCACCTGGCTCAAGCACCTCTTTCATTCATCCATGGTGAATGAAAAGAGGCCATAACTCAGTTGGTAGAGCACATACTTTGCATGTAGTAGGTTCCCGTTTCAATCCCTAGTGTCTCCATGTAGTGCTACAAAAGATTTGTTGCACTGCCAGTCATTGTCCAAAATAGTGAACTAGCTGAACCACGTTCTGACAGTATAAGGTAGCTTCTTATGTTCCTGACTGCTTATATACTCAAGAAAATCAGATCTGCAAAGCTATTTTTCACTTAATAAAAATAAAAAGATGACTTCATTATATAATACACATTTGTATAATGTTTATATACATTATACACATATTTGTATCACTGTTATATTTGTGTAACATTATAGACATTATACACCTTCTAAGGGTGGGCTAGAAAGTTTGAAATCAGTCATCTTCCTATAATGTTTCAACTAAGATTAAAATGGTCCTTTCGAGTCAGTCTGTAGAAATATGAATCCTCTACCCAAAGACAATTTATTTTTCATTACAGTAAATCACTAGGGCAGTGGTTCCCAAACTCCTACAAGGGAGTTGGGAGCCACCGGGCAGAGGTGGGGCAAAGGCAGCAACACAATCCCCAGGATTGTGCTGCTGCCATGGGCAAAGAGGCCTTTTTTCAGACACCCCGTGCAGTGCAGCACTGGGGTTTGCAATTGCAAAACTAGAAGTAGGTCACGCTCACGTTTTAAATGCATTCTGAGGGTTGGGGAGCCCTGTGGAGAGCTCCCCAGATGCCGGCAGGAAAATGAAACAGGAAAATCCTCTCTACCCATCTTCTAAAGGTGCCTTTCAAATCTCTGCTTGAAGGCTTCCAGCAACAGAGAACTCTCCACTTCCCTTGGTATCAACTTAATCTGCAATATTCCATAATTCCTTTATTTGTAGAGAAAAATCTAATTTCAGAATGATATTCGTACTACTTTTAGAAGGAAGACTGATAATGTAATTACTGTACAAAATCCCCCACAAGATTTGTTATTTTCCAACTACACCCTGATTATATGACATTGGAAAACGGTCATCACTTTCCCTACCATCTGGTCACCATCTTTTTACCTTTCGTAAAACAAAAATCAAATCCTCAGATCAATCCTTCTGTCCATTCTGTTAAGGAAGCTCTCAAATAGCTATGCACATGACTATTACATTACTTTTGAAGATTTCTACCTTTGAATTAATTTAAATGCACTTTACAACACACAGTCCAACTATACTGCAGGAATTCATTGACTAGCCACACACATGCGACAAATAATTTAAAATATGGTAAATAGATAAAGGTATGCCATAGTAATGTATGGCTGTGAGAGCTGGACCATACGAAAGGCAGAGCACCAAAAAATATATGCTTTTGAATTATGGTGTTGGAGAAGACTCTTGAGAGTCCCCTGGACTGCAAGGAGCTGCTATCAGTCAATCCTACAGGAAGTCAAGCCTGATTGCTCCCTGGAAGGACAAATCCTGAAGCTGAAGCTCAAATACCTTGGCCACCTCATGATAAGAGAGGACTCTTTAGAAAAGACCCTCATCCTGGGAAAGATGGAAGGAAAAAGGAGAAGGGGGCGGCAGAGGATGAGATGGTTAGACAGCGTCGCCAAAGCGATGAACATGAAATTGGGTGAACTCCGAAAGCTAGTGGAGGACAGGGAGGCCTGGTGCGCTGTGGTCCATGAGCAAAGAGTCGGACACAACTTAGCCACTGAACAACAACAACGAACAGCCAATGAAAACAGGCCACTGCTATAGTTACAAGTATCTATGCTATAATATTAGCAATGGTAAACATTCACAATCTTATTGAGCTGAATATTTTTTTAAACCATATACAAACTTCTAGGCTATCTGAATGTAATCTGACTCTTTATGCTGGACTATATGTTCAAAGAGTCACTGTGTGCAAGTGATTCGTTGTCTGGACCAAGTTTTCTCCTTTTTGTTCCAGCTTCAACTCCTCGCTCTGTATTATGTATTATACTTGCATGCATGGTTACTTTAGATGGTGGGCCAGCAACGGACAGACACTGCCAAAACCTCTGTTTAATTTTATCAATTTATACACAGTAACCCAAAGGCGGGGTAGTGTTATGTACCCATGCACGGTCAGGACCCCCTGGGTACACAGAAGCAGGTAAGTTTGTAAATTAAAAGAAAAAAATACAAGCAGATCCTGATGCAGACTGACCAGGCTCAATAGCCCCCAAGAGTCACAAAATGTTGAGATAATAGAAAAAAATTGCAGCAACAGAACAGGCAATGTGGAAGAATTGGTTTGCTTGTGCTAACTGGCTAGGCCTGGGGAGAGTAAACTTTTTATTACAAGTCCTCTTGTACATACCTGTTAAAATAAAAAGTGTCTAATCAAGTTACTCAATTTTAAATGCTGCACTTTTCATTATTTTAAAGAGAATGATCAGTACTTAGAATTCCCTTCACCAGTTATTTAAACACAGAAGTCATAGAAATTAGAAAAAAAAAAACTTCACCATTTCGACTACAACATGCATGTAATTCTGTTCCTTAATGAGAGATGATGAAGATGAGAGATGATGAAGATGAGAGATGGAGATTTGTTAGCTTTTCAAGAGGTGTAAATTTTTATGGTTTACTAAGCAGACCATCTGCTGCAACTATGATTAGAACATGTTTTTGTTGCATAAATCCAGGCAAACATATTTTTAAAAATTTCCTTTTAAAGAAGATGGTTGTGTTGAATGGTTTTCCCATTACCTGGAATCAAAACAGAAGTTAATTGTTCTCTTGCTTTCATTTTATATCAATATTTTTATTATAAGACCTGTTTAGAACTAAAGAGTAAGAGTTTATTCCAGTAGATTTTACTTGAGATGGCAAATGTCCCTCTTAGATAATTTGTTAGGACAACCTATCCAATAACAGTTGGAGACCCAACCGTTAAAGATTGAATAGTAGGTCAAATCAACGAAAGGAAGTAGACATAGACATAAAACTTTCAAAATAATTTGTTAAAAATCTTTTAAAAGACTTCGTAGCTCTCATAGGATGAGAACAAGCTTTGTTAAAGTTCATTAGCTGATCAAGACCACAATCCTAACCTGGAGTTAGGCCAGCACCAGAGCCACCATAAAGCATGTTTGGACCACTCTCTTGAGTCAGGATGTGTGCTGGCCACTCTGGCTCTGAGAGTGGTCCAAACATACTTTACGCCAGTGTCCCTTGTGCCGGCCTAACTCCAGGTTAGGATTGTGCTCTAAGAGAAAGCAAGAGAGGAGAACATTTTAAAAAATCCATACTAGTTCTATAGTCCTTTGTAATTGTCACATTTCTTTTTTGTCCTGAATCCTATCATGCTGATTGACAAAAAGCTCCAAGGAAAACTTATTTATTCATTTAAATTTCAGCCATTCATTAATAAAACTGCAAAAATTTGTAAAATGCACAATATGGCCCTCATACTAAAACATTTGGAGACCCCTGGTCTCCCCCATGCACCATCAAACCCAGGGCTGCAGGCTGGATCTGGTGGAACGGAATAATTATTCCAAGTGCAGTGCTGATTGTTTCGCGATCATGACCAGGAAGTGGGGCGTGACTGTTTTTGTTTACTTTTTAAACGCAGGGGAGCCTGTGTTTAAACTCCTGGAGAGTTTGAGAACCGCTGGCCTAGCGGATAATGTGAATTAACTGTAGACCAGGAGAAAGTGCTGTAACACATCAGTACAAAAGGAAACTTTTCAGAGGTATTCTTGTACATGCAATTAAAAATGAAAACTCAATTCTTTTCTGCAATAATTAGCAAACAAACTAAATTGCATAAGCCCATATAAGCCCCTACATTTAACTATGGCAAGTATGTGCTCATGTGGCAGGAAGGCATCATGAATTCATGCTCAACTGAAAACATGTGCTTATTGAATGCACATGCTTTTAGACCAGTGGTTCCCAAACTGTGGGTCGGGACCCACCAGTGGGTTGCAAGCCAATTTCAGGTGGGTCATGTAGCATTTAAAGCAGCCATATTGAAAATATGGGAAGATGGGACGCTGGAAAAGGGGTGTGTGGTTGTTTTGTTTGCGTCAAGGTTATGAATACCCTTATTTTCTTTCTGATTCTCTTTACTATTGGAAAGTCAGATATCGCTGAAATATAGCAGATATATATTCTAAGATATAGATGAGAAATAACCCAACATATTGAGCTGCATCATCAGGAAAGCAGCAGGCTCTGGTGCTTTTCCAGCAATGACCTCACTTCTCGAACAGATGGTCATTCTAAAAAGTGGGTCCCAGTGCTAAAAGTTTGAGAACCACTGTTCTAGACATAAATTAATCTTAGATATATGTCTGAATGCTGTCTTACAGCCTGGCCTGCCCTGTAACCAGCGCTGGGTTGGAGCTGCCTGCAGTGCAACCCAAAGTAAGGGGAACTAAGGGGGGTGGATCTAACCTAGGTCATCCAGGCCAGTCCCACCCACCCTCCCCAGGCTGGTCCACCAACTGCACTCCACCTTCCCAAGCCCTATTCACCCAAATCCCTGCAACTGTCTCCCTCCCTGTGCCAGACTATCCAACTCTGGAGTAGGCACAAACGTACCTTATAGCACATCTGTGTCACTCCTGGACCAGCCCAAAGAACACTCAGGATTGCGCTCTAAGTGTTTCAGAACTTCATCAGCTCTGACTAAAGCTATTCCTGGAGATCTGTTTTTGCAATGTCCTTCACCTAAGACAATCCTTTTAAGACTGCTTTCAATAGTGATTGAGAAATTGATGGAGCTTCCTGGAGATTCCAGATCAACTCTAAAGAGTCATCAAATTTAGTCCTCCAAATTTAGTATTTAGTATTTAATATACTTTGCCAAGTATTTAATATACTTTGCCTTTGAAATTCTTACCTCCTTTTGATCAAGCTGTAATGAGGATTTTATCAAATCTCTGAGTGCAGTGAGTTGTTTCTTTTCTTCATCTTGCGTCTGCTTTATCTAGAGTAAAAATATTCCCAATTATATTGATTTTCTAAAGCAGTACTCATGATTATTTCAATTAACATGAATTTACTGTAAAGTTTAAATGTAGAAGAAATAGTCTGCAAATGTGTGGCACTGGAATTCAGACTGAAAGTACAGAGCACAGGTGGGTTGCAGCTGAGCACTGGTGGCTTTCTGAGACACTAGCATTTCCTCAGCTTTTTCAGGGAATGCTGAAAGCAGCCTAGAGTGGGAAGTTTAGTTGCTTCTTTAGTCCCCTCCCAACCATGCTTATCTTCAGGAAACTGGTGACCCTGTGGACCTGACCACAAAAGGCAGGACTACCATTAACTGGAAAAGACCACCACCCACTTTTAAATTTAGGACCTGCACATGGAACTGTCAGTGGGACTCTGTCTATGTGCACGCAAGGACCAACAGGTTTGGTGGTTAAGACTGGGGTGGGAAGGTAGACAGAGCTGCTTGGTATTTCTGTTGCCTTTGTGAATAAGACTTCTTCATGGGAACACCTTTCGATAGACATGGAAGAAAAGTGTTGGGACTGTAAATAACACACTCAGACAATAGTGGTGGGGAATATATAGATCAGTCTTCAAATTTATCCAGCAAGAGAGTTTTTTGGGGTAGGATAGAGAAAACAATTCATAATAAAATCCTCATAGACTGTTTCAATAAGGAACATGCTGTTTTCAACCCAATGCTGATATTTGCCATTGAGTGCCAACTGGTAAGAAATCTTTTTCTCTTAAAAAACATCCAGTCAACGGTCACAATTACTACCAGAATTATAAGTTATACACACTAAGGGCGCAATCCTACACTATACTGGCCTAGTAAGGCCGACAGAGCAAGGCCATATCCCAAGGCCCATTAGGAGGCGGCAGCAGCAGCAACGTGCAGGACAAGGGGAGGTTTTCTCCTTGCACCCGCATAAGCCCGGTCACCCCTATGGGCCTGCTTGGATCTGCGCCTGCTGTTTTGCAGGCACACAGGAACGTGGACAGGAGCGGCCTGAATTGGAGTCGCCCTGGCCGGGAATGGGTGTTAGGATTTGGCACTACAGCCGTCCTGCGTCACAACCTGTCTCCGCCCACTGCGCTGCCCCGTTACGCCCCTGTAACACCCTCGCGGAGGCCCTGCGCCAACCGAGGGACACCAGCACTCAACTAGCACATAACACGGCTGGTGCTGCCGATGATCACAGTGGCGCCCAAGAGCTGGCACTGCGCTCTTGCACCGGCCGAGCGCCATAGTGCTGATGCAGATGTGCTTTATGGCACGTTCGCAACAGTGTTTGGCCGGCTCAAAGGGGGGGTATAGTATTGCGCTGTAAATCTCTGTACATTTTCTGTTATTTTTAAGAGAAAATAAAAAATGTATTTAACAAACCTAAGATCCAAAAGGTTCAAAACGTAAAGAGAAAAACTGGTATACATATAATTTATCACTGTGTACTTGAGCTTTTAGTAAACAGTAGCAAATCAGATCACAACAAACTGTGGCAAGTTCTTGAAGAGATGGGAGTACCAGACCACCTTATCTGTCTTCTGAGAAACCTGTACGTGGGCCAGGAAGCAACAGTTAGAACTGGACATGGAACAACCGACTGGTTTCAAATTGGGAAAGGAGTACGACAAGGCTGTATCCTGTCACCCTGCTTATTTAACTTATATGCAGAGTACATCATGAGGAAGGCAGGGCTGGATGATTCACAAGCTGGAATCAAGATCGCTGGGAGAAATATCAACAACCTCAGATATGCAGACGACACCACTCTAATGGCAGAAAGTGAGGAAGACTTAAAGAACCTGCTGATGAGGGTGAAAGAGGAAAGTGCCAAAATTGGCTTGAAGCTCAACATTAAAAAAACTAAGATCATGGCCACCACTCCCATCACTTCCTGGCAAATAGAAGGGGAAGAAATGGAAGCAGTGACAGACTTTATTTTCCTGGGCTCCAAGATCACCGCAGATGGTGACTGCAGCCATGAAATTAAAAGACGTTTACTTCTTGGGAGGAAAGCTATGGCGAACTTAGACAACTTAATCAAAAGCCGAGACATCACCCTGCCAACAAAGGTTCGCATAGTCAAAGCTATGGTTTTCCCAGTAGCTATGTATGGCTGTGAGAGCTGGACCATAAGAAAGGCAGAGCGCCGAAGAATAGATGCTTTCGAATTATGGTGCTGGAGAAGACTCTTGAGAGTCCCCTGGACTGCAAAGAGGTCCAATCGGTCCATCCTACAGGAAGTCAAGCCTGATTGCTCCCTGGAAGGACAAAT
>JAJKFI010000024.1:11209165-11243120 GCA_029204185.1 Lerista edwardsae
ATAGAAGGGTCTCGAAGGTCACTATAGAATGGGCAATAAAGAATATGTTCGGTAGTTTCAATCGTTTCAGCTCCACAAGGGCACAGTCTTTTTTTGAACGGGATCTTTTTAAACCACCCCTCAAGTACAGCGGATGGAAGACAATGGCACCTAGCCAAAGTGAAGGCCCTGCGGTGCTTAGGCACCTTAATATTATTTAGATAAGGAGCCGATCGGACAATATATCTTTGCTCTTCATTTGAAGGAAAGCTTGGAACCTTAGAAAGGTCAAGTTGTCTCTCCATGTCATAAATTCGCTGGGATAAAACTAATTTTGCCTGATCCAGGCCCAAGTTAGTTAGGGACTCAGGTGAAAGGCCCAAAGATGTCATTTTCATTTCCACCGCCCTTGCCCAATTGGATTTATAGTCCTCCAGTCTAATAAGTCCAACTAGTCCAGAGGGGCAAAAATACAGTTTCAGCCAGCAGTTAAAGATGCTTCACGTATCATCAAACTAATATTGCTTCATGTATCATCAAACTAATATTCTAACTAATTTTCCTTGCCTATTTGTTTATAGTATTTTATTTCTATAATATACCCATGCTTATTGAACCAATTTAATAAATTATGTCTTTCTCATTTCAAGCCAGCCAGCATTTCTCAAATAAATGTCTTCTTATTAACCATTGCGCACAACAGGAAACAATTTCACTGAATCTGTAACTGAAAATCTCAACTCATTCTCTTCAAAGTAATGCAAACTATTCTAATTTAACTGGTTTGAAGGTAGCGATCTCCAACAAAAGTTATTTTTTTTATTTTGGTAACTGTTGTTCTTTCATTCTTGTGTTCATTCCCATATAATACGTTTTCCAAGCAAACAGGCAATGATCCTACCTTATAAATGACTTACATTATATAAATCAGCAGCCAGTTTTTCAATATACTGTTTTAGTTTATCAGCCGTTTTCAAGCCATCCTGGAAGAAACTATAATGAAAAAAACCCTCTGATTTATCAACAATACGTAAGATCCTGGTCTTAAAATTACCAGTATAGGGCTGATTCAGTATAAGCCACCTTTCTATGTAACATATGTGTGCCCACTGAAAATATATGCAAGAATCCTATAAAAATAATTAAATCTTGTTGAAAAGGTTCATTCGGTGTCCAATTTTTAGCATTTTAAAAATTAGTGGTTATTGAAGAATGAAGATGTTTATACACCACTTAGCAACCAAGAAAGTACACACAGCAGTTTTACAGAGAAAATAAAATGAACGTTTCCCTGTCCCAAAAGCGCTCACAATCTAAAAAGATGCAGAAGAAACATCCGCAAACATTCTAGTGACTGTGCTGATGTTTCTTCTGTATCTTTTTAGATAGTGAGCAGTCACTAGAATTCAGAGTTGTGCACTTTGGAAGAGCTATGTTATACCCTACACATCATGTAGAAGAAGATCGACCACAAGGCCAAGGCCTAGAAAGAATACAGAGGACATAATATGACCTGAAAAGGCCCCAACCATTTTTTTCATATGAGCTTAGTAACCTGTTAATCAGATTCTAGAATGTTAACAGTGATAGCAAAAACCTAGTCAGCAAGATACTTCTATACATTTAAAGTGAGCTAAAAATCTGTTTCATGCCTAAATGTTTTCTTTAGGAATCCCTTTCTACTTCTTTCTGGAAGAGTTCCTTGCATCCCTGTACAAAGCAGCCAACATTTCTTCTGATATTGATGACAAGCCAGATTTTGACACATTGACAAACCAGATTTTCAAACTATATGTCGGTTCAAAGGGGAAAAGACATTTCATATGGAAAATAAAAGAACTTTATAGATCTGTTTCATAGATCTGTTATAACTGAATTGGACCCAAATGTACATTTAAGTTTCTTTTTTTGTTTTTAAGCAGCAATATCTAAATCTTGCAAACATACTGCAAAAGAATATGATGACATCACGACAGGGCTAAAAAGGATGATCATTTAAAATTCTTCTATTGTAGTTATATAGTAACAGATTATACTTACTTGCACTGTGCATGATAATACTTAATAAGATTCTGTAGAAGGTCCACACCTTTTTTTGTCTTGATTTCATTAACCTTAATGAGATACTATCAAAAGAAAAACCAAAGCTCAGTAGATAATTATATATTGGGGCCTCAGCTGTGTTCAAATACAGGTTCTATTTCAGATCTGTTTAACAAATTTAGCAATTATCTCAGAGGTTGCCTTGCAGCCGACATTTAGACGCACTCCACCAATACAATGATTAAGATCTTAATGTATACAGATTAGTATAACACAGGAAGCTTAAATTTATTTAGAATTAATTAAAACAAACACTGTAGGGGAAAAAAAAGAAATGCATGCCTTTTCAAATTGTTTGAAGTGGTTGTATTTTTTCTTTCTGCCTTTATTAACATACACTTTAAATTGTAGCTGTTCTAGCTTTACTGAAGGAATTCCTTGAAATGTTTTGTTTAAAGCAGGGCTCTCCAGCCTGCGGGCCGGATATGGGGTTTGAAAATGAGCCATGTGAGCTTTCTGCCATGTGAGCGGCGTTTACTGTTCTGTTGAAGGTTGCACCACCCATCACAGCCTGTAGCCTGCAATGGACTTTTCCTCCAGAAATCTGTCCAATCCCCTTTTAAAGGCACCCAGGCCAGATGCCATCACCACCTCCTATGGAAGGGAGTTCCATAGAGCTATTCTGACTCTCCCAACATTCAAATTTTGTGGATGTCCCGATTCTGGTGTTTTGTGTGAGAGAAAAGAACATCCCTTTATTCATCCCATGCATAATTTTGGACGTCACAATCATGTCTGCCCCTCAGGTGCCTTTGTTCTAAACTGAACAGGCCCAAACACTGCTGACGTGCCTCATAAGGGAGGTGCCCCAGCTCAGTAATCATTTTGGTCACTCTCTTCTGCATCTTCTCTAGTTCCACTATATTCCTTTTCAGATGTGGTGACTAGAACTATATGCATGTTGGTCTTCTGCATGAATGCATGGAATTGGTCTTCACCGCTGTCGCATACTGGGTTGATACTTTCATTGAGTTGTCCTTTGGCACCACAAGATCTCTCCTCTGATCTGTCGCAAACAGCTCTGCTATAAGTGAAGTTTTGATTTTTTGCTCCAATGTGCACCACTTTACACTTGTCTACATTGAAATGCATTTGCTGTTTTGCTGCCCATTCCCCCAGTTTGGAGAGATCCTTCTGGAACTCTTCACAATCCTTTCTAGTTTTCACCACCCAGAAAAGTTTAGTGTCATCCATAAACCTGGCCACCTCGCTGCTTATCCCTGTCTCAAGGTCATTTATGAACAAGTTGAAAAGCACCAGTCCTAAGACAGATCCTTGGAGTGCTCCGCTTTTTACCTTTGCCCATCGTGAAAATTGCCCCCTCCACTATCTGCTTCCTGCTCCCCAACCAATTCTTAATCCATAAGAGGACCTGCCTTCTTACTCCCTGACTCAGCAGCCTTTGGTGAGGGACCAAACCCTTCTGAAAATCCAGAACCCACTTGGACAAGGGAGGTGCTCAAGGTGGCTCACAACATATTTACACACCTTGCCTCTTTATTAAAATGATCTCTGAATAGCTTATAACAACTCAGAACCCGCTTTGGCTGATACTTCCACTTGCTTCTCCAGTTACTGGGCAACTGGCAGTTGGAGAAGAGTTTTCAGTCATGAAAATTGGTTTGAACAAAATCTTAGGATTATGCCATTTACCTAAGATTATTTTAAAATATATTTTAAAATGTGCACGTTGCCACTCATCCTGGTATCTAAGTCAAATGCACCAACTGGCATGACCCTGAAAGAAGGTTGAGAGATAGGACAAACAGATGTTGGTTTGCTATGTTTGGGTGAATAATGAAGCTGACATTTTACTGCACCATTAATTGTATTGTGGGAGCTGAGAACAAAATCCCAAACAGGGGCATGGTGCAACACATTTTTAAAAAATGGGGCAACATTAAAAAAAATACCTCTCATGTTGTGGTTTTGTTGCACTTGTACTTTATTAAGAAAAAAGATGATAGTGAAGTAGCCAAAACATGTATTCCAAGCAATGTGTAGTTTGAAACCGAAATAGCATTAATTTCAGTCACGTTTCAGAATCATGTGAATCAGCCCTAGGTAAAGTGTGAACCTAAAATGAGACTGAGAGACAGGGCTTTCCACTGATATTTATATATCAGTTGAATCAATCATCCTCAAATTGTTGTAACAGGTAGTAGTCCAGGACTGAAAAAATATTCCAGTGGAAGTATGAATTTAAAATGTATATAAAGTTACGTACTTCACACATCTGGAGCTGAAATAGCCGCCTTTCTTTCTCCATTTCTTCTGCTATCTCAGCTCCAGTTATTTCTGTCCTTATCATGCCATGCTGTTTTGCATGTTCTCTTTTTTCCTTTTCAATTTTTGTGCTGTAATTGCAAAAGCATATATTCAGAATGTGACTTAGAACAAACCAGTTCTGTTAATAATAGATACAAGCTCTCATATTATACATTAAAACAAGTTTCAGCAAGAGATGAACCCGAACTAAGGCTAGCTGCCATTACCTTGAAAACAATTGAAGTCCACGCAAGAAGTGTGCAAAGAATACCTACACCCATGTTCAGCACGCCTAACTGCATTTTGAAAGGGTTCTTTCCCATGTTATGCTAATGTCATGGCAGTGATTTACAGAAGAAATCTGGCTCAAATAACTGTGACATGGTCCTCATTAACCATCTCCCATTTGACTCTATATTAAAGGGTCATTTTTTTAATGAAGATAGACAGGGGGCTTTTATTATCACACACATAGACAACAAAGCTTCTAAGTCACAAGGTGATGAAGCAACAATGAGAATAAAACATCAGATCATACTGAAAGGTACTAATGCATCTACAGACATTTCACATACACTGTGTGCTAGGAATTCACAGGTACCAAAAGATTTTATTTTGCAAACTAACATGTATTTTGTTCATGTATTTTAACATCACCAGCATTAACTCTTAGGGCAGTCCATTTTTTTTAGTAGTTCTGTCCAAGTGTACATTAGGGCGTATTACCATAAAAATGTACTATATAGTAGCTGCTTCAAACCAGCTTAACTGCATGACCAGGCAATCATTGTTGCCTCTGACCACATACTGAGAAGAGCATTAATGAACTCTCTATTTCCTTCAGTTACTGAAGGTGGTAATGCTTTATTTGGTCAGTGGCTACAAATACAATCAGCACCAGTATAGGTGGGCTTTTACACAGCCAAAATACAATATAGTTTGCATGAACCCCCTCTAAAGCAGATCAGATATCTGCAAAATTTGTATGCTAGTCTTGTTTCTGAGTAGAAATAAGCAAGGTAAACACCTCCCCTAAAGATATTCAATCTCATTTACCATAGCTAAAATGGAATACATTCCCATCCCATCCCCCAAAAAACAGTGCAAATGCAATAAAAAAGCTATAGGCATTTATCATTTATTTTAATTTCAAGGTATCAAAATGTTGCATATAAAGATACCTGTTCAAAACAATGGGTGCATCCACATATACAGAATTTGAGTTGTTAGTCCACACTGGAAGCACATTCAGTGCAAAGGCTGCCATGCAATCTCATTTTTCCAAGTTTGCTCAAATTTTGTATTTGCTACCTGATTGCACCATTAGCTGGCTCAGATTCCCAGGTTTTAATATGAACACATTTTTAAAAAATCAAGTTTCTAGTCCTTGTAGAATCATAAATACAAAGCAAAACAAATAGAATTATGTCCCATCATTACAGTGAGATGCAAGCCCAATTTCGCCTCCTACTGTTGAAGTCAATTGAAAAGCCATGGCTGAGATTGACAGAATGAAATACTGACAACAGAAAAACGGAAAATACTAGAGTCCATTATTCTGAGACAGAACTTCCTGGTTCCTTTTGAAGCTATTACCCCGCCCTTTTACTCTGGGCAGAAAGGGTTCTTTCCCATGTTATGCTAACTGTCATGGCAGTGATTTACAGGAGAAATCTTACTCAAAGAACTGTGGCATGGTCCTCCTCACAGTGCATAAATTACAAGGGAGAATTCCAGGATTATAGCATGGCTGTGACTATCTATATATATAAAAATGGATCTGTGTGTGCGTGCGTGCGTGCGTGCGTGCGTGCGCGTGTGTATGTTCCAGCATAACTCTGGAATGCCTGGCGCGATTTATACCAAACTCGGGACACATATGCCTTGCGATCTGGAAACAAATACTGCAGGGGTAAGACACCCCTAGCACACCTAGGGGTGGGGGTGCGAAGGGGGTGTCATGTAAAAATAATCAAAAACAGCCGACATTAGTGCCGAATCCACAGTTTTCGGGGTCACCAAGATGAATGGCGATGCTCCCGATGCCGTTTAAGTCCAAGTTCAGCCCCCATTGGCATGGGGGGTGAGAAGGGGTAAAAAAGAAAACATCCAAAATGTCCAAAATGACCGACATTAGTGTCAAATCCATAATTTTCGGGGTCGCTGAGCTGATTGGTGACAGTCCAGATGACATTTAAGCCCAAGTGTAGTCGAATAGAACAAATAAAACTCTGCAGAACCTTCTGGAAATTTTTAGAAATCATTATGCCCCAGTCTTGGACTCCAATCAAATACTTTCCATGTTACCAGGCGTACTCACTGAATACAAGGCTATCGATACCATAGTAGATGCCTATGAGGTTGTCAATTTCCCATCAGACTTCCTAAACTCACTTGATCCGGCTGCACTGCCACCACATCGTCTTTTACTTAAGTGGGATCTCCAATTATTTTACTACGGAACCTCAACCCGCCAAAATTTTGCAATGGCACAATGCTGTGTGTCAAGAAGATGCTGGGTACTTTAATTGAAGCAACTATCTTAACGAGAAAGGGAGAGGGTGAAACAGTTTTTATCCCACGGATAACACTCATTCCGACGGACCTCCCTTTTAATTTTAAGAGACTGCAATTTAATTTTAAGAGACTGCTCTAAACTAGTGATTCCCAAACTATGAGCCATGGGAAGCACTGGACATCAGTCAGGGTAACAGCTACTTTTGAGAAGGTTTGGGAACAACAGCTCGAAATATGGATCTTATTCCATGTGAAAAATGGATTTATTTACTTTTTATTTCCCATGGCATTCAATCCTGCTGCTGCTGCTTCCTCTAATAACCACAAAGAAACTCCAGGCTCCAGCATTCTGTTCAACTGTTGGAAGTGGTGGTAGCAGCAATGGTGCTGGATTCCAAGGGAGAAGACCAAACCCTCCCAGCTTCCTCCCAGTGTTCAGGAAGCAATGCTGCCACTGCTACCTCCTCCTCCAATGGTTGGTGGACAGAATGCTGGAAGCCCAACATTTACTCCATAAACTTTACAGAAAGCCGCAGCAGCAGCACTGGTTGCCAAGTAAAGGGAGAAAAGTAAGTGAAATGGGCAGAATATTCCAGCTAATTACAATGGCAAATCTGACACTACTGCAATAAATAATGATGCCCCTCTCCTAGAGCTTGGTGGGTATGCAAAGGAGAAAGAAGACTGTCAATGCAATCCCAAGCATTGACAAAACTTCAATATCAAAGATGTCCCTTTAGAAATAAGATGTGCTCATAGAAGAAATAAAATATGCAGATTGGGCTACAATAGTGAAGAATATAAATAGGGGATATTAACTTATATTTCCTCAAAAAGTTGAGGACTTAAAGCAGTGAATGTAAATTGGAATACTTATAATGGATACCTATAATACATTAATAATGTCTTTGATGTCATTATGAGGGCAGTTTCCAGATTGCAGGCTACTAAATAATTACATGCCATCTGTCAGCACTGAAGAAAGTGATGGACATCCCCAGGACAGCTTAATCATTGAAGTCAGAAAGACAGAAGGCCACATACATTAAGGTTGCATAAAATGTTTACCCAGCAAAGTGTATAATACTTACAATTTGGTCTCATAATCCTTCCAGGCTTTGTCAAAAGGTTTTTTAAGATCCTTAGGAAAAAGAAAATGCACTTGAAATAGGTTTATGACACTGCTATGTTAAAAATGTATATACTTATCATTCCAGGATTATAAATGACTTGTTTTCTATAATGAAAAATGTTTCTTTCCCGTGGATCTTAAAGCACATATAATATATCTCAAGTTTTCAAGAAAGAACATGAAAACTAAGCATGCAACAGAGTTAAATTCTACAGGACTACATGCGGATGTGATATTATCACTATAAGAACACCATAAGAGGGAAAAGCAGCTGAAGCCCATGCACCAATTGTGTATAGTAATAGTAATAAAAAAAATTGAATACTTACCCCTTTGACTCCTTTCAAATCTCCTTTTAAGAGAGAATCCAATGTGAAGATGACATTATGGCTCAATCCTTGGAGCTAGGAAGAATTGAATTCATTTATTTAGAGACTTTTATTCTGCCTTTAAATATCGCAATGCAGTAAAATATAAAGGATATGAGAAAAAGAACTATTGAATATTTAAAATCATGAGCACAACGTAAGCTGGAAAGATCTATCATTGTCTTGTTTCTACTGAGACAGTGACTCCTACAACTGAATTCTTAATTTTTCTACCCAATTAGCAGCATTCCAATATCAGAAAACAGTTAATGTACTTTTTAAAAAGCACTAAAAATTCTAGGACACAAAATTCTGTAGTTTTTTTGTTTTAAAGCATAAAAGTGACAGCAGAAGTGGAAAGAACTTATTTGATATAGTGACAAGACTTGACTTGGGGAGGATGGGAAACTGTGGGTCTGCAGCAGGAAAGCCCTGTTCCACAAGTAGGTAGGCTTCGATCCAACATTTTGGTGTAAACAATATCATTTTATTTTGTGTGTTTAAAACGGGACTATATTTCAAACAGAAACTTTTTAAGGTTTAGTGCATCTCCCTAGTAATACAAGGCAGCCTAAGTATACAACTGCCTGAAAGAGAATGGAGCCTATTATTATCATCATCAAGCAAGAAAAATACTCCTCCACCACAATGTATGCCAATAGCTAGGATCCAACTTACTTTAGCAAATCTTGGCTATTTCACTCACTAGGCTCTCCAGAGTCAAGGGTAGAGCCAGGGTCACAGAACATTTTGGGGCTCATCGCTACTTCTGTAGCGCATTGTTGCCAGTAAGTCTCTGTTAAGTACCAACAGCAGAAGGAACTTGTGTTCCTAGCTTGCTGCCTGCCAATCAAGCTGCTGCCCTTGCTGCCTCCTTGTGTGGGCAAGATGAAGACGTTAGCAACTGGACAAGTGCAGCATTGGCTGTTGGGAGAAGCAAAACATCTGGTACGCCCAGCAAGCACCATGTCAAGCACCATGCCACTTGCCAAGTTGAACACTTGCCAAGCATCGTGAGAGAGAAGGGAGAGTTTGGGCATCATGTGGGTTGAACCTGACTGGTCCTGGAGCTAGTTGCAAGGTTGCCCAAGATCCTGGAACATAGCCAACTGGGAACTGAGTGCCATCAACAGCCCAAGGTACAGTTGACAAGACTCCAAGGAAAGAAGAGCTAAACAAAACACTGCTGTAACAGGAGTCCCTTATTATAGTAAAATTCTGGTTGCCAACTCTGCATCTATTTGAAGCAGATGTCTGCCAGAGTTTTTTGTTCCCATTCAAGTCAAATACAGTCTTATGGAGGCTTATGTAGAAAATATGAGATAATTTGTAAAACCCAAATATAAATCATAAATTTATATATTATGATACTGGCAGCCCAATTCTAACCTGCGCTAGAACAAGTAAGCCACAGTTGACCTGCACTGTATCCAGTGCAGGCTATGAAGCAGCTGGAGGTCACATCTGGGTAAGGGGATATTTTTCTCTAGTCAAGCCCCAGCAACCCCTGCAAGGGGTCTGCAAGGCCAGGGGTCTGCACACCATCCCAAAATAGCCCCACCCCCGAAACGCCTTCCTGCCACCCTCTCCTATCCCCTGCACAGCCTGGTTTACCCTGTTAGGCCAGTGCAGGGTCCAGATCTGGCCCTCTTAGGCTGGCACGGGCCTTTGTGCTGGCTCTGCCAACTCCAGTGTCGGTGGAAATGTGCTTTACAGTGCATTTGCGACACTCGAGTGCCGTCGCAGGGACTGAGTTGGCTCAAAAGCATTATTTGGTTTGCACCCTGAGGTAGTTCAATACAGCAGGTTAAAATGTTGTTATTGTTTGTAAAGCTGGAAAAATCCTGAATGCCTGAACATGTAATGCTAGTACTCCAGAAATGAGACATTTTCCCCATCTCCGCACAGTCAGTATCCAAAAGGATAGTGCTGCGCTATGAAATTTTACTTTATTTTCCTCACTATATGAGGTAATTTCATAAATATGTAGATCAGTAAAAGAATGTATTTACAAAAACAATTCTGTTTTCAAGTTTGAATATGGTTAAAAAAAAGAACATTAGAAAGCCTTACCAGATTTTTTAGCAGTGTTGACAATTCCTTAGTCAGGGTGGAAAATTTTACAAAAGCAGTGCCAAGATCTGGATTATCTCTACTTAAGAAGTTGCTCCCAAATTTATCTAGTACTTGTGCATAGTTCTCTTCATTTTGAATATGTTCTGGAGAGGGGGAAATATACAAATATTTTGATTATTAAACAGAAAACTAATATTTCTTTCTAGTAATAAGAAATATTGATCAATAAAATACAGGATTTTCTCTAGAAGAGCAATTTTAAAGGTACCCTTTATATGCTGCAAAGAATAATATTATTTAGTGTTTATATGGCCTGAAATAAGATACCACACTTCCGGTTTAAGAAAGATTTGTTTTCCTCATAGGCCTTCAGTCTAGTAATGAGAACTGAAATCCAACAAGTTAATTTCAGTACAGGAATTTGGAGAATGGCTTGCAAATACAAATTCAGTACAAAAACCACAGCAGTACCACAGGAATTTCTTGCAATAGTGAGGTAGTTTAGTCTAAGTAGCATAAATGTCACTGCCTATTTATACAGTCATACAAAAAGTCTGGAACTACCATGTTTCTATGACACAGTACAAGAAAACTGAACATACTCCTTTGGCTAAACGGCTTTGTACAGGACATGGGGAAAGTTTATTTGTGGTTAGTGACATATGGTTAACAGTAAGAGTGGTGAGCTCCCTGACTGGGCCATGGATAACTGAGGGCATGAACTAAATTAAAAAGAACCAAAATAAAAAGAAAAAACACCATCACCGCAATTAAACTTTTTTTTAATACTATTCGGATAAACAGACATAAGCAACAATATGTATGCATTCTTTGATCACTTTGGCCTCCTAAACCCCTTTTCTCAAGATCTTTCAGCTGGAATTTAGAGGCAGATTGTAGCTCATATCCAACATTACATGAAAAAATAGGATCAGCTGTAGTTACAGCAATGTGGCAGATATGACAACTCATTTTCCAAAACTAGCTCAGTGTTTATTTCCATTTCAGAAACAACTGTTCCCTGCCTCTTTAATATTAAACTTAATTGTTATATTTCTAAAATGTAATTTGAAAATAGAATATTAAATAGCAGCACTAAACATTTCACATATAAGCAGATCCACATAAATATATCAAGGTGCCTTGTACTAGAACTTCCTCATGTCTAAGTGGTTCCCAAATGGAAAACCCTATCTCTCCCCCTTAAGGGGCAAGGCAATGGGGAAGGCAGCAACGTGATCAGCACGGTAACGCAAAAGGGTTTTTTAAATGTACTGTAGGTCATGCTGGCCCTGTGGGTGGTCCAGAGAGCCTAGGGACACCTATGCAGAGACTTCAGTACGAAACTGGTTGATTTTTCAGTATTTTCAGGGGTTTTGAGGCACGGGAAGTCCTGCAGAGGGGTCTGCAGGCCCCCCGAAAGGCCAGCACCCACCCTCACTAAGTAAAAAAAGGCTTTTGCCCCCAGCAGGGGCATGATCGTAGCCTGCCCCCCCACATACACACACACTTACAGCTTCCCAAACTCTCCCTGAGAGTTACCTTCGCTTGTCAGATGGACTGGCCTGACTAACCAGTATTTCTTCAAAATACAGATAGGGACCCAGTACTGGATTACAAGATCTAAATACACAACCCAGTTCCTTCATGCTTTTTCTACTTCCTGAAGTTTATCCTGCCTTTATTTGCCACTCTTTTCCATTTCCTCTTCTCCATCCCACACTGCCTCTTCATCTTACAGGTGGATATCTTCCCCTGCCCTTCCCTTCACCTGCCACCACCTAGCAGCAATAAGGATAGCTGCAGCTGCCATAGAGGACATACACTGCCCCTGCAGTTACTGGCTTCTGCTCAGCAGCAATAGTGCAATAGGCTGCTGACTTCATCATCATCATCTGGGCTATGCAAAAAAGTTTAAAGAATATAGAAGATGGCTGCATCAGCTATTTCAGCCTCAGCACCACTTCTTTTCAGCAAACATTGTCCCTCACTCTCTCTACAGTGAATAGGAATGGAAAACAAAAAATCAGTCATCTTTCTTTTTGACAGCTGCTTCCTAGATTGTGCTACAACTGGTCCATTATTTATGAAGTCATAGTGAATATCAGCATCAGATTTCTCAGTCATGTTCATTAAAAGCACGAAGAGGTTTTTTTTGATGTAGTGAAGAGACATTAAGTACAAAGAAGGAATGTAAACAGCAAAGGAAGCAATATGCTCTTATGTCATCATAGCTTCTCTATTTTAATTTTAAGTTACTTTTCACTAAAAGTAAACATTTCTGAGCTATCAGACATAAACAGTGATGTTTGCTTTTGTTGATAAAAAACACAAGACACTAGATTTTGGTGTTTAAGACATTTTCAGAAATTAAAATTTTTAGAAGTTAAAAATATTTCTTCTTCAGTTAGAAGACTGTGGCTGAATCTGCTATCACCTAGTACACTTTCAAAACATTTAAATTCAAAATGGGAACTTGGAATAATATAATTGCTTTCTGCCTTTTTCATTTTTTTCCCAATCACAAAATCTGCGAAAAAAATAAATTAGTTTTCAAACACCACTAGATATAAATATTCTCCAGTAGGATTGATTCATATATACATAATATCAGTAGGGGCTAGTTGTGTGGGTGGCTGAAGGGTCAAATAAATCAAAGAGAGTCTCTTTCCTCATTCTACCCCTACCTCCACACACTATGAATTATTGTGGATTTCCAACTGTTCCAAATATTGGCTCTCCTAGTTTTAAACAGCATGCACAATTGCATAAACACAAAGTACATGCAAAATTAATTCTTCCAGCAAAGTTGGGAAGCTAGTTGGATTTTAAAGACTTTGTTAAACACAGAGAAGCGTAGAAACTCACATAATAGCGCATATACAATTCATAATCTTTTCATGCTGAGCCCTTACTTAAGCTCTTCTATATGTAAACATAAATTAACTGATGTAAAACTATCTGAGATTTTTGAGAATAAGCCACCATAGGTGGTGTATAAAGCACAACAAAAACTCTTCACTGGTTAAAGTTGCAATTCTTGAGCTGCAAATGCACACTCAATTCGCTACTTTAACTCTAAACCATAATAAGAGGGAAAAGATCCAGAGTTGGGAACTAGTCTCCAAATTCGAGTTGAGTTGAGAGTCTCTGCCCTGCTCCATCCCACCCCCACGACTTTACTTGTGCATCCTAGCATGTGCCCATGGCCACTCTGGAAGTTAATGACTCAAGTCAGTTTTAACTCGAGTTTTTTTCTTTTGCATCTTTTTAAACTGAATCCACTGAGGGGAGGATTCAAATCTGCAACATTCGTGATTTAAGTTCAGCGTGCTAGCTAAAGAAATTTCTTTGTACCTTAAAATGAAGCATGGCTAGTCCCCTTGTCCTATCCAAGGTCAGGGCAGGAGACACAGGATCCAGGAGAAGCCCAGAGGAGTACCCAGCAGGGAGGAGAACGCAGAGCAAACATTGCAAAATTATTTCCCTTTTTCAGTCTAATAACCTTCCTCCTTCCTGGCTGTCACGGACGGCAGGTTGCCACTGCGTCTTAAAGTGTGCCACCATGAACTACTGTTCATGAACAGAAACAACTGCATATTCCACAGCTTCCTCTCTCCTCCCAAGCTTTGCATAGAAGCATTGCATAGATGAGGGGAATGGCACACAGTACTGCACAATACCTTGTAGATCTCTGCTAAAACTGTGGTACAGGTCAGATTCTTTCCCCCTCTTTCAATCATGTTCCAGGGCAATCTGTCTCCAGGGCAAGCTACTCCTCATTCCCCAAGTGCTTCCCTCAATCTTGTCTGAGGGTCATGGAACATTCAATGTTTTTTGCCTGAAAACCCTTTTTGCCCTATGAGATCTGTACCCTGTGATTTTTACCCTGTGAGATTTATCTGTGAAATTGCCTGATATTCAGAGGTGGTTCAAACGCGAACCATTGGTAGAGAAATTAAAACTGCTGTCCATGGTGCTGCCGTATTGATTCCAATGTAAATCATCCTCAGAAACTAGCTTCCCCTAACAATAAAACCCCCTAACTTTTTTTTTTACTGAGCACACAGCTCAAGCCATTGCAGGATCTTGCAGCAGAGAGCCTGGGGGCGGGGGGGTTAAACTGTCATAATCCTGTCACCTGCTGGTGACATAAGCCTGCAGTAAATCATAACCCCTGCTTTGAGAAACCTGCATGTTGCTAGAAGCATAGGTTTTATATAGAAAAGATGGTTTTTCAAGAAAAAAAGGGAGTCTCTCCAAGGTACTGATGATGATGTGTGCTTTTTCCCTATGCCAATATCATTTTGGTTCTAGTATCACTTTCTTTTGGATTTTTAATAAATGAATTTCTTTTGGATTCTTTGCCTGCCTAGTCCACGTTCATGTGTAATTAATGGGTTGTCACAGCTGATTGTTTTTGCAGATGCTACTGTGGCTTCGATTTTTAATCAATACTGGTGTATCGTGCTCATTTGGAAAGGTTTTATTTATTTTTTCCCCTCAGATGCACTCCCAAATCTGGTGCCTGTAGGCTGGGGTGGTAGTAATGGATAGAAACTATGTTTCCTCCCATTCAGCTGCTGACCTGGTAAAAAGGGAAGCAGGGAATAGGAAGAGGTACACGAGCCCTAACTACCCTCAGTCAGCCTGCCTTGTTCCAGTACCTACTGCCATTCCTAACAATGTTCAGTTCAGCAAAACAGTAAAAATACTTTTACAGTTAAAGAAATTTCTTTTTTGAATTGGAAAAAGCTTACCTTGCCCAGAATTATATATTGCTTTTACAGATTTTTTCACTTTTTGTAGCGCAGTTCTGTCCTGATCCAATGCCTAAAAGAAAAAGAGAATGACAATGGCAATGAGTTGAGGGCAGGCCAACTTCCCATTTTAAATTGTACATGAGCCTTCTTTAAGAAAATGCTGAATAATTTTAACAAGTACTGTGAATGCACTATTGCCCTCTAGGGAGGACTTAGGTCACTCAGCCTGTTCAAATCAATTAAATAACTTTATACTAAAGAGCTCCTAAGGCATAAATCGTCTTGAAAAACAGAGCTAAGACAACGTTAAGTTCAATTTGAAGCCCGAAAAGAGTAAAAAGTTCAAAGCAGTTCCACGTATTACCACCAGTACAATTCTTCTAGTTTAAATAGCACATTTTTCTTCAAGATATTTTTTTTCTGTTTTCAGTTATTATAAGGCAGTTCTAGAAAATCTGAGTAACAAGCAATAAAATAATAATCGCACATGACATTTTTCTAGACCAAGACTCTCAAAGTGGAAAGAAAAGTGTGCAAGAGTCTGAAATCCATCAGTAAGAATATAAAGTTTGTTATTTAACAATCCCTCCTTGTCATATTATTGCTAAATGTCAATGAACTTCAATGGCAGTTCTCAAATATTGTCACAGTGAGCCACCCTTAAGCCAAGAAATCATGTTTTTCCAGTTTGTTAGCCTTGAAAAAACTCTTTTTTGTGTGCTCAGTCTAATATATACGCCTACAACTTAAAGATATCTGGAAAGATGAACATCAATTTTTTAATAAAAATTTTCAATAATTGACCTACTGAAAAATCAACAAATACTAAGAAAAGCATCTGCTTTTACTTAAGATAATGTATATTCCGTTATTTGCAAACTGGGCCAAGGACAGCCAACATCAAATTCCAAAATGACACTAAATCCCTAAATAATTTAAAAATGAAAAATATGGCCTCATATGTTAACCCAACACTAATAGACAGACTGTAAAGCATGCATAGATGGGACTCAAATGGGCCTTTGCCAGAAAGATGTCTTAAACCTCTAGATCCACCTATGCAGCGAGCCCTATTTTGGGTGATATACTACATGAATAAATTATATTTGAACTCACTCTATGCAATAGTTTTCATGAGGAGAGGTTGCACAAATGATGCCCTCTCTTTTCTTACAACATTTACAATTGCCATTGCCACACTCTTAAATAAATTCATTGAAGAATGACCAGGGCAAGCTTTTATTACAAAAACTGTCTTGCTCGATGCAAACTATGGGAATAAACAGTGAGACAGGTAAATTTAACTTTGTTATCTGTTTAGAAATTTCATTATCTTCTCAATGGATTTGACATTCCATGTCAAATCATCACACTTAATATTTTTCTCTTACATTCTCAGATTTTGATGAAATTTGTCATCCTATGTAGTTATTGAAGAAATGCATTTTTTTACATTTTTAAACTGAAAAAATGTCTATATTTTCAAAATTATACCAAAAATGGCATGCTAGTGATAATTTAACTAGCTGTACAGTAAACACAAGTTAAGATATAGAGTTGGAAGTGGTAAAAGTTAAATGGGTCAGAACAGAACAGATAAATACTATACAGGAATTATGTTGTAAATAAAAAAAAATTAAGAGAAAATTTTATTTTCTCTTGACCATACATCTACGTTATCTCTGATGATATGATTCCATCATCATCCCTATTTTTTTGGGGGGGGGGGTTCAGTTAGTTGTTTGGGTGTAGTTAGAAGTATGAACTAATTGAGATTTTTTTTCCAATTTTAAGGAAATTGATTTTAAAATTATAAATTGAATTTTTAAATGTTAAAACATATTAACCCATTGTGTTGTATATCATATGAAAGTTCATGAAGAGAGTTTTAAAACAAGATCACTCCCATGTCTATATCTTAACCGGTGACCAACATACAGCTAGTTAAAGTTTCACTAGAATGCCATTTTTAAATAATTTTTTTTTTAAAATTTGCATAGCTACAAAATTTCACATAACAAACACAGGCTACTAAAAATTGGTATTTTTGGATTAGACCAAAGGACAAGTAAGTACCCCAAAATCTAAGGTGTTCATTGGAAACAGTGTGATGATTTGACATGGAATGACCCTATAGTTTTTCTAAAATAAAAAAAATTAAAGCTGCATTTATTTTAGAGAAAATGAATTTGTGATGGACATAGTTTAAAAAAGCTGGAGGGGGCAGTCACGTGTCTTAAGCCTATCATGTAAAGGCAGAGATTCTCAAACTGGGGCATTGCGATGCCCTAGCCAGAGAAGCCTTATCCCTGTCCCTCCAAGAGGATGGGGAAAGGGAAAGGCAGTAACACAATCCCCAGGATTGCAGTGCTCCTAGGGACAGGAGGGTTATTTTCCACTTACCTGCAGCCAGCACTGCAGTTGTGGGGGGTTCTGGGGAGCCATGCAGAGGGCTCTCCAAGCCTCCAAACATCTAAAAAAAAAAAACACCTGGGTACTTCTGGCTTTCTTTCTCAAGGTGTTTTAGAACCAAGGATATGTTTATAGGAATGCATTAGATTCTAATGCATCATTAGAATCAAAAGAGTGGCTACAAGGATTTAACAAGCTTGAAACAATGATAAGCCTATTGTGAGCAAAAGCCACTTAGTCTTGACAGATGGACAATTAAAAATAAGATTTATTTTTCAACTGCAACATGCAGTACAACTTTCATTAAGTGATAAATAAATCTGATCCCTGTTTCAATAAGAGCCCCATTAATTAAAAATGTTTTCAGCTGAAAAATTTCACAATTTAGCATCCTGTGACACAAAGTAGAATTATAAATATCTCTAAAACAGCACCCACATACACAAAAT
Source organism: Lerista edwardsae (assembly GCA_029204185.1). Classification (NCBI taxonomy): domain Eukaryota; kingdom Metazoa; phylum Chordata; class Lepidosauria; order Squamata; family Scincidae; genus Lerista; species Lerista edwardsae. The sequence continues at coordinate 11,227,233 of JAJKFI010000024.1, forward strand.
TAAACAATGCAAAATAACAACAAGCAAAAGCAACTTCGCTCTCACAGATTCTCCAATGGACTGGTATGACATGAAATCCGGGTCCAGGTCTCTTACAAGATATGGTAATGAGATGGAAAGCTTTCTCGTCTGGGTCACCAAACTAATCCTACTCAGGGCAACAACAGTTCACAAACGTTACCATCTGTTGAGTGTCTAGTGTCTGGGGCAAAGCGATTTAACACTTTCAGTTCGTTTCCAGTGGTAGTAAAATAACAAAAGTCGATGTGTGGCATTTTTATTGACAGTCTCGACAGAGGTCAGCACATGTACACTTTCATCATGACAGATCAGAAATTAAACCAAGGTTGGCAACTTTCCAAGAACAACTAGTTTTCTAAATGGATGCTGCTAACTATCTAGTTTCCTAGGAAAATTAATTTACTCTACTAATGAAAACTACCAAAACATATTCTGCAATATTAGTTGGGTAATCAGACAGTCCATTTAAATAAAAAAGGGCCTGGTCTAAAACATGATTACCTCAACAAATGAAACCTAAGTCTTTAACAAACTATTTAACTATGCAAAGAAAGTAATTTCTCAATTGAAGGTTTGGTTTTCCTCTTAAACGAATTATGTTTCTTTTCCAGTCAGCTCTCTACTGATGGATTTGGCTGACTAGTAAAACATAGGAACAGCCCCGCTGGATCAGGCTAAAGGCCCATTACTCCAGCTTCTGTATCTTAGGAGTTGCCCACCAGATGCCTCAGAGAGCACACAAGACAACAAGATACTTGCACTGTGAGTTAAACTACTCCAAACCTTTTTTGAAGGTTTTTTTGTCACCATCATCATTTTTGGTCACCTTTTTTGTCACCATCAAAAAAATGGAAGATGACACAATACTGAGCATTTTGAGAGAGTTTTGGGTATATATTTTAAACTGAACATGTTCAGTTTAGCCAATTAGTTTTTCTTAGGGTAATAAAAACAACCCCCAACAGTGGACTGTCCCAAATGTGCACATTTTCCCTGCCTTAATTTTTCTCCCTCCTATTCAGAATCTGGAAATCACAGAGCAGCCATACACCCTTTAGGAGGCAGCAAAACCCAAACATTAGGATTATTACCATGGTTATCTTGTGCACTTTTAAACTCTGTACCAAAACTAGAAATCTTGCATTTCCAACCATTTATGACTCCATTTTTTCCTCTATGCCTGTGTGTGTGTGTGTGTGTGTGTGTGTGTGTGTGTGTGTGTGTGTGTGTGTGTGTCCATGCGCATGTACAGGTCCTGCATTCTGATCCATGGATTATAAACCCAGAGAGTTCGGGGTGAATCTTCCAAGTGTGACCAGAGCTGTTCTAGTTGAGTCTAGAGATCTTCTTAGGGACATGGAAGCTTACAGCGGTCTCCCCAATCCTCAGAGGATGTTCTGAGGGCAGTGGTGTTTCTACAGGGAGGGCAAAGCTCTAAGTCTTGCAAGAAGCCTTACCTTGCAGTGGAAATCACTCCTCCCCTGCACCGTTTTAGCCAATCCTCACAGGGAACAGCAACATCTTGGCATTGCTTACTGGCTACAGCAGCAAGGGAGAGGAGGGATTTACATGACAGGGTAAGGCTTCTTGCAAAACTTAGAGCTTTGCCCTCCCTGTAGAAATGCCTCTGTCTGAGGGCCAAAAATTGCAACTTCCAGGTTTCAGCTGAAAAGTGTAAATTGCTATTTTTGGTCCTCAGAACACCTTCCAAGGGTCGGGGAGGCTGTGCCTGACTTTCCTGGCCATCAAAAGACACTCCAGAAACAACTGCTCCAGTGACATTTGGAGTGTCTGACATGGCAAGTCCTGAAGATTTGATTATCCGCAAGTTTCTGAACCCTCATGGATAAAAAGGCACAACTATATGTCTACCAAATACTACAATTCACACATTTGAGTAGATTAGTCCACAAAAGATTATGTAACTATTAGTTTTGTAATTGTACTACAGGACTCCCTCTCTCTCTTTTTTTTTTTTTTACTTTAATACGGTAAATCACCTGCTGAAACTAGAGCATTTTATTCTCATGTATACATGCAGGGACAGCATGCTGTATGGTTAGGAAAAGTTGTGCATATTCGTCCATGCTTTTAAACTGTTGTTGCTGATGTAGGAAGTACTATCAAGTCAGCCCAAGAATGAAAAGGTAACCTTGTTGTTCCACAATCAATTGGTTAGCATTTATAGGCTTCTCAAAAAGATTCTAGTTATCCATTGGTCTCATTCTGTTTTCCATTGCTCACTTGCTTGCTCCCTCCCTTGCTTATGTAACGTAAATAGCAATTTATCTCTTCCGCCCTATTTAGTTAAAAAGAAAAGTGTACAGTAAGCATATTCAGTGGAAATGAGATTCATTTCATGAACATTTGTGTCACAGCTTCTCTCACTGAACAAACTCCTCAGCTGGAATGAAACAAACATAAATCAGGTAAAAACAGAAGAGGATTTGAATGAGAAGTGGACATCTAAACAAAGGGGAAAACTATTTGTTCCCCCATGGGTAGTTCAGCAAACCTGAGTTTATATGACAATGGATAACTATGAGGTTTCTAAAAAGAGTTATACCTTCCTGAGTGCTAGCTGGGTTACTATGTAGTAGAAAATACAACAAAGAATCTTGTGATACATTAATGGGTAACATTTATTTTAGTATAAGTTTTTATGGATACTGTTACATGTTCATGCCCCATTTTCTGAAATGGTGAGATGTTCAAACAGTACACTAGTAAGGTTCTGACTTCCTTGCTCAAGAATAGATAGCTGAAGGCTTAAAGGTGCCTGTGCAATATTTGTCTTATTTGCAGATATCCACGTTGAGTACTGGATGGAGTCTAGTAGCAGAACACTCCTATACGCAACAGGGTGCCGTCCCAGCTACCAAAAGGTGTCTCAGCTCCCAAGTAACTCTCTCCCTTATCTTCTAATTCCAGTCTCTGTCTCTCTGGAATATAGACAACTCCTAACCAAACAAAAGACTTTCTTTGGTCCCTCAATGACCACTTGAGAAAGGGAGTGAATGAATACTCTTACACTCCCACTCCAGTCCCAGGTCCACCACTGGAGGATCTTGCAAGCAAGAATAAACACCTTCAGAGAGGCAGCCTTGGGCAGTCTAATCAGACCCACACCAGATGTGCAGTTGTTACCTGGCAAAATGCAGGTAAGAATAGCCCCATGCAGACATTTGCAACCTTACATTCACTGTACCCCAGGGCTTTCTTCATGGCAAAAGCCACACAACTCCCTTCTCCTGCACTGCCTATCATCCTTCCTGGGAAGATGGCATTTTATGCCTTGGAGGCTCAAAAAGATCTATCAGACATCATTTTCTTTCTGTTAGGGCGCAAATCAGACCAGCACTTGAGCCGGCACTGGGCTCAGGCTCACGAATGTCACAAACGAACTGCAAGTGTTTGTACAATGCATTTTCTCCCTCCTACTTCTTCAATTACAAGAGGAGAAAAGGGAAAGCCTTTAGTTTAAGAATCACATTTCAACATTAGGTATGAACTCAGAAAATCAGCTGTTTGTTAACAGGAGAGATAAACTGTCCGAAAGGCTGATTTGTTCTGAAAAGAGAGCTGACAAATTTCAATTCCTATAATTTGTATAGAATATGGAAGTACAGTTTGTTTTGTCATACTTGTGGATGGCTAGTACACAATCCAACAACTCAACAATTGTCTAAATCAGACTTACATCACCATTAGCAGACCATTGCAGTTGCCTATTGACTAACGCTTTAATGAAACATAACCATGAGTAGGTTTGAAGGCTGCAATGAAGTTTCAAATGCTTATTTCTTTGCATTGTAGAATCAGAACTTATGTAGTGGGTTTCCCTATTTTTATCTTTAATTTAAAAAAACAAACACTGCTGTTTGGAATAGAGGAACTGTGGAATGGAGGTGCTGATTTATCCATTCTCCTTTGGCTATTTTTACTTGACATTTCTTCTCCTAAACTGCTTTCCTATTGGTCATCTCTCTCTCTGGATGGAAAAGCAGGTACGAGTGTATTTTGAGGGGGGAAACAGCAAAAGGGGAGTGAAACACAAGTCCCATTCTGCTGTTTCTCCACTCTCAATCACAGCTTGCTATTGCAGCTTTTCATTTAAAAATACTTGGGAGACATCAACAAACATCACCAAAGCAATGTCTAGCTTGAACCTTATATTTTGTGGCTCTGTTACATCATCTATATGGAAAAGATGTTGCCTTTGTGCCTTTCAGAAACTATTCATTTCTAATTCTTCTTGAAATTGCCTGCATGAGGGACTGAAGCCAGGTGAACTAGAAATAGTGTAATGTTACTTATAGTTTTCGTGTCCTGTCCTGCTCTCCTTTATTCTGCCCACTTTATTTCAGATCACTGAGCAGTGAAAACAGAAGGAACAGGTAAGGGGGCAAATGGGGCTTGGTGAGATAGCTAAAGGCAGTGATAGATTTGTGCAACCGCCTGATTTTAGATGTAGGCTACCTCAGGCCAGGTGCTAGGGAGAGACGGCAGGATGTAGGCATCTTGTTCTGTGCTCCCTGAGACATGTGGTGGGACACTGTGAGATACAGGAAGCTGGACTAGATGGGCCTTGGCCTGATCCAGCTGGGCTCTTCTTATGTTCTTATGAGTCTGAATATCGCTGGAAACAATAAACTATCTAAACTCCAAATCAAGAGTAATGAAATTAATAATACAGAAAAAATATTTCAGTCTTATTAATCTAAAGGTAACTTCAGATTAACCTAAAATTAATCTAATCTAAAAATTCATCTAGGTAACTTCAGATCAGAATAATTTTTCATCCAAGATTGAAAGTGTTTTATTTTTGTACAGCAACATGTTAAAAGAATGATTCTTAAGCCCCTTCTGCCCTGACTTGAAGCATTTTTCATCAATGTTGCAAATAAAAAATGATCATGATACAACATTCCACTGGGATCAGATGAACCCCATGCAAATAGGGGTTGCCTCATTCTCTTCAACATCTGAAACCAATCAGAATGCAGTGTAGGCAGTACTACTTGAGCAAGCTCACCTACTGGAGCCCTCCTGAGCCCAATGAAGTTAATTGAGCAAGTTTATTACTTTAAAGTGTTACAAATTATGTTTACAATAATTCCATATTTGCTTGGGAAATTGATTGTTCAATACGATTACTGAAGGTTAATTTTAGATGCAGATCCCAACTTGTTTCTTTCCTCTACCAGCAGAGCATTCACTAATTAGGTTCTTGGAACTATCAGCGATGATACAAAAAACTCAAAATTCCACACCATCTGTATATCCCATCAGGTAAACACAGGAAATACCATCAGTATACACAAATTAAGATACAACTGTATGTACAGACATCACATTACTTTTGTCTTGACAGCTAGAATTTGACACAGAAAAGAATAACTGCACCGAAGAATACAAGATGAACTATGCAGTGAGGGCAACAGGATCTTAAACAAGGACCAGGGAATACAATAGTTACAAATCATTTCCTTTCATCTCCAGCTCAAATTCTATTTAAAAATGCAAAATAAAAACCTTCAGGCAGACAAATTTATGTGTTCTTATGAACTTCCAGAATTTCCCGATACCTGAAGAGGTACTGCAAAGCATTGTTCACTGTAACCAAATATTTTTATTAGAGCGAGAAGAAAAAGTTACCATGAAGCCTGGCACTAGTGAAACTTGTTTTAGCACAACTGCTAAGAACCTGAGCAGGATTGGGATACAATGTCCTAGTACCTGAAGAGGTTTACCAGATGCCTCTCCCTTTACCTGGTAGAGCTCTAATCCGGTGGTGTTCCAACCTTTTCCATTCCCATAAATTGCCACGTCCCCACAATCAAGGCTTGGCGACCCCACTGCTGTTCCGATCCAAAGGTTGAAGAACACTGTCATAAAACTCAATATCTTTTTTTTATCAGGTGGTGGTGGGGGACTTTCTTCTTGAGAGTTTTCTGGTGACTGCGTTCATCAGATCAGGACTATTCTGGTGGCACTGTGCTCCTCTTGGCCTGCCCCTTGACGTGGACCGAGGCACAGTCACCTACTTGCAAGTAAACATGCACGTGCAGCTTTCAATTTGCATAGGGGTCAATACATTTTCCTTGTCAGCTTCATGACACACCAATAATCAGGTCATGACCCACTGGTAGGTCGCAAACCACAGTTTAGAAACTCTGTGGAATGGTATAAATACTGACAGAGGACAACTCATACGCAAAGAGAATAAGCAACCAGCTATTCTTCTCTGAACCAATAAATCTTTAGCCAATTTTGGTTTTAAATACTAGCAAGACATTTAGATTTTTTTTTTGAACATCTAAGACCTGAGGGTCACTCTGCAAATGGAAAACTCATTTAACAGCCCTTTAGCATAAACATTACTAGAATAACCTTGATTCTCTAGTTGTTCAACCTACTTTGCAATATGACTGTAATACAGGAAAAAGCAACTAAAGATAAGTATTCAAAAGTATTCACAAATTCAAGAGTTTTGTTTATATTGTTAATATAGAATGTAACTACCCTACTAAAAAACACAAAAAAAATCTAATAAGTAATAAATTTGGCCATGATAGAAATTATCCCCATCATGTGTTGGCCAACAGTTATTGTATACCATAATACCCATTTAAATATTGTTAAATAAAATATTAAGATTATCTGGTTATAAAGTATTATTTCAATGCCAACACAGGCACAACTATATAATTTCTGGGCAGGATCTTAAGCGGAATGGTTGCCATGCAACTCCGGACACCCTTGGATGATACTGATGATCTAAGTCCAATGCAATCTGGTTTCTGGCCTTGCTCTGGAACTGAAAACACTATGGTTACATGATGAATTGGCTTTCCTAGAAGGTGGTCAATGAAACACAATCCCAATAATTCTCCAGGATCCTTCAGTGACCTTTGATACCATCAACCATAATATACCTGGACACGTTTTTGGAGGTGAAAATTGGGAGCTTAATGCTTCAGCTGTTCAATTGGATGGCCTTTTTCAGGGTCCTAGGGAACTGTTGCTATAGAGCCCCACAGGGCTCCATTTCATTGTCATATCACATGCTCTTTAGCATATGCATGAAGCTACGAATGAGATATCACCACTATGCTAATGAGACCCAGCTCTATTTCTTCTTTTCATCTCATTCAGATAGAAATTGAATTAGACATCAGAAACTGTGAACTGTTGTCTGAAAGTATGAGGATCAGTATTGTATGTTGGAATTCATTCTAGAAAGACAGAAATATTTTTGATGGTTCATCTGCCCTGGGAGGTGCTCTGTCCATTCTGGGCAGGTTTTATCCACTCACCACCACCACCCGTCAAGCGTTTCCAAGGCATGAAGCATCTTAAAACAGCTAAGGCTGTGACAATTCCTGGCCATTGATAGCTTGTCATGTTTGAACAATTTCCTATTTGGATTACTTAACATGTCGTATGTGGTGCAGTTTGAAGACCATTTCAAAACTATGGTCGATTCAAAACGTAGCAGCCAATCTAACTGGAAATGGGCAAATGAAATACATGACACCAGTTTTAACAAAACCACACTGGTTCCCAATCCATTTGGAAACATAACAGAAAGTGCTGAGTATAAATTTCAAAGCCCTAAAGAAGCATTTTCCCACAAAAGCCTGCCTGTGTACGAAGTAACTTCTTGGAGTTCCAGTATAGAAGGTGGAGCTAGTTTGTTTTGTTTCTCCCAATGATGATACCATGGGTCTTGCATTGTCTCTCCAGAAGGTTTGCCTGGTGCTAAGTGCAGTAGGTCCTTTTGGTGACAGGTGAAATCTCCCCCCCCCAAAAAAAAAAAACCTTGCAGAAGTTCTGATTTATACTTGCCTGCCTGGTGCAAAAGTAGCAAGCATCATACATCATGTAGATGGTTTTTGGCCTACTACAAAGGCTTGCAGAAGAGGAAATGGTCATGCTGCATGACAGCAAAATTGACATTGACAAAGCACTTTGGATGGTCTTGGAAGCCAAATTTAAGTTGCTAGGTAAGATCTGAAGGCCAGCACCTGCATGGTAACACTTCTGGACATACTACCTGTTCTATGACCAGGGCCAGTTATGACCAGAAATTATGGGACAGTTATGACCAGTTCTATGACCAGAAATTCCAATGGTGAGGAATTTCAATGAGCTGGGGCTATTACAGGAGAAGTTTTAATTTATAAAATTGGGAATGATCTAGGACAGTGTTTCCTGAACGTTTTAGCATCAGTACCTACTAAAGCAGTGTTATTCAAACTGTGGGTCGGGACCCACTTAGTGGGTCATGACATGATGTCAGGTGGGTCACGGAAAGCTGGGAGCAGCCATCTTGGAAACTGCAGAGCTTACTCTTGTCATATTCCTTTGGATGAGTGTTAACAGTATGAATTTTCAAGTGAGGTTTTTTTTAAAAAAAAAATTCTGTTTTTAGTCCACTATTTTTACATAATATTTTGTCCTAATCTTGCTATTTGTCAGGGATACTTTTTGGTTGTACAATTGCTGCAGTCCAAGAACCCCAAATTGCATTTCAGGAATGTCATTTAATTATGCCACAATGACATCACTTCCTGCTTGATGATGTCATATCTGGCCATGACATCACTTCCAGGTTAGTGATATCACTTCCGGTGGGTCCCGACATGAGTGCCATTCTAAAAAATGCGCCCCGATCTAAAAAGTTTGAATAACACTGCACTAAAGGAAAAGTTTCACTTTACCAGCTGCTCAAGCCTCTGGGGCTATAATGGCAATTGGGCAGAAGTGCTCCCACAAGTAGCAGGTTATTTAACCCTAATAAACCCACACAGCCTAATCTACCTTGTCAGTTTCACAAACCAGCAAAAATTGGGTCATGACCCACTACATTCCACAGTTCAGAAACCTTTCTTTACAAACCAAGCCTGCATAAAAAGGACAATCTCCACTTGAACCAGATTGTTTGTGTTTATAAAAAAAAAAAGTTGCTGAGCAGCTTTTAAATTGATCCCTGGGGGAACTCAAGAGCTGAGTAACCTCTAGTTCAGATCAAATCACTGCCAAAGGATGAAGGTGTACCTGTTCTAGATTACCCAGACAAAGAAAAAGGTACAATTTGGAAACAAACCTGATAGGACAGGAGAGCTATTCAAGAAGAGTAAGGTTGCAATCCTATAAATCCTGGGAGGAAGCTTCATTGAGCACAGTATGACTCTCTATTGAGAAGACAGGATCATGCTGTAAGAGGCCTCAAAGAAAAAGGCATATAACATTTGGAAGAAAACATAAGTATAGTTGTCTGTATGCAAAGAGCAAGAGCTGGAGTGAGACTACTTGGTTAAAAACAAGAATATAGATACAGTGTGCATAAGATAAAACAGATAGAATGGAGAGAACCAGTAGGATATGATTATATCAGGATAAAGACTCTATCCTGATATACACCTGAGTACGCCTTGAGAGGGGTGTACTGGGAGTGGGAAAATATACTAGACTCCTTCAATCATCGTGGACAGAACCCAAATAATAGCATAGTAGTGGGAACATGTTATTGTGATTCTGGTCAAAATGCCGAGTTCACACCCTGGAGAAAGAATCAGGTGAGGCACCCGAAGGAGAATGTGCTGCAGTAATTATTTCAATTACCTCCACAGAGAATGGTTAAATTAATGTTCAAACTATAGGAAAGGAGAACATTTCTACTGAACTTGAAAAAAGGGAACTTTTCAAAAATCATTTTTAGTTTTTCAAAAAAAGCATCTGGGAGGGAAAGTAAAAGAGGTCAAATCTGTCTAGAATGCATGGAAGTTATTAACCACAATAACAGAACAACTAAAAAGCATACCACTAAGTAGGAAAGGAATCACCAGATCCAGGAATGTCAGAACAGCTCACAAGTAAATCAAGGAAGTTGTGAAAGGTAAGAAGGCTTCCTTCAGGAAACACAAGTCTTGCCCAAATGAGGAAAACAAAAAGGAACACAAACTCTGACAAAAGTGTAAACAGACAATAAGGGATCCCGAACCAGAATACGAGGACCACTCAGCTTAAAAACAAGGCACACAATAAACACTTCTTTGAATACATCAAAAGCAGAAATCCTGCCGGAAAGGCATTTGTACCATTAAACAGAAACGGAATAAAAACTTAGAGGATATGGACACTACAGACAACCCAAACGATTTTTTGCACCTGTCTTTGTAGGGCAGATACCTGAGGAACAAATCCTATCCAACTTTTCAGCACCAATGCAGCTGTGATGCAGCCTTGAGGTAAGGGAACAAACATTCCCTTACCTTGAGGAGGCTTCCATAACTACCCTCCCACCACAGAATGCACTGCACAGCCCATTAGCATGACTACATAAGGGCTGGTAAAATATATATGATTTGGCCCTGAATCACTCAGGGTGTGACCCTGAAGAAATAAGTCAGGAGAAGACGAGGTTCTAGAGTGTACTGACAAATTAAACATTACACACATCACTGGATCCAGATGGCATAGACCCAAGAATTCTTAAGGAACTAAAATATGAAATCACTAATATTCTAGTAAATATATGTAACTTGTCGTTTAAATCAGCCTCTGTGAAGAGAACTGGAAGGCAATTAATGATACTGATATTTAAAAAGGGATGTTGTGTAGATCCTATACATTACAGGCCAGTCAGCGTTAACATTTGTTCTAAGAAAACTGGTGAAGATAAGAAGCACCTAGAAAAGTGAGCCTTGCTGAAGGAGAATCAGCATGGTTTCAGCAAAAGCAAGTTCTCCATCACTAACCTTCTAGAGTAGTGGTTCCCAAACACTTTAGCATCAGGATCCACCTAAAAAAGATTTCACTTTTCCAACAGCTCAAGCCTCTGTGGCTATAATGGGATTGGGCAGCAATGCTTCCCTCCTCCCCAAATAGCAGTTTGTTTAACCCTTGATGCACAAAGCCTAATCTACCCTGTTAGTTTCACAAACCACCCAACTGGTAGGTCACTGATCCCTAGTTTGGGAACTGCTGTTCTAGAGTTCTCTGAGATTATCAAGAGACATGTGGTGATTTGTTTATATTTGGACGTCCAAAAAGCTTTGGAAAAAGTCTACCACCAAAGTCTCTTGAGCGAACTTAGCAGTCACGAAATAAGAGGCCACATCTGGTGTATTGTATACTCTGGTCACCAAGTTTCAAAAATAGTCCAGAAGAAAGAAACCAAAATGATTAGTGGGCTGGGCACCTCCCTTATGCGGAAAGGCTAAAGTGTTTAGGCTCTTCAGTCTAGAAAAAACTAAACTGTAGGGGAACGTGATTGAGACACATAAAATTATGCATGCGATGGATAGAGAGAGGTTCTTTTCCCTCTCGTACATTACCAAAACCAGGGGATCCATTAAAATTGAGTGGTGAGAGTTAGATCAGACAAATGAAAACATTTCTTTACCCAGCATGTAATTAATCTGTGGAACTCTTTGCCACAGGATGGGGTGATGGCATCTGAAGGCCTAGATGCCTTTCAAGAGTAATTGGACAGATTTATGAGAGAAAGGTCCATGACAGATTACAAGACATGATAGGTATATGCAACCCTATGGTTTTAGAAGTAGGCTATCTCTGAATGCCAGATGCAACTGAGTGCCAATAGGACTCAAGTATCTTGCTGGTATTTGGTGGGCCACTGTGAGATATAGAAAGCTGGACTAGACAGGCCTTTGACCTGATCCAGCAGGGCTCTTCTTAAGTTTGTATGATACATCCTTCTATGGACTGACAACTACTTAAAGCAGTAGTCAAACTTTTTAGACTGGGACCCACTTTTTAGAATGGCCGGGACCCATCAGAAGTGATGTCATTAACCTGGAATTGATGTTGTGGCAGGAAATGACATCAATCAGGAAGTGTTGTCATTGTAACAATTATACTCCTGAAATGCAAATTGGCATTCTTGGACTGCAGCAATTGTACAACCATGAAACTTGCTTGACAGAAAGCAAGATTAAGACAAAATATGTAAAAGCACTGAACTAAAAACAAAATTTAAAAAACCTTCACTTGAAGATTCGAACTGTTAACAGTCACCAAAGGAATAAATTTACAGTGCTATTCAAACTGTGAATCGGGACCTACTTGGTGGGTCGCGACCTGGTGTCAGGTGGGTCGCAGAAAGCTGGGAGCAGCCATCTTTCAAACTGCAGACCCTACTCTTGTTATATTCCTTTTGTGAGTGTTATCTTTTTGTGAGTGTTATATCGGCAGTGCATCAGCTGATAAGGTCATTGTCTAGAAGCTTCAGCTGACCTGAGCTTTTGGTTGGTCAGAAGTTAACTTCAAAATATATAAACCTGTTAGGGCGGGAATGAGGTTGCTCTCTTTCCATTCCATTATGGATGTCTGTTCAGATCATTGCTAGTATGGCACGTGGAAAAACTACCACCTCCATGTACTCAGGAGTTAGACCGACTAGGAAAGAGTTAGGAATAAGGAATAGGAGAATTTTTTTTGTTTTAGTATTGTATGTGTACTTCATTTATACTGGGGTGAATGAATGGATCCATCTAAACCCAGCCTGGGTCACTCAGTCATACACATCTAGGGACCATCGAAAGTGCCATACCTTGGATACCTTTCGTATAATAATGTCCCATAGTGGCATCATTTCAGACTTAAACCATTAACGGAGTATTCAAATATGATCGCTTTCATTAATTCAGGAATAGATACTTTGGTTTCAGAAATAAATATCAGACTATCATCTGCAAATTAAAACTTTTAATTAAAATATTAATATCAATTAAAATATTAATTAATATTAATTAAAATATTAATTATGAATGTTAAATTATTTAAGACTGCACATGCCAAAGGTTACAAATGTAAATCAAAAATAAGAGGTGGAAGTGGACAAGAGGTGGAAGTGTTCAAAAGTAATAAGGAGGAAAAGGATTCATTAGTCAATACCCTAGACCTTATTCAAAACAAAATTTTGATCCATTTCGAAAAACCTTTTGAAGACAACTAAATTTCATCAACACAGAAAATATAAGATTCCTGTATACCCTATCAAAGGCTCTTTCAGCATCTAATGACTGCCTGATATTATTTGTGAGTAATATTTTTCACAGCCATGTCTATCCATTACAATTTCTAGCACCTCTCTCCTTCTCCCCCCTGGCAGGCCCAAATCCCACCAGCTAATATACTACAATACAGTAGTTAACGTTCTAGCACCCTAGCATTCAATCATTAATATAAAGAAATAGGATGATAATTTGCATAGTGCGTTCTTTATTAGGTTTAGAAATCAGTGCACTATATGGCTCATATATTAAAAGTGGCAGAGAGTCCTTTCCAAAAAAGTCATTATAAAGCTGAAAGTTCAGACATTATAAAGTTTATAAAGACATTACAAAGAACATTATAAAGTTTAGAAGTTAAAAGATCTAAAAATATACTAATTAACTGAAAATTCCTCAAGCCCTGGAGATTTGCCATTCTTTAACTTTAAGATAGCAGCTTTTATTTCTTCTAGATATTGGTGCTGCCAAAATCTGTTGCTGATCAAAATCTAACATAAACCCAAATGAGACAAAAACTGTTCATCACTCCCTTTCAAAAGTTCTTTTCCTTTATTATGCAACTCAGAATAACATTGCATTATTTGACTAGGATGAGTATTCATTCCATTTTCCTTATGATCATTGAACTATAGTGCTTATGCCTTTGCTGCCTTAAATGATATGCTAAGATCTTACCTGGTCTTTCTCTATTCTCCCAATACTTCTGACATACACGTGCTAAAGTATTGTCCACCTTCAATGATAATACATCCTCTAATTCATGCTTCTGTAACACAACATATAATTCTTGAGAGGGAAAGACAGCTAACTGCTTTAACACATATTTCAATCTGTTTTTCAAAGCTTCCTTTCATTTCCGTAAGAATTTTCTTTAAGAAACAAAAATAATTTTCCCCTTATGACAGACTTGTAGGCCTCTCATTATAACATATGAGAATTAATACTCTGCACATGGATTTCAAAGTACTCTCTACCATCTGAGATTTTAAAAATTTTCATTTGAAAGAGCTGTATCAAAGTGCTATGACCAATGTGGTTTGATCTCATCCGAATTTGAAAAGTCAGTAGGAGAATGATCAGATATAATAACAACATATATTTCAGTGGTATTCAAATTGTGGGTCAGGACCCACTTGGTGGGTTGTGACCTGGTATCAGGTGGGTTGCTCCCTGAATCCTGGGAGCAGCCATCTGGAATCTGCAACCCTTACTCATGTTATATGCCTTTAGAGAATTTTAACAGTTTGAATTTTCAAGTGTGGGTTGTTTTTTAATTTTGTTTTTAGTTCAGTGCTTTTACATCATATTTAATTTTGTCCTATTGTTGCTTACTGTCAGGGATGTTTCATGGTTGTACAATCGCTGAAGTCCAAGAATGCCAATTTGCATTTCAGGAGTGTCATTTTATTATGTTACAATGATAGCACTTCCTGCTTGATGATGTCACTTCCTGCCACAACATCACTTCCAGGTTAATGACATCACTTCCAGTGGGTCCTGACACGAGTGCCATTCTGAAAAGTGGGTCCCAGGCAAAAAAGTTTGAATACCATTGATCTATTTCATGTTTTAATCTCAGGTAGGAAAGAAGCTGATATAAGAAAATTGTCCAATTGAAAACAGTTTGTTACACTAAAGAAATGCTGTGAATGTATAAAGGTGGAATATTCTCATCTGAGGGTTTTCAATCCACTGCTTTGACTCAGAGCCACTGCAGAAGAAAAGGGCTCATTAAGTTAAACAAACACATCCCATTAATTAGCAGTCAGTGTTTTTTTAAAAAGCTTATGCAGCTGCAGTGATTCTCCAGGGGCTTAGAGCAAATTACTAGCTAAAATAAGACCTCCTCCCTCAATTCAGGAAGGGTAATTAATCACTTCTGTTTTGCATGTTTTTACCTAGCTCCTGGGCAAAGGGAAGAGGTCTTATCACACAGCTAATGGATACTAATCTGCCCTAAGCAGCTGGACAATGGCTGCAGCCATGATAAGAGAAGTTTTTTGTTTATTTCTTTTTAAGGTTAACAACAATTATTAATTAACAGCACCTGTTTTGTTTTCTAAAGGGATTTCATTTAACCCATTTTTTGGCATCTGTGAGGGATCCTGGAATGGAATTCTCCCTGATAAAAAGGCTCCACCCATACTGTTCCGCTTGGATGGAGAGCTTGCCAGGGACCAATTAAAACTAATTCTAAATAAGCTTTGAGTGTCAATCTTACCATATAATGCATTCTGCATGGGGAAGTACTCCGATTTAAATTTGGCTCCAATATGTGATATAATCTTCAATCAACAAGTAATTGTAAGATATATTTACCAAATATCCAAACCAGTGAAATGTATCAGAAAACTTGAGATTAAGAACACATAGGTTCATCATAGCAAAATTTACACCAAACCAACTCACAACTAAGATAATAAAATCAACCCTCTTTATCTAAAATAACCTGAAGGATCTAAAAAAAAATACTTATGAATCAACATAGCCATCATATAAGACAGGGTAACTACCATTCCAAAAAAAAAAGCCATTGCATATAGATCATATAAAGGAAAGGACTTGAAACCAACACACACAGAGCTAAAACACACACACACACACACACAAAATCTTGTGGATCTAATAACCTAGCTATATTAATGCTTCCCAAACTTTTAAACAGTGGGACCCACTTTTAAAAATGATTATCACAACCTACTAGGCAGAAAAAGAGATGTACAAAGAATATTTGTTGTTGTTCAGTCGCTAAGTCGTGTCCGACTCTTCGCGACCCCATGGACCACAGCACGCCAGGCCTCCCTGTCCTCCACTAGCTTCC
>JAJKFI010000024.1:11244447-11264141 GCA_029204185.1 Lerista edwardsae
GAGCAATCTTTGGCATTGCCCTTCTTTGGGATTGGAATGTAAACTGATCTTTTCCAGTCTTGTGGCCACTGTTGGGTTTTCCAAATTTGCTGGCATATGGAGAGCAGCACTTGGACAGCATCCTCTTTTAAGATTTTGAGTAATTCCGCTGGAATGCTGTCACCTCCACTAGCTTTGTTGTTAGTGAGGCTTTCTAAAGCCCACTTGACTTCACTCTCCAGGATGTCAGGTTCGAGCTCAGTGACTGTACCACTGTGGTTATCAGGAACATTGAGATCGGCCTTATAGAGTTCCTCTGTGTATTCTTGCCACCTCTTCTGAATCTCATCTGCTTCTGTTAGGTCCTTGCCATTTTTGTCCTTTATTGTGCCTACCTTAGCATGAAATTGTCCTTTGACATCTCCAATTTTCTTGAAAAGTTCTCTAGTCCTCCCCATTCTGTTGTTTTCCTCTATTTCTTTGCATTGCTCATTTAGAAAGGCCTTCCTATCTCTCCTTGCTGTTCTCTGGAAATCTCCATTCAGTTGGGTATATCTTTTCCTTTCTCCCTTGCTTTTGGCTTCTCTCCTTTCCTCAGCTATTTGTAAAGCCTCATCAGACAGCCACTTTGCCTTCTTGCATTTCTTCCTCTTTGGGATGGTTTTAGTTGCTGCCTCCTGTACAATGTTACAGACCTCCGTCCAAAGTTCTTCAGGCACTCTGTCTACCAAATCTAAGCCCCTAAATCTATTTGTCACCTCCACTGTATATTCGTAGGGGATCTGATTTAGGTCATACGTGGAGGGCCTAGCGGTTTTCCCTACTTTTTTCAGTTTAAGCCTGAATTTGGCAAGAAGAAGCTGATGATCTGAGCCACAGTCAGCTCCAGGTCTTGTTTTGACTGCCTGTATGGAACTTTTCCATCTTTGGCTGCAAAGAATGTAATCAATCTGATTTCGATGTAGACCATCTGGTGAAGTCCATGTGTACAGTCGCCGTTTGTGTTGCTGGAAAAGGGTGTTTGCTATGACTAATGTGTTCTCCTGACAGAACTCTATCAGTCTTTGCCCTGCTTCATTTTGTACTCCAAGACCAAACTTGCCTGTTATTCCTCTTACCTCTTGACTGCCTACTTTGGCATTCCAATCCCCTATGATGAGAAGGACATCTTTTTTGGGTGTTAATTCTAGAAGCTGTTCTAGGTCTTCATAGAAGCGGTCAACTTCTTCCTCATCAGCACCAGTGGTTGGGGCGTAGACTTGGATTACTGTGATGTTGAAAGGTTTGCCTTGGATCCTAATGGAAATCATTCTATCATTTTTGAGGTTATACCCCAGTACTGCTGTTCTCACTCTCTTGTTCACTATGAAGGCTACTCCATTTCTTCTAAGGGATTCCTGCCCACAGTAGCAAATATAATGGTCATCTGAATTAAATTCTCCCATTCCTGTCCACTTTAGTTCACTAACTCCCAGGATGTCGATGTTCAGCCTTGACATCTCACGTTTGACCACATCTAGCTTGCCTTGATTCATAGATCTGACGTTCCAGGTTCCTATGTAGTATTGTTCTTTGCAGCATCGCACTTTCCTTTCACTTCCAGACACATCCACAGCTGAGCTTCCTTTCAGTTTTGGCCCAGCTACTTCACTCTTTCTGGAGCTACTAGTACTTGTGTTCTGCTCTTCCCCAGTAGCATAATGGACACCTTCCGACCTGAGGGTCTCATCTTCCAGTGTCATATCGTTTAGCCTTTTTGTTCTGTAATCCATGGGGTTTTCTTGGCAAGAGTACTGGAGTGGGTTGCCACTTCCTTCTCCAGCGGACCACGTTTAGTCAGAACTCTCTGCTGTGACCTGTCCATCTTGGGTAGCCCTACATGGCATAGCTCACAGCTTCATTGAGCTACTCAAGCCCCTTCGCCACGACAAGGCAGTGATCCATGAAAGGGAAAGAATATTTATTAATCATAATTAAGAAATTATTAATAATGTCCTGTGCTACCAAGATTGTTCAGACAAAAAGATGAAACTGGATTCACATGTGATCTATGACATACTAATTACTAGAGAAAATTGTAAAATGTGACATTTTAATTTGGGGTGGATATGAAGATTATCTCATACCAGCTAACCATTTTCTTCTTCAAACTGGGCAAGGGTGCTTGCCAATTTTTTTTAAATTGTTTCAAAAACTTTTTGTGATCCACCAAAAATCAGCTCTGACCCACTGGTGGGTCCCAACACACACTTTGGGAAACACTGCGCTACATTTATGGATAATGCAGTGGATTGCCACACCACTTCATCTTACCAATGCTACAGAGGGCCCCTGTGTGAGTTTGAATAAGGTCAGTGTTCTCTAGGGTAGTGGTCTTCAACCTTTTTCATGCCATAACCCCAATAGATGAAGAAATGAACAACCATCGATCCTGTTCCCCCCTCCTGGGACCATACTTACTCATCTGCCCCCATTGCTGCCCACTCCCCATTCCCACTACACCCACTCAGTACTGTTCACTGTAGTCAAATATTTATTTATTTATTTAATTTCTATCCCGACTTTCTGCCCCATGGGCTTACAACATTAAAAATACAATAAAACACAAAGTTTAACAATTTAAAACAATGTTAAAACAATATTTAAAACATTTAAAATTTAAAACAGCGAGTCCCGTGGATCCAATATAAAGAAGAGAATATAAAATGCCAGCCACCCTGTCAGCAGTTAAAGGCTTGTTTAGATAAAAAAGTCTTCAACCCCCGCCAAAATATTGCCAAAGAGGGAGCAGTTCTTAATTCTAAGGGGAGGGTATTCCAAAGTTGGGGGGCCACCACCGAGAAGTCTCTGTTCCTGGCCGCCATCCCTCACCTCTCCTGGTGCCGGCACAGTCAGAAGGGCCCCCCCCTTAGAGTATGGGTAGGATTATATGGAAGGAGGCGGTCCCTCAAATACCCCGGACCCGAGCCATAAAGAGCTTTAAAGGTCAAAACTAGCACTTTGAATTGGGCCCAGAAAGGAACCAATCGTCAGCCAGTGTAGCCACTGAAGCAATGGCCCGACAGAGTCAAAACGACGAGCCCCAGCAACCACACAAGCAGCCGCGTTCTGCACTGGTTGTAATTTCCGGACCGTCTTCAGAAGCAGCCCCACGTAGAGTGCATTGCAGTAATCTAATCTGGATGTCACTAGGGCGTGGGTCACTGTGGCCAGGTCTGCGCAGCTCAGGTATGGTCGCAGCTGGCGAATCAGCCAAAGCTGAGCAAAGGCTCCCCTGGCCACCGCCGCCACCTGGGATTCCAGGAGCAGCTGTGGATCCAAGATAACCCCCAAGCTGCGGACCTGCTCCTTCAGAGGGAGTGCAACCCCATTCAGAGCAGGGAGATAGTCCAATACCTGAGTTGTGGATTTCCGGACCAGGAGCACGTCTGTCTTATCCGGATTTAATTTCAGCTTGTTCGCCCACATCCAGCCCCCAACTGCCTCCAGACAACAATCCAGGACCTTGACCACCTCCTCAGTATCGGGGGAAAAGAGAGATAGAGTTGGGGGTCATCAGCATATTGATGGCACCCCACCCCAAACCCCCGGATGACCTCTCCCAGCGGCTTCATGTAGACGTTTAATAGCATGGGGGATAAGATGGACCCTTGCGGCACCCCAAACTTAAGAGGTTGGGATGACGAACAAGCATCCCCCAGCACCACCTTCTGGGATCTGTCAGCCAGGAAGGAGCGGAACCACTGCAGAGCAGTGCCTCTAAGCCCCAATTCAGCCAGCCGACCCAGAAGGACACCTGGATCTCTAAAATTCTTTTTAGAGAGAGCAGGAAAAGTATCCATGAAGCCTGGTACTAGTGAAAGCTATTTTATCACAATTGCTAAGAACCTGAGTAGGACTGGCCCAATTTTATAAATTATTCAGAAGTTATAGTCAATGGGGTTTACTCCCAGGTAAGCATGGATAGGATTGCAGCCATAGTCTTCTGGTACCTGAAGGTGCCTCCCCCTTTAACTGGTTGGTTCTATAGTCCAGTGATCTTCAGCCTTTTTCATTCACATAAGCCGTGACCCCACAACAGGGGCTTTGCGACCCCATTGGGATCCCAACTCCAAGGTTGAAGAACACTGTTCTAGGGAAACTATCATATTTTAAAACACCACTTAAATTAGAAGTCTCATTTCAAAAATTTACCAGCCCAAAGCAATTGTACAGGAAGGTACAAAAAATAATCCCACTCTGCCAGCATGGTATCCCAATGTGTGATGAATTTTTAAAACCACAGAAGAGGAAGTGAAATTACAAATAAGTTTACAACTTAAAACAAAGATCAATCAGAGATACTCTGCAACAGAATAAACATTACAATTACTCCACCATATACAGAAATGCTAGCATCCAAATCTGTGACCAAGAAAAGAAAGCAGGTAAGGAAATGAGATTTACTGAACTGGTTTGTTGTTGTTGTTCAGTCACCAAGTTGTGTCCGACTCTTTGCGACCCCATGGACTACAGCATGCCAGGCCTCTGACTTCCACAAGTTTCTAGAGTTTACCCAAATTCATGAACTGAACTGGTTTACGTATCCTCAAACACCATGCTTAGGTTAATGGGTAGAACTGACTTTATTTTTATTTATTTGAATAAAAGCATTCCATCTTTCCAATACATGCACATGACAACTAACAATTAATTCTACAAATGAACCAAAAACTACAATAAAGTTATTCCAATAATTAATCCAATTAAAAAATTCCATAAAACACTAGCACTGAGTTCACTCCCCTTAATTCCTCCACTCTAATGCAGAGCTCCAGGGTTGATATCCTGGTTTGTTTAAACAACTGTTCCAGGTGTTGTCTGAAGTGTGGGAGAAGGGAGCACATAAGTTCATGACACCTCAAACTGCATCTACAACCCAATCAACAATGGTTTATTGGGGTCATCTGAATCTTAGACTCATTGAAATCCTTGGCATTTGTGACAGGCATCACACTGAGGTCCCAAACCACTACAGCTATCATTAAACTTGCTAACTCAACAGATAGAGAATTAGAAGAGGAACTCAAAAATTAATCTCAGACATATGACATTTCCAGAAATTTTGAAGCCACAGGGCTTATGGGGATGGGTAAATCATTTTAGTAGAATAAACAAGCTCTTGCAATTCCCTGAGCCCTCCAACACAATACTTCCCAAACCTTTTAGCACTGGGACCCACTTTTTAAAATGACAATCACGACCCACATAACTTTATTAGATAAAAAATATGGGAATATTTTATTTATCATAGATTATAATTATTACTATTAGCAATAATAATAATAATAATTGGGATCCTATGCTCCAAGGCTGCTACAGACCTTACATATAGTATGTGTTAGACTTTCCCTAGAAATGGAGTTCCAGGAATGTTCCCCCAAACATTTACACTCATTCCAGGGTACCAAGAAGGGTGAAATGAAAAGCAAGATGTGCAGTTAGGGACTTCCTGGCCAGTCAGAAGACTGAAGTTGGGTTTACACTTGATCTATGGCAGCCGGCTCCAAACCCAGGCAGTGGGCTGGATTCAATGTCCATCCAGATCTGTCCCCAGATGAAATGAGGTTACTCTCGTTTGACTCTGCCAGTCAGTCTCCTCACCCCACCTATCAACCCTGAACTTCACACTGGCCAGGCACTTGCAGGTTCTGGCACCTCTGCAGGCTTTGCATCTGGATTTCTGGGCAGACACAGCTGGCTATGAAGATTACCTCATACCATAGGTTGGCATCCCAGCCACAAGAGTGGTCTCTCCATCCAGAATGCCCACTGCTCCCACTTTCTTCAGCAAACTAGGCACTTGCAAAGATTTTTAAAAAAATATTTCAGAAACGTTTCACAACCCACCAAAAATTGTCTCATGACACTGCTCTCACACACGCACAAAGCTTAAGCAAGTTGAAGGAATTTTCCTCTTTTAGACTGGGTATGGAGAAGATACAAAACAGTGGGGAAAAACCCCTATTCTATGTTAACATTATTTATAATACAGTCTACCCTAAGCCCCATGCATCAGGAGGTAGCTGATGGCAAGCACAAGTAGAAAATAGCCAGATTAATGGTCACCTGCTTATGCACGTATGCACATCATTGAGTACATGAGATTCCCACATTTTATCTGTTCCCATCACCTTAAGTGTCACCATAGTTTTTTCACAGCTTTTGCAAGGTATCTGGAAATATTATCTGTGCGCAAACTGAGCTACTTTTAGTAATATATTACTACTTTACAAAGACGACATGTACTGTCTTTACTACTTTACAAA
This sequence comes from Lerista edwardsae, assembly GCA_029204185.1. NCBI lineage: Eukaryota > Metazoa > Chordata > Lepidosauria > Squamata > Scincidae > Lerista > Lerista edwardsae. The sequence goes on from JAJKFI010000024.1 coordinate 11,250,735, forward strand.
GATGTCTAATTTTGGGGTGGGGTACAAAATCTTCTTTGACCCTGGGTAGCAGATGCCTTAACTATGCCACTGGTTACTCAGAATATGGTAAAGAGAAAAATATTTCCTTACCCAGAGGAGACCTCTGGCCACCCCCTAACCTGTGCTGGATACAGCACAAGCCATGTGGCCTGGCTACACAAGTGCAGGTTAGGACTGGGCTGCTTGCCTTACTCTCAAATAGCCTAGGCTTAAGCTGTAAACCTATAACTGACGAAATGGAAAGGAATACCCAACAAGAATAGGGTATAATGGACAGTCAGGACAATGAAAAACAAAAGAGAGATCTGTAGAAGTTGTTGTGTTCTGAACCACTACAGAAATAATGTTTCTAGACATTTAAAAAACAAAACAATGCTTTTGTTTATGTTTAAAATGAGAGTAAAACAATTTGTGTGTGTTGTGTGGATAGAAACAGTAGTTTTTCTTAAGACTATCGTTTGGGGTTTAGTTTTTACTTCAGTTAAATCAGAAGTGAAACAGATTACTTACCACGTGGCTATGAATTTCAGAATGAAAAAAATGCTGAAAGAATTTCAGCATAAAAAACCCATTCTCTGGAACTTAATTATAACTACAGCATGACTTAGCATTTTTTTCCTGCAACCATTTGTTGCCCTGATTATGAATCACCCTCCTTACGAAGTGCAGGAATACTGTCTCAGTTACATTCAACTTCATTTCTCAAGCAAAATAATTCTACATACTAAAAGAAGTAAAGCCAAGGTCAGCTTCACTCAGTTCTTATGGACAGTGTGGCTTTATTTTCCTATTACATCAAATCATTGTTTCTGTGTTCAATCAAATGGAAATATTAGGTTTGGAAATGGGGAAAGATGTGCTCTGTTCAAATAATGCATTTTTTAACACAAATGTGAAGATGTTTTAAAAAAGACTTTCACATCAAACAGATACCCAGAAACAGAACTTTGTGGTTTTAGAATAAAAAGCTATAATCAGGAAATTCAGGAGCTTTGATTGCTGTTCTGCTTTCCCCTCACAGGAATTGCAGCTCTGGCTTGGCCAGACAAAGGGATGGGCAAAGAGAACAGAAAGATTATAGAATGGACACAGCTAGGGCTGGAGACAGAAGTAGGAGAGTTTGCTAATTGGCCTCGCTCTTCACAGGTACAGCAGCTCTGACTTGGCCAGAGGCATGAGTTTGTGCCATGAGCAGAAAGGAAAAAGCCAACAGGCTCCTTGCCCTTGGCTCTCAGCCCTGAATCAGGCCCAGAGGACAATCAACTTTCTCCAGGGGCCATGAATGTTGTCCTCCCAGGTTAGCCTCAATAACACCAGTGCTGTTTCAGTCTCCTCTGTATGTATCCCCTAGTTGTTGGACAAGAAGGGAGCAGTGTAGTGGCAGCACCAACAGAGACATCAGTACTCTATAGCAGCAGTGTGGGGCAGCAATGTGCCTACAGGTCCCCTCCTCCACTGTTTGGTGATATTGGCATGTGATCCACTGCTATGGCATTCAATATCTCTGATCATCTGCTTAAACTGACTCATTAAATAATCACAAAAATCAAGCATGGAGTTTACAAAGGATATCACTGTTTAGAATCTAGAAAACAGAGTTTGATATATCATTAATGCTAAAGAACTGCCAGTACACACAATAACTTCAAGCATGCATGTTCAGTTTCACAATCCCTTGATTCTTCCCACCTCCCTCAAGTCTCAGTTTTCAGTTGGCATGAGGAAAACCACAGAAGCAAAACAGAAAATAATTAACTATAAATAGAATACTATGAAATGTACTTGGGAAGTGCTGTCAAATAAATGACAAGCAATTTGAAATATATTTTAATCTTTAGAACTATTTTCTTCTTGTTGTCAATCATTCACGTGATAACCTCCTAATTAAGGACAACATTTTGAAGGGGTTTTCCCCAGTAGTGAAATTCAGGGGGTTCGCCCAGGTTCTATAGAACCAGTTGTTAAATGGCCGGGCCCCGCCCACTCACTTACCTTGGCTGGCTTTGGGGTTTTTTTGCTCCGGCTATGATGTCATAGAACCAGTTCTTAATTCATTTGAATTGCACCACTGGGTTTCCCCCCCTTGAAATTAATTGTGTTCAAATTGTGCCTATTTATTCCAATTAAATACACTTAATTGTAACTACAGCATGACTTAGCATTTTTCTCCTGCAACTATTCATTGCCCTGGTTATGAATCACCTGAGTGTGTTTTGAACTGAGACGTAAGATTTCAAACTGGTGTGTAAAACTGCCTTCTTTAATAGAACTTTGAAACATAAATGATTGCACTATTTATAAAATAATCTAAAAAAAATTAGTATGGCACCCATGCAGCAAAAATATCGAATAGTCTTGTAGCACTCTAAAGACTAACCAATTTGTTTCCACTCCAGCTTTTGTGCACTAGAGCAGTGATGCTCAAAGTATCTGCTGTGATGGACCAGCACTTTTTTTCTATCCTATGCACCAGAGACTGGGAAAATAATCAATCAGCTCTAGATTTGGCATGCATCCAAGTCCTATGGGACTTCACAGCTTCTATCTGTCAAGAAGCTAGAAGCCACACTGGCACCTGCCATGGACTGGCACCTGCCTGCAGTCTAGTTTCAGAAGCACTGGACTACAGCATGCTTTTTTCAGAAGAAAATTCACCATTAGCAGAGAAACTGATTATCTAGCCACCAAAAAAACATGTCAAAGCAGAGGTCAAAGAGCTATGAGTCAGTGATCATTCTTATATAAAGTACAGTTAAGATTAATAATAATAGTAGCAGCAGATAAAGCAGTATTCTGGGCTACGCCAAGTTAATTCATGTACTGAAGTAAGAATTCTATTGGAGCCTATACTGGTGTACCTAGACCTGTAATCAAATAGAATGCTATAATGTATTTACATAACATTACAAAAAAAATTGTCATTTATGAAATAATTAAAACAGGGCATGACAAATTTGCTTTTGGAGCCTGACCTTTATTTAGGAGCCCTGACCTTTATTATCTCTGCCTATTGCCTGCTGTGAGCACAGGTGAGCACCCCCCAATCCACCCACCCAAAGTAAAATAGGACCAAAATAGAAAAACAAGGCTGAAGTGTTTGAGTTTAGAAATAGGGGGAAAACATTTTAGAGAAGAGAATGAGATTTAGAGATCTAGGTGGGGACTGAGAAAAATGAACAAGGATAACATAATAGAGAGAAGGCTGGATAGCAACAAAATGATCTTGAGGAGAAAATGGGTGAGAAGGGAAGAAACACAGGATAAGGAGGAGAAAAATTTTAAATAACAAAAGCAAAAACAGAGCTGGCAAGAGAAGTTGGGTAGAGAAGGAAAGTAAGAAGATTGTCTAAGAACACATGTGCATACACATGCAGCCACCTAACCACACCATCTCCTCCTTTCTGGTTTTGGAAACAAGGGGAACTCCCACTGCATCCCACCCAGTGCACTGAAGTCACACATCTTAGTCTCTTTTTCAGGAGACAAAAACACTAATGATGGTGGATGTAAGGCACCCTATTCCTAAGCACAAGAGCTCTGCTGAAACAGGGTGGAACTCTATCTTGCAGTGGCCCACTAGATGCCTCAGGGAGCACTCAAGTTGACAAGATACCTATATCTTTTTGCCACTCCTTGCATCAGACATTCAGAGATAGGCTACCTCTAAAACCCGGATGTTGCATATTGCCTGCCATAAACCTTTCCAACCCCCTTTTTAAAGACATCTAGGCCAGGTGCCATCACCACATTCAGTGGCAAAGAGCTCCAAGGCTAATTACACACTGGGTAAAGAAATATTATTTTTTTGCCTTCCCCCACTCAATTTTAGCTAGTTCTCACAGGATGAGAAAAAAGAAAGGCACTGAAGAAGCTGGCAGCAGGGTGGACAGACATTGGGGGAGGAAGCTGACGAAGTGAAAGAGACATGAGTAGATGGATTTCAAGAGGGGAAGAATGAATGGTTTAATTTAGAAGAACACATATGAATAGTTGATGAAAGTAAAGCACAGTTGAAGGTGCAGAAGGAGTGGGTGTCTCTCCCCCATCTTCTCCAAGAGCCATGAATGAGGAAAAGAGTGATAGAGGTAACTGTTGAAGAAGAGCAACAATTCTATATCTCAAAGAGTGTCTTAAACTGAATTTGACTGAGGAAACTCCATTCTGCACACATTCTACAGGTGAAATGAGATCAGGCAATGCATGCACAAGGTCTCCCGACTAGTAGCACATTTATACCTGGGTATACCATCAAAGCCCAGGTTGTGGTGAAATTTCATCTACTGTAATAAGAGCCTCTTCCCTTCTGAAATGCAAATTCTGGTATTATATCCAGTGATACCTTTCAATATATACTAAAATAAATCCTGATGGACTCTTCCCTCCATCAATGGCCAGACAGGTGACTTCTGTTCCAGAAACATGTAAAGTTATAAAATCTATCCCTGGTCAGATACCGTACCCTTTGTATTCAAATTAGTAGGGAGCCTATCTTGGACATTTCCATGTTCATCTCAAATGTTCAGATTGATTTCAGAACATTTCTGAGCTTAGCTATCAAGAAGGGAATATATATTGCCACTGAAATGGAAGTAACCCATCACTACCTCCAGATATTAGTCAGTACCAATGACAATCTTCACAGGAGACAATATGGTGAGTGCCCATTTTAATAGAGGACCACAGTGCCTGGCAGCTGCTGCTACAGTAATTAAACTGAGCACAGTAGGAAATGGTACACCAACTCTCTTGAGTTTTGGAAGATACTCACCCTAGAAACCTGTCACCAAAAAATCTGCCACATAAATAAATGCATAAAAATTACCATACCTGTTTCACAATGATGAGCTAAAATATTGAAAGACATACATTCAGCAGGACATCCCTTCTATTCAGACATTAGTCACCTCCATTAAAGATAAATTATAGAAGGATGTGATACTTCACTAAGCAAAGATAAAAAGAACAGACATTCATATACATATTTGTAAAATTTAAGATCTGCTTTCCATTTTTTACTTTAAACTGACTATGCTCATGTGTTTCCAATTCATCAGTATACTATGTTCCACAGAGTACTTCTTTAGGGTTCTTCAGAGAAGCACCCAAAAGACTCTACAACTCTGACATCTTTCTGATCCTGATTATATGTTTCTATTCTTCCTATTACATAGAAAGGCTGAACAAACATGGTACACCAATTTTCTTAAGTACTATTTTCAGTTTGCTGTATGAGAGCAGTCAAAATCACTCTTAAACTCTGAGGTTCCCCCTACGCAAATAATGCTTTATTAATAAGCTCTCTTTTAAAAACTTAACATGGGAGGAAAAAAAATATTTTCCATAATCATTCAGAATAAATAACTGCTCTAACTTTTTCACTGAATGCAGTCTTTTAAAAGCCATCCCAAGGATCCTGTTTCCTCCAGCAAAGTGAGAGGCAGTACTTAACTATAAAATAATTTAAAAGTCAGTATAAAAACAGAATGATCAGCAATCTGGTTTGGCTTGCTGTTTGGGAAAAGGGGAGGAAACTATAATCAATAAAGCCAATGTTTCATCACTCCCCCCCACCTGAAGTCTTGACAGAAGAAGAAAGGGGGAAACATCAAAATTATATTTTGTCATAGTTTTACTGAGAAAGAGAATGATGATTAGTCAATGATGATTCAATGACTAACTGAGAAACAGAAGCAGATTAAATTGCCTTTGGGAGGGCACTAAACAAAATAGACTTATCCCTATTTATGCGGTTCTTCTACTGAGGGTAAATAGAATTTCTGAACATCCTCTTTTGAAGTTCTTCCCTACAGATTTAATACATTTTTTATTCCTCTGAATTCATTGTTTTGAAAGTTGCCCAATATCTGAATACAGGCATGGCTGCCATTCCAGCTTGTTTCAACAGAATATACTTCCCCATAAACGTGACTGTAAAATATAAAATATTTTTTGTAATACACACTAATACTATTTAATGGTGTGTTTCCTCATCTCAATTGAAAGGCCTTAGAAAAACTAAGACAGAATACAAACTTTTCAACAGCATATTACGGACAGAACATTATGACAGAACACACAAGAACCCAAAGTGCATTGCAAATGTAGACTGCCTATTAAAAACCTTTCCTTTAGTAAAATATTCTATTTTCAGAGCTCCAATACCAATATTTCAAAGTTATCGTCTAGAATTGTCTTAAGGAGAGAGGCAACCTGATTCAGAGTACTCCATTTCTGACACCCTGCACCACCATGGGAGTGGAGACGAGGGCCAGCAGTAGCCACCAAGACATCCACTGAGCCACATGTGGGAGCACTCACCAGCATCCCTTGGCCACAGAGATGCTTGATCTGGGTCACCAAACAGTAGAGGCAGTCTGCACAGATACGTGCAGAAAGTCTGAAGGCTCTTTACTGCCTCATGATGGGGATGGCAAGAAGCTAAGATCTTTGGAGAGCCTCCAAAGGAAGGAGCCCGGCAAAACTAGACAAAGGGAGAGAATTTGGGTACAGGCTAATCCCCTCCCCTCCCAAGATTCCAAGGACTCTATTAAGACACTGACAAGCCTTCCATCCTTTTGTCTCTTCCCTACAGGAGCATCTTTTCTTCTTTTCCCACTGACATCCATTGCTGAGGATGAACATGGACGAAAGGTATAATATCCCCCACCCCACCCCCCAAAAAACTGCAAGTAGGACACAACACATATTACAGTACATAAACAGCCTGTTTGGCGACTGTAGGAAAACTGAATTAAATGGTTACCCAGCACAGTACTAAGATGTCAAATTTCCTGCTGCTGCCTCATCTAAACCCTGAAACCAAGGTGGCATCAGAGATCAATTCTTCTATTCTTTCTACGATACAAGGACGCCTTTCGGTTTATACTCAGAGCTGGTCCTTAGAGGTGAGGCAGCAGAAGTGAATGCCTCCTTGTGTGGTTGCAAGCACAACTCTGACCACCTTTTTCTTAAAAGGGCTGGTCTAAACGATGTTCATACTGCCTGCACAAGTCAGTTAGTTTGGCATGAAGAATGGGCATTTCCCAGTTAGGTTGTATATACATCTTTTCAATTTTCTTCTTTCAAAGGAGCAGTAACTTGAAGTTGATGCATGCAGTCTCAGTGCTCTCTCAAGCCATGTGAACATCAGATAGATAGATGTGCCATTCGGGAAATGTACACATTAGGGATGGTCATGCAAGGGCAATGACTACTCACCCCTAGAGACTGCAAATCTGAACCACTTTACCAACACCAATTAAAAAAACAAAAAACAAGATGTTCACGCATAACTGGTCTTATTTTCCAGTTCTATTACCTAATTACTTAGTAGCAACAATGCTGTTAACGTATTTTAAGAAGGAGGTAATTACAGGTAATCTTTAACATGCAATGTTTGTGCTCCCCAAAGCAAGTACAAATTCACTGTGCATAAAATAAAACTACCATTTCAACAGGACTTTAGAAAACCTATTCTACCTACTATCATTAGCAGAAGGCCTTTGAAACGGGAAAACAAACATGCTGATAATCTGGAAACTATAAAACACAAAAGATGCAGCCATTTAAGAGACTAGGTTGGCACAACATGCACTCCACAATATGACATCAAATTATTTACTTTCCTCTTCCTGCTATCCCTCCTGTATCTTTACTTTTATTTGCAATGAATACAACATTCAACACTTCTGTTACTTAAGCAACACAGTTCATTCCGCATCATGTACCTCTTACAGTGGCAAGAATTGTATAAGCTTGACCAAGGATGTTTTTGTTCCTGATCAAGGATGAGAATGAAAGTGACATACAGCTGCTAAAAGGAAGAAAAAAAACCTTGGCTGACCAGTTCAGTGCTACATCCAATAGCCAGTGTATTATCTCACTACTTTCTTTCAACGTCATTCTCCATCAGTACCTACAGCACAATCTCCCATTTGAAAAATATCTTCTTTACAGCTTGCCCTTGCCATCCAATTCTCTATTGCTTCATCTATGCCAAAACACAAACCAGCTTCATTCATTCTATATAGCCATTTGCGCTGAATAATCATATAATCAGATACTCGTGCTACAGTTATTACTATCACTGTTGAAGCCAACACAGAAAACAGAACACAGAAGATAGAACACCCAAAGCCTTATAGATGTAAAGAGGCGTGAGCACTATGTACAGTTGTAATCTAAGAGCATGTGCATGATAGTTGTGAAAAAACCAGGACAGTATGGATGCCAGAGAGCTTCCAGTATGCACACGTGCACATATGCACTGCAAGCAGAGATGATAAGTGTTTATTTACCTCTTCGAGCAACGTGACCGTATTCCTGCAGTTCTGTAGCCGAGTGGTAAAGCTAGATGTAGTTGGGGAATTGTAATCCTCTGTGGTCTCAGCAATAAACTCCGACACAGCGATCTGGTCCGGCATGATCCTGTGCAGCAGACACGTGAGGATCACAGCAAAGGAAAGGAAAACGAGAAAAAAAAAGAAAGAAATGGAACATTAAACACAAGAGAGAGCACCCATAAGCTTTAGGGGAAAGAGGAGTGTCAGCAGAATATGTAATTTCCTTTCTGCATCCAGCCTGTCTCTTGACCGCACTAGCACTCTGTTGGGAATATAAAAGAATAGAGATGCCCTTCAGATCACAGCCAGCTTCATCTGAGGATGGGAGGAAAGACATTGCACTGGACTGGATGTCCCCACCACATCTAAGTTTCCTGTTCTTTCGGGGGAAGACTTCTCAATGCCTTGCTGATCAAGATTTCTCCTTGGAGGTGGCAAAAAGCAGGGGGGGAGGGGGGAGTCTCTCTCTGTGCTTGCTGCTCCTGTACTGAGCAAAATCTCCTTTCTAACTTAAAGAGGACATTCTCTTTCATGGCTGCCAGTTCCAGAACCAATGCCATGTGCCACCCCCACCCCCCAGATATAGAATCTCTCTTCCTGACTTACTCTCAAATCATCCCAAGTACTATTATTTGGGGGGGGGGGAGAGAAGAATTCAACAGCTCCTACAAGACTATCTAAAGAAAGAGACTGGCATGCAAACTATTGCATAGAATAGGATAACCTTCAGTTACGCTGTTCATTTCCCGCCCCCTATTAAAAATACCTTTTCCCTCAGATCCTTCCCTTTGGAACTGCAGAATTCCTCTCCTGTTCTTCATCCCACCCACCCCCTTTTCTGGAATGCAAATTTCTGACTAGATCTGTCCCCTTACTAGAAAAAAAAAAATGTGGGGAGGACTAATTTCCCTCAGTTCATCTCTTGAGGAATTTTCCCCCACCACCAAATGAACAAACAGGGGTAGCTCCCTCAGGTCCTATCTGGACTTCCCTGTGCACTCTCCATAACCCCCCCCGCCCCCAAGAAAAGAAAGAACTGGAAATGGAGAGGGCGTCTCTTCCCCCCCTTTGCCCTCCCCACAAGCTGAAGCGGGGGAGAGAAAAGAGCCTCTTACAGAAAACTGCCCCCGCCCCCCTTTTCCCTCACAGGACTACTAACTTGCGCAGGCGGCCCCCCCTCAGTCGCGCCCCCCAAGCCGGCGTGGGGGGGAGGGAGGGCGGAGGATGCGGTGGCGCAGCAGCGACGGGAGAAGAACGGCAGCGAGAGGCGGGGGCGACGGCAAGCCCGAGTCCTGGAGAAGCAGCAGCAGCAGCAGTCCCTCCGCCTGCCTGCCCGCCCGCCTCCCTTCCAGCTTGGCTCGACGCGCGAGCCCGCGCGCTCCCCGCCTCAGCTCGCGAGGGCTCGTCCCCGCGAGGGCTCCTGCTGCAGCCGCCTCCCGCCTCCTCCAAGAGCGGGCGGGCGCGCGCAGGCACGAGGAAGGAGCGCTCAGCTCCCCCGCCCCTCCAGCGCGCGCGCGCTCTCTCTCGCTCTCCCACTGACAGTTGGCTCGTGTGTGAGCGACACGCGCCCGCTCGCCAGAGGAGCCCGCGTACCCCACTAGCGGCGGCGGAGGGAGGCGCTCGCGCTACCGTCACGTGAGGAAAACAAGGAAGTGGCCCTGCGCACGCGCAGCAGCACCCAGCCAGGCTCTCGCGCGCGCGCGGGGCTGCAGCTCGGGCGGGCTCGCGCTTCCGCGAAAGGAAGGAAGGAAGGAAGGAGGGGAAAAATTAGAAAGCACCTTTATCCGTCCACCACCAGCCATGGTAGCCGGTCGTGCCCTTCTGATCTTGGGAAAGGGATAACCGCCTTTTCAGTTTTCAAAAGGGAAGTGCTTCAAGGCAGCTTCTTAATGTTTTTTTTTTTTAACCTGCAGAACAACCTCCAGGAGAATACATACTGTCACATATTTGTTACTGTGTGCACTGTCCTGCCATTCAAAGGGAAAGCAAAGGCGGAAGAATTAGAGAAATCCTGCTGATCTGAACATAGATAATCAAAACCTAAGGATTGCTGCTTTAAAAAATATATTAATAGGATTCTACAGCAATAATCAATCAATCAACAGTATTTATATACTGCTTTTCAACACAAAGTTTACATAGCAGTTTACAGTTTACAGGGAAATAATAATAAAGTTAAATGGCTCCCTGTCCCAAAAGGGCTCACAATCTAAAAAAAAGCGGAACACCACCAGCAACAGCCACTAGAAAAGACCCTGTGTTGTGATGAAGAGGGAGAATTACTCTCCCCCTGCTAAATCTAAGAGGAGCACAACTTGAAAAAGTGCCTCTTGCCCAGTTAGCAGGGGTATAATAATCAATAATTTTAAAAAGTAAATAAATTTATAAAGACTAAGATCATGGCAACCACTCCCATCACTTCCTGGCAAATAGGAGGGGAAGAAATGGAAGCAGTGACAGACTTTATTTTCCTGGGCTCCAAGATCACCGCAGATGGTGACTGCAGCCATGAAATTAAAAGACGTTTACTTCTTGGGAAGACGTTTACTTCTTGGGAAGAAAGCTATGGTGAACCTAGATAGCTTAATCAAAAGCCGAGACATCACCCTGCCAACAAAGGTTCGCATAGTCAAAGCGATGGTTTTCCCAGTAGCCATGTATGGCTGTGAGAGCTGGACCATAAGAAAGGCAGAGCGTCGAAGAATCGATGCTTTTGAATTATGGTGTTGGAGAAGACTCTTGAGAGTCCCCTGGACTGCAAAGAGATCCAATCGGTCAATTCTCCAGGAAGTCAAGCCTGATTGCTCCCTGGAAGGACAAATGCTGAAGCTGAAGCTCCAATACTTCGGCCACCTGATGAGAAGAGAAGACTCTTTAGAAAAGACCCTCATGCTGGGAAAGATTGAAGGCAAAAGGAGAAGGGGGCGACAGAGGATGAGATGGTTAGATAGTGTCACCGAAGCAATGAATATGAAATTGGGCGAACTCAGGAAGCTAGTGGAGGACAGGGAGGCCTGGCGTGCTGTGGTCCATGGGGTCGCGAAGAGTCGGACACGACTTAGCGACTGAACAACAACAACAAAAATTTATAAAGCAGGTAAAAGGTAAAAAATGTCATTAACTAATCACTAAACACATTAGTAAGGGACCGCTGAGCTGAGCTGGTTGACCAGAAGGTTGGCAGTTTGAGACCACGCAACGGAGTGAGCTCCTGTTGCTTGTCCCAGCTCCTGCCAACCTAGCAATTCGAAAGAACCTAAAAATGCAAGTAGATATAGGTGCCACTTTGGTGGGAAGGTAACGGCGTTCCGTGTGCTATGGCATATAGTCATGCCGGCCACATCACCACAGAAGCTTGTCCTTGGACAAACGCAGGCTCTTTGGCTTAGAAACGGAGATGAGCACCGCCCCCTACAGTCGATCACGACTAGACCATTCGGTCGTGGGGAAACTTTTACCTTTTAAACACATTAGTACAGGTATGGCCCAGTATCGGCTTGGGTTGTTTCAGACCCTCTCGTGGATACCTGAAACTATATCCATGGTTGGATACAGGGATGCCTTTTTAAAGATAGGGGGATATCAGTGGTTCTGCTGCAACAGAGTAAAAAACAGATATTTTCTCCTCCCTATCTCTTTAATAGGTGTCCTAGTATCCATGCCCTTGCCGTGGCAAAGGGGCTTGAGTAGCTCAATGAAGCTGTGAGCTATGCCATGTAGGGTTATCCAAGATGGACAGGTCATAGTAGAGAGTTCTGACTAAACGTGATCTGCTAGAGAAGGAAATGGCAACCCACTCCAGTACTCTTGCCAAGAAAACCCCATGGATTACAGTACTAAAAGGCTAAACAATATGACGCTGGAAGATGAGTCCCTCAGGTCGCAAGGTGTCCATTATAGTGTCACCGAAGCAAAATTGGGCGAACTCTGTAAGCTAGTGGAAGACAGGGAGGCCTGGTGTGCTGTGGTCCATGGGGTCACGAAGAGTCGGACATGACTTAGCGACTGAACAACAAAGTATCCATGGTATTCGTGGACAACTGAAATGGTGGATACCAGATCAGTGGATACAGAAGCACGCCTGTAGTAAGCAACATGTTACTATATCTCTTAAAAACATGCCTATCCGAACATTCTCCCCCAATATGAGGCACATAAGACAGCTCACAGCAGACCAAAATATAACACAATCAAAATGTGATATATGTGGCTTAAAAAAGGTGCTTCTTTAGTTTTTTGCATTTTCTTTCAGACCAATGGGTGGTGGTAAAGGCTAGTCTCGGACCATTTTGGAGGTCTGCTATTTGGCTGGCGCAGATGCCAGAAGCCCCATAGGGCTGGCTGGGGCTTACCCTGGGGCAAGGGAAAAATATCCCTTTGCCCTAAGTGAACTCCAACAGCCTCCCAGCCTGCGTTAGGATACTGCGCAGGCTTACTGGCCAGCCTGCTCCAGTGCAGGTTAGGATTGGGCTGTGAGACATATAGGTGCGAACATATAGGTGCAAATTTCATATCCAGCAGTCTCTCCTCTATGGCTAATAGCAGCTGGAGGGGAGACTCTATCCTCATCCACTACAAGCAAGTTGCACATACACACTTTCCCACAGTTTCAATCAGAGCTTCCACGCCACCATGTTTATTTTGGCCCTCATTTACCGGGAAACTTGTGGCAGATCTGAGTTCTGCCCTCTTATCTTTAAATGGTTTGTTTCATCTGCTGTCCTGGCTGGTCTTAATTTTACTCTTATCAGTGTTCTACATTATGTGGATTGTAAGCCACCTTGGTTTTTACATGACAAAAAGTCAATACAGGTGGGCCCCCTTATCCGTGGATTCCCTATCCACAGTTTCAATTATCCATGGATTGGGGGCCCCTTTACCTTCCTTTATTCTTATTCTTTAAACTTTGGGTTGCTAAAAAAATCTTCTTGCTCAGGGGTGGGGGCAGGGGAAAACCCTATAATTAACATACCCTGCATGCCGGGACTCACATTTTACTCTCTCTCTCTCTCTCTCTCTCTCTCTCTCTCTCTCTCTCTCTCTC
>JAJKFI010000024.1:11271420-11285138 GCA_029204185.1 Lerista edwardsae
CTCGAGAAGCCCTGTGTCAGACTTCTGAGCCTAACACAGGGGACAGGATGCGGCAGAGGAGGCCTCTACCGGTCCAATTCCCTCCCAGGCCTGTCCTACCTTTGCGCCCCTTGTTTGCCCTCCCTCCACCCAGGAATGCTTCCCCCATGCCCTTGCACCACTTGGCACCTACCTGCTCTCTGCCAGCAACAGGGGCTCCTACCGCGGTGTGGACAGAGTGCCGCAGGCCTCCCCACTGACACCGCCTGTTCTTTGGACGTGCCTTATGGCATATCTGCACCACCCAGGGCTGGTGCTGCAATTGCAGTGCCGGCAGGAGGGCGGCCTTGGATTGGGCTGCCCCACACTCCAACTCAGTTCCACCAATGTATCAACTCAACATTGCAGTCCTAATCTGATTGCTCTTAATACTTTTGCCCTAGGGAAGGATGCTGAAAGTAACCTTTGATGACATTTTATGCTTGAACGATGCAGAGAAAACGATTTGCTATCTGGCCAGGATAAATACCTTAACAACCCACCCATTTGCTGTGTTTGCCCTCAGCATTAGGCATTAATTTGTCTCGCCAAGTGTGGTACACTGTGATGAGGATTACCTAGGATACGTTGTAATGCTGTGTCCCTTTTTACGCTGCACCCAGCCACCTGTGCTGTGCATAAAATTATAATGTTCTTCTTCCCGTTTCCAATGGCCCACGGTTGTTAGCAAAACAAGAGCTTCCCTTGTTTGGTATGTGTGCAGGGGGAGGGAGCAGAAGCAGGCGTAGGAAATAGTAATTCTGCAAATTATTATTTTGGGTATATTTTCTTGTCTTGATTTATTTATTTTGCCATTGCAGGCTAAAGGAAGGTAAACCGGACATCTGTTTTCCTTTCCATGAAGCCTTCTGAAAATCTTGCAAACTAAACCTCCTCCCCACCCCCAAACAGGTTATTAATGGCTTTTATCCCATGCTTTCTTAAAGGCTGTGTTCCCCAAAGGCTGCTGCTAGGAGCTCTGGAACTTCCCGAGACCTCTTGGGGCTCCACAAGCACACCATGAGGGGCTGGCACTTGCCAGGTTCCTGTGCCAGCACTCTGGCACTCCCCGAGACCCTGTGCATGCACTAGTGGGGCTCCCCGAGATTCAATTTGAGAGTGTAAAGGGCTCAGGAGACCGAAACATTTGAGAACTGCTGCCCTAAGGAAATCAGGGTGGCGTACAGGATTTTGTCCTCACAATAACCCAATGAAAAGAGGTGATGGCACCCGCTTTTCAGAATTACCATCTATCCAGGACCCACCGGAAGTGATGTCATGGCCGGAAGTGCCATCATCGTGACACCAGCGCCTGCAGCTTTCCTGAGAATGCAGCAATGAGTTGGGCTATGTCTCAGCCATTTTCCAACAGCAAAATGAATCAGAAGGGAAAAAGGCCTATTTACAACCTTGACACAAGCAGAACAACCCCACAGCTCTCCCCCTTTCCAGCATCCCATCTTCCCGTATTTTCAAAATGGCTGCTCTAAGTGCTTTGCGACCCACCTGAAATTGGCTCGTGACCCACTGGTGGGTCCCGACTGACAGTTTAAGAACCACTGGTATAGAAGCAATTGAAGATCAACCCTGCTGCAGTCTGCCTAGCCCCAGCCTTACGTTTGCCTAGCTCCACCGTGGCTTCTGTTTCTTGGTCATGTGAGAGTGCGGCATCAGCTTGTGATGTAACCTTTCATTTTGCCTGATATGCACTTGTAAGGAATATTATCGAGAGGCACATCTTGCTGAGTACAGAAGCTGCAGAAATGTCCCCCCCCCCTCTTTGGCAGCGTGTGCCTATTTTAGAGACACCCACCCGCTAATCCCATATTTAAAGCAACCAGCAGCTTTGATCTGAAGGGGTTTGGGGAGGCGGACTAGAGAGGGCACAGCACTTACAATTAGCTGCAGAAACACAGGCAAACTATTTTGGAAACGGCAGTGCCAGAATAGGGAGCATTTGAGTTGGATGTTGGTGCAATGAATAAATGGCCTTTTTAACATTCCACACCCTTGATATTAAAACGGTGGTTGGAAGGTTGCAAAAGTTAGATGGCATTTTGTGAAAGCTAACTTGTTAACTCCAGAAATGCCAAACTAGGGAAGAAATACCCTTGCAAAATATAAGTGGGGGGGGGACTGCTGTAAGGATGTGGGTTTAGGGCAGTGGTGTCATTCAAATGATTTAGGAACAGGAACTCACTTTTGATTGGCACTTGTCAGGAACCCGGAACCAGCCACGGAGCCCATTAGGATCCGGAACACCCATTCTGGTCCGTTCCCCCTGAATGACATCACTGGTTTAGGGGGTGTATGAGAAGAAGAGCAGAGTGAAAGAGGGAAGGAGGAATAAGAACCAAGGGGCCAAAGATCAGAGGCCAGGGAAGGACAAGGAAGGAGTCAGTGTATGGTGTAGTATTGGACTACAGAAGTTGGAGTTCAGAAGTTGAAGGAATGGGTTCAGCCACTCAAGAGGTGACCTGTAGCCAGTCATTATCTCTCAGCCTCACCTGCTACACAGGGTGGTTGTGAGTCAAAAAGTGAGAAAACCTGGTGTGTGTCACCCTGAAGACAGGCAGGATACAGGAGACTAAAGGAAAGAGTAGGGGGATTTAGGGGTGAACCCATCTTGCATATTTTTACATCACATTTTTGTAGAATGGGAGATTTTGTAGAATTAAAACTAGTTTCTCCAGCAGGCCATACATTGGACTTGGAACCTTGACCTGTCCCAACTCCAAAACAAGGTTTGATTTATGCTGCCCAATATTTTAAGCCCAATATTAAGCCACAGTAGACCCTTGATTCTATCATTCGAGTGTTCGCCATACTCCCCACCTACCTGCCACTTGCATCCCTCTAAACCCCCTCCCTCCTCACCAGATGTTAGGGGGAAAGCAACATTTCCTAGCACCCCTAGCATCCAGCTTGCAGCCATAGAAACCCGCCAGGTACCAGAGAGGGAAGGGAAATCTTTCTCTTGCCCCCGATCCCATCACTGAGCCAGAGGGCAACTGTTGGAGCCATCACACCTGCCTTATACTTAGGGCAGTGGTGTCATTCAAATGATTTAGGAACAGGAACTCACTTTTGATTGGCACTTGTCGGGAACCCGGAACCAGCCATGGAGCCCGTTAGGATCCGGAACGCCCGTTCTGGTCCATTCCCCCTGAATGACATCACTGCCTTCGCCCCCCTAGGAATCCGGAGTCGCTCCCTTTAACCCTCTGAGTGCCGGCCAACCAAGAAGAAAAGCTCTTTGCAGAGGAATTGGGAGGGGGGAGGGGGGAGAGTGAAGTGGGCGGAGTCAGCCCTAATTTTAACTAGTGGAACTGAGTTCCCCCCACGTCCCCCCTGCATGACGTCACTGACTTAGGGTGATAATTATGAGCTGATGAGAGTCATCCTTCCAAGGCAGGAAGTATATTTAGTGTGAAGTAAGACAGCTCATGTGGTAGGACCAGGCTGAAATCTAGGATTGGGTCTACGGGATTTTTTGGACAGTTAACAGCAAAGCCTGATGCAGATCCAATACATGGTATTTGGTATATTACATAGACGTGCAGAGCTCTGCTGGAGCCTCGTAGCGTTCTTTCAGTGGCTGACGGTGCTGTGAACACTGAACGGTGTTCATCCTTTTGGGGCTTTTACGCCAAAGCCACCACTTAGCTTTAAACAGGCAGCCACTGGAGAAGTGGGAGTCATTCCACGTCAGAGGAAAAATGCTCCCCATTATAGCCACTTGGGAAAATGCATCTGCCTCTTCTCCAGCATCAACGGTCCCTTAGAGGTCCTTAAAGGAAGCGGTTTGTATCTAAGTGGCAACGTTTAAAGTGCTATAAAAATCTTGACACCAGTGACTCGGAGTCCAGCCTTGTTTTTACTGAACAGCCGGGTGAAAAAGAAGGGGCTTCCCATTTCGACGGCTGCTCTCAACAAGCTGTCTCAAAAGACTTCTGAAAACAAAAACAACCAACCCTAAAAACGAAGCTGAGCTGCATTGCGAGAGCGCAAACCAATGTGCTGATTCAGTTTTTGCCTTTGCTTTTGTTTTTTGAATGTTGTCGTGCCAGAGCAAGTCACGCTGACGAACACATTACGGTATTCCAGACTCGCAGAAAGAACAATAAGCCAGAAGGCCACTACTGTGAAAGCTCTGTACCCAGCAAACAAACAGAAAACACAGCAAATCGGAGCTGAATGCCAAACAATGACTGGGCGGGGCAGGGATGTGCTGGTCGAAAACGAAGGCTATAAGCGCATGAGCTTTCTGTCACTGCTTGGTTCAACAGGTCTTTTGTCAATGCAGGGAAAGGGTAATAAATAATATGTGGTAGATGTTAAGTATGCAGGAGGATAGCCAGGGGTTAAGCCCCAGCAAGTGAGCTGGAGGGGTGGAGCTAATCCCCCCTCCAATCAGGAGCCCTGGGGGTGGGGTTAACAATATTCAGGGGTTGGGCTGCCGCCCTTCAGTTCTGTTCAGTTCTAACTGTTGCCTGTGGCAATAAATGTTCCAGCTGCACCTGCCTTATCTGAGTTTCTGTTGCATGGAGCCCAATATATAACAGTAGGTACTAGATAATTCCTGAGCTGCCCATGTGCCTGTAGGACATGCATTTGTCCCCTTCCCCTGGGTAAGGGTGCAGGGTGGGCAATGGGGCTCCTTGCTTCTGTGCCAATATTTTACCGGCACAGAGGCGAACGCCTCTGTGTCAGGCACGGAGGATACGATCCGGCAGCAACGCTCCCAGCCCCACTTTGCCCCTCCCCTGCCCAGTTCCACCTCCAGCCCCAGAATCGGTGCAATGCCAGTGGAGGAAAAACTTACCACTCGCTGGTGTCACGCTGCAGCCTCTGGGCACACAGAACCAGCACTGGGCCAGCGCCAGCAGTAAGGGCTTAAAGCCAGCACTGGAGGTGCCCTAGGGCAGCTTTTACAACAGCAGCGCAGGTGGTACACTTGTACTGCCCGCATTAAGCCCGATAGGATCAGGCCCTAACAGTCTAATGTTATGCTTACCGCACATCCCCGTTCCTGCTCCTCCGCTGGTGCTGACTGCTGGAGTCAGCGCCAGGCGCAACAGGCGCTCAGTCCGTGTGCCGCTCAGAGTGCTGCCAGGACCGCCGGCAAGAAGGCCTGGAACCTTCACGCCCACATGGTCACGGCCAGTAGTGTCATTCACAAACGAGCCGCCAGAACGCAAGGCGGGACTTACGGCTTGATTGACAGGCAGTCCGTGACGCGTCGCTGCCTGCCTGCCCACCACGGGGGCTCCCTCCGGGTGGTGCGCCCCTCCGCGGCTTGCTTAGGCACCCAGCGCGCCCCCCAGGCAAGCAGGCACCCCCTCTGAAGCCAGGGGTGCCCGCGCAGCGGTCGGGCAGGCAGCGACACGTCACAAACGGCCAGCCAATCAGGCGGTAAGTCCCGCCTCGCGTTCCGGCGGCTCGTTTGTGAATGACACTACTGGTCACGGCTCCCTCCTATCATTGATGAGAGCAACAGCACAAGCCTATGCATGTCTACTCATAAGTTCCATTATGTTCAATGAGGTTTACTCCCAGGAAAGTGTGCATTGGATTGCAGCCTCAGTCAGCGGGAGAAGCAGGAGACGTCATGGGTGGCTGGGACGGGAAGGGAGGGAAGTGGCAGGGAGAAGGTGAGAAAGGCGGGGATTAGCGGATCGGGCCCAAGAGGGGTGGGATCAGCGCTGCCAGTTTTGCTGATATCCTATCCCCCCCTCCCAGATCTGATCCGAAGACACAGGTGCACGCAGATCTGTGCCAGATATTTAGCTGCTGCTGATCTGAGTAGACTCACCCATGCTATGCAGTCTTAACCTCAGGTAAGTGAACAAATGTTTCCTTACCTGGAGGAGGCCTCCTAGACTGCCCCCACCGCCGTGGGATGCAGTGGTCACCATTTTGGTGCCGCTGTATCAACAGGGTAGGATTGGGCTGTTAGGCTGCTATCCCACACACCTTTTCCTGTGAGTAACTCCTATGGAATACAATGAGACGTTCTCCTGATTAGACATGCATAGGATTGCACTGCATGACGGACAATGCAATCCGACGCAACTCCCTGCCTAGTGATGCAGCTGTGCCAATAAGGAGCTCCCAGTGAAGCCCCTGGAGGGGCTTCGGCCTTGGGAGGGGTATGGAACTTTTGTTCCCTTGCCCCAAGGTAAGCCCCTCCCAGCTCACTGGGTCCACTTAGACCTACCTAGTTCAGCTCTATAGCTGGTGCAAGACTGCAGGGATCTCGGTTAGGGAATCATGGCTGGGAAGGGGGTTAGGATATCAGTGTGTGCTGCCGATGTTCGGGCCCTTGCCCCGGGGTAGGCGCCAGGTGCCCCAATGGGCTTGCTCAGGTCTGTGCCTGAGGTTTAGCAGGTGCAGCTCCAAGCAAGCCGCACAGCTTGAATTCGGGCTGCACGGCCTGGGGATGAAAGCTTGGATGTGGCCTAACAGTTGTGGGGTGGAGCTAACATCCCAGCTCCACCCCCTCCCCGGTGGGTGGAGCTAACAGGGTGGAGCTAACATCCCAGCTCCACCCCCTCCCCGGGCCAGCACACTTCCCTGCCCACCCACCCCAGTTCCTCTCAGAACCACTCTTGCACCAACCAAACTCTGGTGCAGGAGTGGCACGGTGCAGCCTTCAGACGGCGCCCTTGGGCCAACACTGCTGCTAGCGTCAGCCCAACTGCACCAGTGCTGACACAAGGTGCTGTTCAGCACTCTTGCACCAGCACTGCTGCCGTTCAGCAGATGCTCGCAGCCAGTGTCATCCGAACAACGGGCACAGGATAGTGCCCTCAACCCACCTCCTCCCTGCCCTCATAGCACTGGCAACCCCAGGGATTGAATGACGGACATATTCTGAATAGAAGTACCCTGCCAAAGCTGCCAATGATAGAGTTCTGCAAAACATTCTCCAATGGAAGAGCATCCCGCAGTTGGGGTGCCAATCCCAAGGAGGCTCCGTCTCCCGCACCCACTTACTGAAATTCTGATGGCAGCAGGACAAAAAGCAGCAAATGAGATGGCCGAGGTTTTGTACCAACTATTAGCAGTCACTGTGCTAACACAGGGGAGTAATTAATACGAATAGTTTAATTAACCTTCTCCCAAGTCTAGGTAGTACACTCTTTTTTAATTAAATGGAGCTGTTAATGGGCTCGTCTCACTCTTCCACATGAGAAACTGTGGAGAGACTGCAGCCATTGGCAGGCTCAAGGGCAGTTGGTGCGTAAGGAGGAAAACAACCACCATGGAGACCGCTCAACAAGCCATACTGCAAATATTTCAATAGTGTCAGTCTCATTTCTCTCCCATCTGTATCTAGGAAGATCTCCAAGCCGTACACGTCGAGCAACGGACTGCCAATTTTATAGCCTTATGTGTTTGATCTGAAATGACAGACTCTTGTCTCTGGACCTATAGGAGGTAGTCATGTCTGGAAGGCTCTGTTCGGACAGCAAGACAAAAGCATGGTAAAGAGGCTGTGAGCACAATCCTAATCTGGAGTTAGGCCAGCAACGTTTGGCTGGCACAAGGGCCACCGTAAAGCGCATTTGGACCACTCTCTGACTCAGAAAGGATGGTGCACTTCTGTGTGGTGCTGGCCTCTCTGACTCCGAGAGTGGTCCAAACATACCGTACGGTGGCCCTTGTGCTGGCCAAACTTTGTGTCGGCCTAACTCCAGGTTAGGATTGCGCTCTGAATTATGGTTTGGTGAGATGTCTGAATTTGGAAACTGTGGTTGGCAGTTGGCAGGTAGTTTGGCAGGTAGTTTGGCAGACATCCTGACAGGCAGTCGTGGGCCCCCTTTTGAGCTCAGTTTAGATGCCACTGCCCAATACCCATAAAAAAAATCAAAATACAAGAATAACATTTGCACATTAAAACGATCCTATCTGGGACTGGACTGTCTTGTGCAGCCATTTACATCAGCGGAACAGAGTTCTGTTAGCGCTCCATTGGTGGCTATTTTGAAAGTGCTGCCACAACAGGCAAATCTCTTCGGAGCCGCCAGAGCTGGAGCCGGCACAACAGAGGGGCAAAACTGGGTGGGGAGGGGGAGGAACAGGGGGAGGGGAGGCTGTGGAACAGGGTGATGTGATGGCGCACGCCAGACCCTATCCTCCTTGTTCGCAGCCTGCTACCCTGCCCCTTTTCTTGGACATGCGCCAGCTAAAGAGCTGGCGCATGTGTCAGGATACCCAGTGAGGACCAGGAAGCTTACAGAAGGGTAAGGGGATTGCCCTTTTCCCCTCCAAAGCCTCCCAGTCTGCCCCCCACCCTTCTGGATACAGCGCATGGGTTTTTTGTGCAGCTGCACCACCAGGGGAGGGATAGAATTGGGCCATAATTGTACAGTGGGCTCTCAGTATCTGTGGGGAATCCATTCCCAGACCTCCCCCATGGGTACCAATTTCTGCAAATGCGGAAATCTTCAAAGGGCCTCTGAGACACAAAGACCTCCTGGGGACCTCCAAAAGGTCCCCCCCCGTCCAGTTTTTGCCTCCCCATGCCTCCCAGAAACCTCCCAGACGTGACCAGTAGCATCTTGGAGGTACTCAGGGCACAAGGTTGGCACTCATGTTGAGTCAAATCTGCAGTTGCCAAACCCTTGAATGAGGAGGGCGGATTGTACATGCCCAAGACTGGGCTCCCCATTTAACTAGCATCTGTGTAATTGGTATACTGTAAAGGGAAACACTCTGATAGCGAACCTATGACACGCGTGTCAAAGGTGACATGCCATGCCGTTTTGGATGACACGTGAGCATTGGCCAACACCCAACAACAATGGGTAGTCATCGCGTCGACACAAGGGGCGGAGCACCGGCACATGGGCGCCGAGCAGCACCCCCATGTCGGCGCTCCAACTCTTGCAGCTTCGGCTTCAGAGTGCCGACGGAGAGCCTCCCTTGCGCCGACTGAAGATGGTTGGCACAAGACATTCTCTGTCCCATTTCGGGATGGGGATTGGTGGGAGGGGAGAAGGCGGGAGGCGGGAGGCGGGACTTGGGCGGAACCTGGGTGGGCTTGGGAGGTGGCCGTACGGCCACATCCTAAGGCCGTCAGTGAGGCCGCGCAGCCCCTGTTCGGGCTGCACAGTCTCCTCAGATCTGCTCCCGCTTTTTAGCGGGTGCAGATTCGAGAAACACATAGGGGAGGCTGGAGCCTCCCCTACGGTAAGGGAGCGCATGCTCCCTTGCTGCGGGGAGGTTCCAGCCGGTCCTAAGCAGTGCTGGACTTGGCACTGGCCGGCCGGCCTCGCTAATCCAGACCTGTTTAGGATTGCGCCCTGAGTTTGTTTTTGTAATGATTTGATGTTTCTTTATATAATGCATAGCCCCACGCACGATTGGACTGTGTTTTTTCAAATACATGAATATGCAAATAATTTCTCTTTTGTTTCTCTTTTGTTGGGGGTGGGGAGTGACACGCAAGCAGAGTCTAGTTAGGCATTTTTGACACGGCAAACCAAAAAAGTTTGCCATCACTGGTCTAAAAGGAACTTCACTCTCTAAAATAATTGTTTAAACCATTTGTGAACTCTGAGAGTAATGCAAATTAATGTGGTTGAAGGCCTAGTGAGAGAATTTCATCTCCTCTAACTGCCTTATGGGGATCTTCTGATACACTGTTCGTTTTATTGTGCCCCACACGGTAACAGACCGAAGACTTCTGCGGAAGTCACTGTGGGCAGGAATTGATGATTTTACAGTTCCTTGCAATTTAGCTTTGAAAGTTCCCTAACCGTATATCTTAATTTTGTACTCAGATTTAGCAGTCTGCAATTTCATCCTTAACTCTTTGTTGTTTTTAAATAGCCAAGAGGGTCAACTCAGGATTTCCACGTTAACTGAGTTGTAGCTTTAGCGGTTTCATAAAGTACACTACCGATGTTAAAATAGCATTTGGTCACCCGCCATTCACAGAATGAACAAACAAAAAGGATATTAAGGCAACTGTGGGCTGTTCCGCATTCTAAGAGTTTACAAGGGGAGGAAAAATGTGCTCTCTAAACCACAATTTCCCTCCTTACACCCACAGCATTCCCAACAATGTTTCACATGAGTTACATTCTGATAAGGAGTGCGCATAATTTTCAAGGATTAAAAGAACATTATGGTGCATTCTTATATCAGAGAATTAAATATGGTATCTTTTCCAGCCAAATCAAGAAAGCAAACACACAACCCAAGAAAGAGGAAATAGGCTGGAAAAATCATCCCACATCGCACCAATGGGCTATCTAGCCCAGTATCTGATCTCTAGGGGTAACCAGTAAAGTAAAGGTAAAGGTTTCCCACGACCGAATGGTCTAGTCATGACCGACTGTAGAGGGCGGTGCTCATCTCCGTTTCAAAGCCTGTAGAGCCGGCGTTTTGTCTGAGGACAAGCTTCCGTGGTCATGTGGTCGGCATGACTCTACACCGTAGCGCACGGAACGCCGTTCCCTTCCCACCGAAGTGGTCCCTATTTATCTACTTGCACTTAGGTGCCTTCGAACTGCTAGGTTGGCAGGAGCTGGGACAGGCAACGGGAGCTCACTCTGTCATGCAGTCTTGAACTCCCAACCTTCCGGTCGGAAAGCCCAGCAGCAGCAGTTTAACCCGCTGCGCCACCACGTCCCCTAGGGCTGACCAGTACCAGATGCAAATTGTTCCTTGCTGTTCATGACCAATATTTGGATGTTAATGTCCCTAGAATCACATTGCTGGAAGGTCCAAATTGTCTCTGTTTAATAATTCTGTAAATCATTGTCCCTGTCTTGTCCTTACATTTGTTTTTGTTTTTTCCTGGGAATGTTATAAGTGTGCCCCAGTTTAGTCTGTGAAATATGGGGATGGGGTTTGCATTACAAACACACCTGTTGGCCTTAGGCAAAGCACCACACTTCCTAAGCCAATACTACTTATACTATATCCCCTCCATTCCCCCTGCAATATAGGGATAATAATGGCCTCACTTACAGGGTTTTTGCAAGGATAGCAGGTAGGTTTATATGAAGCGCTTTGAACATGTGGAATGTACTCTGCAAACCCTAAGAAAAAGCATGATCATCATTATTACTATTCATGTAAAAATCTGAAAGATTGGTAAAAAGTATAAGATGCAGGCATCTTGTTGTCTCATGTGCTCACTGAGGCATCTGGTGGGCCACTATGAGATATAGGAAGCTGGAGTAGATGGGCCTTTGGCCTGATCCAGCGGGGCTCTTACAATGCTGCTTTAAACTGAATCTGTCTAGTGGTGTATCTAGTTAAATGCTGGCTGGCTGGTAATAATATGAGCCAACCCATGAACTGACTCTGATTCAGGGCATAATCCTACAGGCACCCTTGGGCCGACGCTATGTGTTTACATCAGCCTAATGTCAGTGCCGACCAAAGGATCAGGCCAAGGCCCATCTAGTCCAGCTTCTTGTATCTCACAGTGGCCCACCAGATGCCTCAGAAAGCACATGAGACAACAAGATGCCAGCATCCCGTTGCCACTCCCTTGCACCTGGCATTCTGAAATAGCCTACTACTAACGTAACGTATGGAGGTTGCACTTTTCCTCCAGAAATCTGTCCAATACCCTTTTAAAGGCACCTTGGCCAGATGCCATCAGCACCTTCTAGCAGCAGCATTGGCTCAAGGGTGCAGGGCTGAGGCGCCGCTGTATCGCTCATGTGCCAGCCGAACACAGCTGCCACCCAAGCGATTCTGGGTGGAGGGAGGGAGGGCACGAGGGAGGGAGAAACTGGGCTGGGGTGGGTAAGCCGGTAGGCGTGCTAGCCCGGGGAGGGGGTTGGGGTTGAGATGCAGCCAGTGGGCCACACCTAAGCCTCCATCCCCAGACCCCGTGGCCCCAATTTGGGCCACACGGCTTCCTCGGCTCTGCGTCTGCTATACAGCAGGCGCAAATCCGAAGAACCCACAGAGGAGGCTTTCCCTGGGCAAACATGCCCTTGCCCTAGGGAGGCTTCCCAGTGCTCCAAAGCTGCACTGGCTACAGCGCAGGCCCATCAGCCTCGCTGTTCCAGCGCAGGTTAGGATTGCGCTCCCATTCATACTGAAGCATTCTCCAATCTGTAAAATGGGCACAAAATGGCAAAGTTTACAGGGAAGTTGGGAGACTGGTAAGCCTGGCACTTTTTCCAAATCTAGCAGGCACAAGAAAGCCATGATCTGGTGGATATTGTCTCACTGCTTTCTTACCGGTTCCATAATGAATCCCTTGAGGAAAAGCTGGAGAGCCTGGAGGCTGAAGACCTCATGTCTCATCTGTCACCACAAGAATGTTACCTGCATAAAGGAGGGGAAACAAAGAGAGGCAAAGTAATTAAAAGCAAACATGAAATATATAGAAAGGGAAAAACACGCACACACTGAGCCTTACAAGATCGCTTGTTTTAGAAATGAACAAGCAGGAACAATGCCTGATGCAGAGGAATGCAACTGCAACAGAAACTTCTGCCAAGTCGTTTGACCTAAAAGTTGTTCCAAAAGACACAATTAAACTTTTTCTATTGTGGCCAACACAGCAATTTTCAGTTCAACTTGGCAGCCAGCAATAGTTTAAATGTGGCAGTGCCATGCCACCACAGGAAGAAAACGATGCCCGACCATAGCTGTGCTTGAGGGGGAAAACCCGAATTTATTTATTTATTTATTTATTTATTTATTAAATTTTTACCCCGCCTTTCTGCCCGAAGGCACTCAAGGCGGCATTGAGACTCAAACCAGTTGAACAGTCACAAGGAATGAAAGTAGCTCAGTAGCAGAGCATCTGTTCTGCATGTCAGAAGATCCCAAGTTCAGCCCTTCCCTGAAAACTGGGATTGCCCAGTCTATATAAATGTTGGGAGAGGAAATACCTTTTTTACCCATTGGGTCATTAAACCCAGAGGAAAATGTATTTTACCCAGTGGGTAATTAAGCTGTGGAACTCCTTGCCACAGGAGGTGGTGATAGCATCTGGCCTAGGTGCCTTTAAAAGCAGATTAGACCATTTTTTGGAGCAGACGTCCATCCTGGGATACAGGCCATGTATCTCCTTACGTTAGTAGTAGGTTATTTCAGAATGCCAGGTGCAAGGGAGTGGCAACGGGATGCAGGCATCTTATTGTCTCCTGTGCTCCCTGAGGCAACTGGTGGGCCACTGTGAGATACAGCGCAGCTAATAGACGTTGCTCGCCCTTGCATTTTCAAATTCTGCCGGCTATTGGGAAAATCTCTTCTTATTTAGCCATTTTAGAAAACCCTCAATTAAGAAGAGCTTTCTCTCTAGCACGCTGTAATGTTTTGCCATCAGCTGTGCTAAAAGGTAGATTTCAGAAAATCCCTTTTTCAGATCGTTTATGCTCCTTTGTTATGGAAGAAATTGAGACCTTAGAGCACTCTTTGTTTCACTGTCCTCGCTTCTCGGACCTCCGCAATCAACTACTTGAACAGATTGTATGTACTCTTCCTTCAGCACCTGATAGTGTAAGACTGAGAAGTCTTTTGGATTCTAATGACCATGATATAATCACTAAGGTTGCTGTTTTCCTAAATGCTATTGTTATTGCTAACTCTGGCATGACATATTAAGCCAGATGTGATGAACTATTTTTAGTGTTTGTAAATTTGCATTTTTCTTATTTTTTATGCCATTAAAGGTGTGTGTGTGTGTGTGTGTGTGTATGTATATATATATA
>JAJKFI010000024.1:11285148-11298002 GCA_029204185.1 Lerista edwardsae
ACACACACACACACACACACACACACACACACACACACAAGAAGATGGACTAGATGGGCCTTTGGCCTGATCCAGTAGGGCTCTTCCTATGTTCTGTTCTGTCATCTTGCCAGCTCATTGGATTTAGACTAGAACGACTTCAGTTCAAACTCTTGCTCATTGGGTGGCCTTTGGCAAGTTATCCGCTTGCATCAGAACGTGCTTTACAGGAGCGTTGTGAGGACCACATGAGATAAGGATAACCCTCTATCTGTCACTCAGTGAGCTCCTTGGAGGAAAGACAAGATACAAATGTGATGAAGAAACCTATTACAAAGTCTTAGCTGTGTGCGATAACTGTTGTGTCAAAGCAAAAGGTGGAGACCTCAGCTTTCAATGCACAATCCTCTTAAGCCTGGTGGGAACATCTTAAGCTCTGAAAGCATGAGTCAATTAAAAAGCTGGCATGAGTCCAAGGAGATCCAGGGGGTACGGAAGGCAGAAAAAAAAGGAGCAATAAGATCTGGTGTGCCACCAATAAGATCTTGACTGCCACTGAATCCACCTTCTCCCTCTGTTAACATACTCAGGGTTCCTCCCCTGAAATACCCCATTGCTCCGCCCACTTCCACCACCAATGTATAGTCAGTCCTCATTATTCACTAGGTTCCTGGATCTCCTTGTGGATAGACAATTTGCAGATAATGAACAATTGATCCTATGGGCACAATGGGGTTAGGTGCATGGGATACTTTGCCATCAGAAGAGACCAGCAGAGACCCCCCAAAAACCAGCAGAGTGCAGCAAGAAGTTCCAAAAGATCTCTGAATGCTACAGAGACCTTCCAGAGGCTGCAGGGGTCTTCAGAATGGCACCCACCCAGTGATGTCATCCGGGCGCGCCAAGAACCGGAACGCCCAGATGATTGGCAGCTCTCCACCCCGATGGCGGAGCCCGGCCACGTCTCCCTGCGCCCAGAATCGCTCCATTTCGGAGCAAACTGAGTGCAGGGGCGGGCGGGAGGGCGCAAAGACGCGCGGCTTCTGCCATGCAATGGCGCCCTTCGCTGCCAGCCCCTCTGGAGGAAGCGGTACGGCGTACCGGCCTGTTCTGCCAGCATGCCATCACTGCACCCACTGCCAGAGCAAACTCCTTAAACATGGATGGTGGATGCTTGCCGGCCATTTTAAAGGGGTCAGTGCTTGTCGCAGGTGCCATTATGAAGGTCCCAGCAGCCTTCAGAAGGTCTTTGCATGGTGGATAATGAGGACGGAGGTGCAGATAACAAGGTAAGTAGCAATTCTGCCCCTCGCAGATAAGCAAGTTCTCAGATAGCATAGAAAGAGGACTGATTGTACCTCCTCCAAGGATAACTGGGCACCCTGGTAGCACATGCCCACTGTTACCAGTAATTTGTGCTTGTTGTCTTATTGCATATGTTGTCGCTGTGTCTGCAGGGCTGACAGACAGGGCTTTCCACTGATGGAGCAAGTGTACAATCAGCTATAGGCACCAATAGGATTGGACCTGACGAGGCAAACACTAAAGTCAAAGAAGAGAAGCCGTTGGAGCTTGCAGGCAGAGGCGTTTCTACAGGTATGGCAAAGCTCTACGTTTTGCAAGAAGCCTTAACCTGTCATGTAAATCCTTCCTCTCCCTTGCTGCTGTAGCCAGTAACCAATGCCAAGATGTTGCTGTTCCCTGTGAGGATTGGCTAAAACGGTGCAGGAGAGGAGTGATTTCCACTGCAAGGTAAGGCTTCTTGCAAAACTTAGAGCTTTGCCATCCCGGTAGAAATGCCACTGCTTGCAGGTGACTTTGTCACGACCTCAGATGGCTTGTAACATCCAGAGCTACGCTCAAGTTTCCCTCTGCTGTCTGTGGAGATGTGGTGGAAGATACTGATTGGATTGTTGGATTTGGCGTGCCTGGGATTGGGCTTGCAGTTCCTTGTTGGGGTATATAAAGATTTGATTGCTACTGGCTAGAACAGTGGTTCTCAAACGTTTTAGACCGGGACCCACTTTTTAGAATGGCGCTCGTGCTGGGACCCACCCGGAAGTGATGTCATAGCTGGAAGTGACATCATCAATCAGGAAGGGCCATTAGTGTGACATAATCAAATTGTACTCTTAGAATGCAAACTGGCGTTCTGGGGCTGAAGATCCACCATACCATATTTCACGGTATGGTGGATCTCTTTGGCTGGAACTCTCAATGTAATGGCCTTGTAAAAACAGGCGTATGGGTTGCCAGTTTGGGTTGGGGGATAACATGGGGCGGAGTATGCCATGTTTTCCCCTCTGCTGTGGCCCTGATCCACATTGCTTCACAAAAAGCTAAAACGCTGCCTCTATGTTTTCCCCTCTGCAGCTCACAGGAGTTTTGAGGTGGGTCAAATTTAAGTTGGGAAATTGACTCAGGGAAAGGGATTGAACCAATCATTTTTTTTCTCTACTGTTTTTTTGAAATAAAAAAGTCAACAGGATGGAAATCCAATCATGGAGTTAAACATCACGTATGGTTCAGCCCTACGACCTTGTAGTTTGTCGAAGCAGATTAGCTTCTTAGCGAAAGGCGATTTGATGAAAACGTTCACATGGAGAAGGGTCTCATTGCTGTTTGGTCTGGCGTTTTATCTTGATTGATGTTCCTTTTCGGTTTTGTTTTAGTTGTCTCCCCTGCTGTTACATGTTGTTGGGTATATCCTGTTGTTACATCCCCACTGCCCTGCCAACTAGGGAGCAGGGACGAACGGAGCCCCGAGTGCGCCCATGGCAGGGTGACGGAACTGTGCCCCCAGCACGTCGCCCCGCCCCCATGCATCGCCCAGCCACGCCTCCCTGCGCCCGGAATAGCTCGATTTTGGAGCGAAACGGACACCAGGAAGGGTGGGTGGGCCAAACAACGCAGATTAGCTCGCGGGTTAGTCCGTGCAATGGCGCCCCGCCGCTGCCAGCGCCCATGGCTCGCGCCACCCCGGGCTATACCCTCCCTCCGCCTCTGCTAGGGAGGGCTTCAGGGGAAATGCTGGAGCCTTCCTAGATCTGCTTGCTGTTTACTGGTTAGTTTTCAGTTGCTAATCTTTTCTTGTGCAAATTCTATGCGTGCAAAAAGCAGCAGCCAACCCCTTCTTTGCTCTGCAGTTGTCTCAGATAGTGTGCACATTGTGTTCATTCTCATGCAGTTCTAACTCTTTTTTCAAAAGCAACCCATCTTTTCTATGTCATCTTTCAAACTTTCCTGGCAAGGCTGAGCTGGAGTTCAACAAAGGAGAGAAATGATATCAGGCCATGTTAACATTGTTGCTACAGTGGTAGCCTGCCAGTGCAGCAAAAATCAACTCCTTTTTATCTCTCAACAATGGACTGAATCACAGAGTTTTGACCTTGATATATAATGCAAGCAGCGAGTAATTACCGCTCTGCTTTCTATGTAAGCAAACAATTTTGCCTGTAAAGGTCTGAGAGCCGCTGGTGCACACTGCACGTTTTCAACGAATGCCAGCAGGAAAGACATCAGTTTTATCCTATGAAGCGCTTAGAAAATAGAAATGCCGCATTTTCAATGGGGAAAAACAATGAAGCTGGTAGAATCAGTTAAAGAAAACCAACTGGGAGCAGGATCAGCCCTTGATAAATGGCATTACATCTCTTGATAGCTTGATAGCTGTCCGCTTCTCCTATTTGTTCAGCTTTTTGAATATCTAATTTTGTTTAATTGTAGCTCGAGCCCCCTTCACAACCTTCAAGGCTCTACTAGCATGACTCATCTCTGCTTGCACGCATGGCTCTGCCAATCTGTTTTTATTCATGCCGTGTATAAGCAAATAAAGGCACATTTGTTTTCTCTCGGTTTGTCAAAGTGTTTAAAACGGAAGATTAACCGCAGTGCTCAGGACTCCAAAATGACATCACATGGTCCGAAGACACCATGTCTTAAGATTCTGTGGTGTCATTTTGGAGTCTTGAGCACTGTGGTTAATCTTCAGTGCACAAGAGCACTGGGAATAGGATCTTCATCTGGGGAATGGTACGAAAGAGAAAGTTAAGTACCCTATTCTGTCAGTCCCAATTTGGATCAAGATTATCACATGCCTGCTGTCTTACACAAGCAGCCCAAGCCTACCTCTGGCAGCTGGACTTGTGACTCTTGGCATCACCCTGCTGAAAGTGCCAGACCTGGAAGTAACTGCAGTGACGTGATGATATCGCTGCCAATTACTCCTGGGTTGTGGGCTCTTGAAGCGGTTGCACCTATCCTGAGTGGCCAACCACGTTTTTTCTCCGACAAAAACGCTGGAAAAGAATGCAACCATTCTGAGTGCCTGTGAGGGGGATGCAGGAGAAGATACTGCGTTGTAGCAGTGAGGAGGTCTTTTGACACCCCTCAAGGAGTGCTCCCCGG
This sequence comes from Lerista edwardsae, assembly GCA_029204185.1. Lineage (NCBI taxonomy): Eukaryota > Metazoa > Chordata > Lepidosauria > Squamata > Scincidae > Lerista > Lerista edwardsae. The sequence goes on from JAJKFI010000024.1 coordinate 11,289,535, forward strand.
GGCCCTGTACCCCGCTAGTCCTAGCTATGCCTCTGATTCTATCTAAATTCTATCCCCCTACATTGATGGAGCCACTCCAATGGGATGTCCATTGCATCCTGCAGGGAATTCCAGGCCTGGGAGATCTCCTCTGGGTAAGGGAACATTTGTTCCCTTGTCCAGGGGAAAGCCTCCACTGCCAGCTTGGACCTACTCAGATCCGTGCAACCTACTTTGCTGATGCAAGTCCAAGTGGACCCAGAAAAGTGAATTGACGCTAGGAAAGGGAAAAAGCAGTGGTTTCCAAACTGTGCATCAGGACCCACCGGTGTGCATCAGGACCCACCTAGGGCAGTCATATTAAAAATACGGGAATGCTGGAAAGGTTCTCCAGTGTAACAGCTATTATCTCCTGATGTGTATATGTATATAGTTCCTGATTATGTCATCTCTTTTGTTGGTAATAATTATTTGGCACAAGCATAACAGGCGTGGGGTTGGGGGTTGGGGCTGGACATGAGTCTCATACAATTTGGAAAGCCAACCCGGAGCCTAAGCTGCTCATGCTGATTGAAGGCTCATCTTGAATGTGCAAGAAGAAGGCAATTATGCCTTGCCTTGAGTCTCAGCTCTGGATTGTTGCACACCCATCTCTTATAGGTTTCTGATTCTTTCAATCAAAAACATTATCAGGTCTAGCTAACAGAGAAGAATGCATGGCTCACAGTTATCCATGCTCTGGTAACATCCAGGCTAGACTATTATAATGTAGGTTTTGAGGCGGGGCCGGCTTTAAGCTAGTAAGAGCAATGTCATCACATCGGGCCAGTGGTGTCATCTAAATGATTTAAGAACAGGTACTCACTTTTGACTGGCACGTGTCGGGACCCGCCCACCGGAAGTGACGTCATAAGCCAGAAGTGATGTCGTGGCAGGAAGTGACATGAAAAAAGCCCCTTTTGAGGCCTCTGATGATTTTAAACTGACCCAACGGTTGCAACAGTATTCCACAGCACCCCCAGAACATGTGAAGGAGGCCTGGCATCATGTTAAAACCCCAGAGCAACTCATTTTTCAGTGGCAAGGAAAGGAAAGGCTCCGCTCGCTGCCTGCCTGCCTGCCTGGCTCTGAGAACATGCAGGCAACTCAAACATGCTGGAAATTCAAACGTTGCAGAGGGCGGAGTCGACCAGTGGGCGGGTGAATGGGCGGGGCCAGCTGTAATCCTAGAAACCGGTACTCGCGTACCCCCGCGTACCCCCTGCATGACATCACTGCATCGGGCTCCGTGCTTCAGGGGGTCCCGCACTAGCAGGGTGAGCATATTGCCTGGGATCTCGATGGGCTGTCAGTCAGTGGGGCGAGCAGAGCAGCGTTGCCTTGGTCTCTCCCACCTGCCTCTGCCTTTGAGCAGCCCAAACTGGGCCACCTGGAAGCAGTTGGCGGTGATGTTATGATATCCCCACCAACTACTTCCACATGCCATGCTTTGCACGTGGCACGAACAGAGCTCTTCTTGGTGAGTGGGGGGCCCCACAGGGAGGGTTGGGGGCCCCACAGGAATGCCCCACATTGGGCCCCGCTGCTGCTAGAGCCGGCCCTGTTTTGTTATCCCAATATCCCAATGTTATCCCAATATCATACCAGCTGGTCTGTTTTTGATTACATTTCAAACTGCTGGTCATCATTTTTTTTCTGAACCCCAAAAGGCCTGCACAGTTGCAGACTGTGGACCGCCTAGAGACAGGGGAGGAGGAGGTCTGCCCCCTCTGCTGTTTCCCCACCCCTGTGTGCTACTCTGCTCCGCCGTCAAGCTATGCCAGGCTCCATTCTGGTGCCTTATGATGGCAGGGGTCGGTGGGAGGGCCAAAAACCACTCACCTGTCTGAGGTCCCTCTTCTCAAGGTCCCTCAGGGCTCAATCCTATCCAATGTTCCAGCACCCACACAGCTGCAAGGCAGCCCCAAGGTCAGAGAGCAAACCTTCCGTGACCCTGAAGATGGAAGATGGTAGATTCTGCGATTCGGCAGGATGCAGAGCACATCCCATTGGAGTGGCTGCATCAATCCTGGAAAGTTGGATAGGATTGGGACCTCACTCCCTTATGAATCTGTCTGCTCATTAAATCAGCTGGAGAGGGCTTTAAGCGTATCCTATCTCATTCAGTAATGGGAGGTGACACTTGCAAGGGGACACTGCTCCATGGTGGGGCACAACGTCTGCCCCCGGAGATCTGTTAGGCTCTCATTCTACCTGTCTTGTTGTGTTTACTATTAAAAACCTGATCATTTTGACAAGACCTTCAATGGGTGTTGCTTGAATTCTGTTTAACTACTGGCTCTCTATCTTCATTTTGGGGTTTTCCGTTGCTATTAGGACTGTTGCTTAAAAGCAGTGGCGTCACTAGAGTTTGCGTCACCCGGTGCGGGGGGGCAGCGCGTCACCCGCCATGATGGATCTCCTCCTCCCAAACCATAAATTACAACCTAACCATATGGCTACAATTATAACCATATGCACAAACTAACTGCAGTGTTATTACTAGGGTTGGTGTTACCCCCCCCCCATCAACTCATACAATTAAATAAGAGTTCTAGTACTGGCTCTGATACATGGAAATGAGAACTGACTCATACTCATGATTTTTTTAATTTTTGAATTTTGATAGAATGAAGATAGTACGCTCCAGGTTTTTTTTTAATTGGATTCCTTGTTAAATTCCACACCCAAAGGTATATAACATGATGGTGTTATTCTATAACACCGCGGTTTTAGCAATGTTAGTCCCTGGTGGTGTCACACTCCCCCTTATGCGCGTCACCTGGTGTGGCCCGCACCCCCTGCACCCCCGTAACGACGCCACTGCTTAAAAGCAGACCAACTGTTTCCAAAATAAACAAATAGGGTTGCTGTGATATGATAGCAGATAGGATTAGGCAGTGAATTTCATTTATAAGGACATCATATGCCCTTACCTATTTTTCTTTAGCGAACAACCAAATCCAGTTGTATCCATCTACTATTTCTCCAGCCCCAATGAGAGAGAGCACATTTTCTTGGAACCTTTGTGTCGCTACAATGCCTGCTTCCTCCCTTTAGAGCTCTGAAGAGCCGTCATTGATTTTGACAGCTGTTTCTTTTCTATATTTGATTACGCGTTTTGCCGTCAGCAATCCAAGAATGTAACGCAATTTGAAGTTGAGCTTCAGAGATCAGCTAAAGTGGTATTCGCTAAACCAGGTTGTTTCCATTCTATCACTGCACTGCCAGCAGGGAAAGTGTCTTCGTCGAGGAAAAATCTGAAGGAAGCCCTGGCCGTTCGTTCAGGAAGTGCGCACACTGGGACCCTGTGTTGGGATGAGGCATACTATTGTGAGGAAAAATGGAGGCCACCTGTGTGGACATCAAGTAGAGCTCTGATATGTTCTCCGCAACCATGGCCTCACCACCAAACTAATCCCCCCCTAAGCCCTGTGACAGGGGCTTACTCTGGAGGTGGGCCTGAGCTGGCAACAGCCTGGAAATCACCTCAGCAGCTACCACTTTTTAAACCCACAATTCGATGCACCTGCCCCAATACCGCATGACTCGAATGCTGAGTTGGGGTGTGGGCATGGACGCCAACTAGGAGGGGCTTTGGGTTTTTTTGGCCCCCACGGGTTTTTTCAGTGGGGGCAGAGCCCCCACGCTCCAGCCAGCCCCCTCCGGCACCCAGCACCCCTCCCAACCAGTGGCCCCAGCACCCCTTCCCAAGGCTGGGCATGTGATTGCCATGCCCCAGCCTCGGGAGAGATGACTGGGCGTGGCCACGTCAGGGGGCGTGGCATGGCCACGGGCACCCCCTATGTTATAAGCAAGTTGGCACCACTGGGCAGGGGCGATGCATTATGGTACAAAATGGCGGCCATCAGTGTCCCTGCTGAGAAGAACTCTGGGCTATTTCTACTACCAAAATAAGCCTCCCTGTACTTTGGAGGGGGGTGGTCCAGTAACAGGGATCATCGAGGGAGTTTTACTGTGTGCCCCTGTTTGAGTTACACATTGGCCCTTATCAATGCAGACATTCAAATAAAGAACTTGAAAGGGCATGGGCTAAGGCAAAGTTAATCAACACAGTCACATGCCTCACTCAGAGGTTTGTTTGCATGGGTGCATTGGCACAGTGTTGTGTGCTTACTGCATGCTCTGCTATGGATTGGGTTACTGCCTTTGGCAGAGGAAAAGAGAGCACCTGCCGACCCATTCAATTATTAACAGGAAATGTAACTGCGATATGCATCTCATAAAATGCACAAGCAGGCACCCTCCTCTGCCTCAGATGGTGCTTCTCCAAGACATTGGTACCTAAACTGTACATGCGGCTGGCTCATCTCCAGTGTCTGTGCTGGGAAAAAGGAGGGGAAGGGCCAATGGCAACCAAAGTATGGTGAGATGGGTCTGGTCTGCACATGCAGCTAACTTCAGAATCAGAAGCTGGAGCCCGGAGGTGGTAAAATGGACTGTTCCATTTCAGACAGCAGGGAAAAGAAGATCACAATTTGGAATGCACCCCTACGTTGACATTTGGTACCTCTCTGGCAGGGTCCCTTCAGGTGGGACAGAGGTGAGAAGATTTCAGGATTTTTTTTAAAAAAAAATGCTTCTCCTTGTTGATCAAGGTTCAGCAGTTGTATGTCTGGACACTTGCATTGCACTATTTGAGGGTGCAATCCTAACCTGGAGTTAGGCTGGTAGAGTTAGGCTTGCAAAGTTTGGCTGGCACAAGGGCCACCATAAAGTGCATTTGGATCACTCTTGGAGTCAGGGAGGATGGCACACATCTATGTGCTGATTTTATGGTGGCCCTTGTGCTGGCCAAACTTTGCTGGCCTAACTCCAAGTTAGGATTGTGCTCTCAGTGTCTCCTTGTTGTTGTTAAGGATTAGGTGGATTTACAATCCAATCCTATGCAAATGGTGCGCCTGCAGAGCATGTGCATTTGCAGGTGGACCACGCACACTGCCAGCATGCCAGGCCTTCATGCTGTCATATAAGTGCCATAAAGTGCTTTGCAAAAATGCTAGTTAGCAGATCCAGCCAGAACCTTCCCACTGGCACCAGTGCACGGAGGGATGCCAGACAGAACAGGTAAGACAGGTATAGGGGCAGGGGAAGGGTGAGAGAGGGTGGGGAGCTGTAGAACTGGGCCTGATCCACCAACCCAGATCAACATGGACTTGCACCAGTGATATCGAGTTCACCGGTCACAACTGCTGGAGCTTACCCTTGGCCAAGGGGTAATTTTCATTATTTTGCAGGAGGCATGGACTGCCGGTTGAGCCGTTGGTACTGCATGAAGCTAAGCAGGAGAATCTGTGGTCTATTTTTGGATGGGAGACAGAATGCCAGGCTGTGACCTACTGCAGTGCCTGTTGTGCACAGATGTGGGCCATCCTCCCTGACTCCAAGAATGGTCCAAACATGCTTTACGGTGGTCTTTGTGCCAGCCAGACTTTGCTGGCCTAACTGTGCCAGCCTAACTCCTGGTTAGGACTGGGGTCTGAAACAGTTCCCCATGTTCTTTCACATGGCCTTTCTCACCCTGAAGCCTTCTGGGCTTGGTATCTTAAAGAGGCAATACACCATACATTCTAACATCCCAGGAGCTTACCATTTCCTTCTGCTGCTGCATGAGTGTCCTAGGCTATGAAAAACCAGCAATACATGTTTCCTCACTTGTAAACTTTTTGCAAATTCACTAGGTTAATTTATATCTCCACTTTGTTCTTCATAGTTAATGTATCTGGTGGGAGGTCATATATGGAACACAGAGCTAGAGCGAAATGTTCTTGACCAGTTTTATACAACATTCAGAAGTAGAAAGCAGAAGGATGAGAAAATTACACTGTAATGTTGAGATTCCACGTCAGAAATAAGAGCAGGCAATTAAAAAGTCCCAAAACTTTTTTTTTTAAAAAAGCCTCGCATGGTTTTTTCTTCTTCTTAAACACACTTCCTTTCACCCTATTTTAGCAGTGTCATCAAATGATAACGCCGAGCATCTTTTGCGAGGAGGCTGCAAAGGAATGTGCTCTGCCTCCTGTGTCTGCATGTCGTCATCACAAAGAAAAGCTTTTCCTGCTTAGCTCAGGAACCACACCGTCTGCAAACACTTAAAGGCAGTTCCTTGAGACTTATTAATTGACTGCAAGCCACATCTTCAAACAGATTGGCGCTTAGCTGCCGGTTCAGTTCCTCCTGATGGGGTGTGTATGTGCGCAATACAATGAGCCACCTCTACTGAAGGGCAGAACCAATAGTGTTTCTGCTCGCCAGATGCTGGTGGTAGCTGCTCCCCAATAGTTAGGGGGCAGGAGAAGCTGCAGTCTGTTCCTAGACACCAGGGCACACCTTGACGGAAAATGTTCCAATAGCCATTTGTCTGTTTGCATATGATCCAGCTGGTACACTTCATGATCATCCTGGTAAGTCTCTGCCATTTTGTATTTTGGGGATGCTTCTGGGAAAAAGATTGTTAGGAGGAGGACCGAAGAATGCATGTGGGAAGTTTGGCCTTGCAGGTCTTTTCCTTATCTAAATAGCAGCTATGTGTGTGCGATCAGGAGGACCATGGCATGCAAGAAGGGGGCATTTAGCATTTTCCTGCTGTGCAATGGTCCCAACACGAAAAAAGATGCCCAGAAGATGCTATTTGTCCTAAACATGGAAGTTCTTTGTAGGGAATGTGCTCCAGCCCCCTGATCATTCCGAGTGCCCAGTTTTGCCCTTTACCCCAGCTCTGCAATGTCTGTTCTGGGATTGGGCAATCAGAACCCAAGGTACGGCCCCACCACCATGCTTGCTAAGAAAATGTGGGGGGGGGAAGGGGGCCCTGCCAGGAGTTCAGCTGAAGTCAGGCTGTTTAGCACTTTGCAAAACACACCGGGTGCCTCTCTTCTGAAAATCCCGCATGAAGAAATGGTCCTCATGAAGGTGGCTTCCCAAAGAACATCCTAATAATTTCCTAAGGGCGCAATCCTAACCCAGTTTCCAGCACCGGAGTTAGGGCAATGTAGCTCCAAGGTAAGGGGACAGACATTCCCTTACCTTGATGGGGCCTCCATGACTGCCCCTCCCCCACTGCAGGATGCAGGGCATGCCCCATTGGCACAGCTATGTCAGTGCTGGAAACTTGGTAAGGATGGCGTCAAAAGTATCCTAAGAACAGATTACAGGGTAGTTGCGGGCCTGGCCGATTCTTCGCCCCAGGGCCATGTCCACAAATTGCTGTCCCTGACGACACCTCCCCACCCCCTGTGCCACCTCCACCATGCCCCCAGCATCCACCAACGCTCCATTTTGCAGCAATATGCAGGGGCAGGTGGGAGGGCTGAGCACTGCTTGCCACTGGCAGTGTACCCCACCTGGGCGAAACGGAGCGGTACACAACAGGCAGGCTGCCGCTCACCCGTTCCTCCCACCCAGCGTTCCGGCTGCATGACGCCACTGGGTACACCCCCCAAAAATATAGGCAGTACCGCCATTGTTATAGGAGGCCTTTTCACAGGGAAGCAGTGCATGGGTCAAGAATCCCTTTCAGCCAACCCATTCCGCTCCACTCCATCCCAGACGTTACAGAATAAGCACAACGTTTGCGTCCTGGTTCGCGATGGTGCATCTGCACACCTTCTTGGAGGATGTCGCAATTTTCAGTGCTGTGTTTACGGAAATGAGGAATGTCTAATTGTCTTGTCATCTGCCAGTGTGCATGAGGGATGGGGGAAAGGGTCTCGACATGCAACAGCAGGAAGGGAATCTTTGCCACACACAAAAAAAAAGTGAGACCCAGTGTTCAAAGCCAAGACTGCGAAGCTTCTATTCCTGTGAAAACGGCTTGTTCATCCTTGCCAGCAGTAATGAAAACAAACCCTGGTGAATTGGCAGGCACAAGAGTGAACGAGAGAGACGGCTCCTGATGGCCAGTGAGCCAAAGAAAGAATGAGTAGCGGAGGTGAGACTGCAGCAATGTCCACAGCTCATCAGTGAGTTTGGGTAAAGACAGTAGTGTTAGCCGTGGCCACACCTGCATTGTGTCCTGGGCTTGTATATGTACATACATATTTTGCAAGTTCAGGGCTGGATCATCTCTCTTTTTTGCCTGCTCCTGCCGGCTAACTATCGCTAGGAGCAACAATAGTTAACTACTAGTTAACCAAAAGTTAACTACTGACAAAATTAGTTGCTCCCCCATTCAAAACACTCCGGATCTCTTTTCTCTCTCAGTTCCCAACACTGTCAACACACTAGAGTGAGCCAAAAAACTGAACTTCGGGTCTGATTAGGGCAGAGGCTGGCAGGAGTTCCAAATGCGGAGGGTGCAGAGAGCCTCCATTTCAACAGGACCTCAACTGGGTAACAATCCATATTGTCCTCCTTAAAATGTGTGTGTGTGTGTGTGTGTGTGTGTGTGTGTGTGTGTGTGTGTGAGAGAGAGAGAGAGAGAGAGAGAG
>JAJKFI010000024.1:11309294-11378047 GCA_029204185.1 Lerista edwardsae
TTATGACTCAGCGTTCTTCTAAGGAATATTTGGGTGGAAAATGGCCAACCGTCAGCCACCAGGAGGAGCAGTGCCTCTCGTGGGTGAAGTTTCACCTGAACAAAAAACATCGCCAAAACCCTCCCCTTCACCCATAAATGGATGGGGGGGGGAGCATCAGCTCAGCCCTGTATTAATAAGTGCATTTCTGCTTTTCCCCCCTGCACACCAATGGCATAAAAGGGATGAAAAGTTGCAACCTTATGCAGACTGATTTGAGAGTATGTCCTGTTGCATATTTTGTTCAATTGTGAGCCCTTTTGGGACAGGAAATCCTGTATTTTGCTATGTAAACCACTTTGTGAACACTTCTGTTGAATGATGGACTATAACTATAGTTTGTATTAACAGCCACAAACAACTTACTAGAGATTTACCATGTAAGAGACACACGTAACGTTTTCACTGTTTCTTATTACGATTCCAATTTTGGACTGCAAACTTAGCCTGGGTTGCACTCAGAAAAAAACAAGAATGTCAATTTTAAATCAAAAGTAGATTCTAGCCAGTGGAGCTGATACAGTTGAACTATAACGCTAGAAATATAGAGGGGAACCCCAGCCAACTAAAAATCAAAACTCCACCAAAACACGCCAAAACTGATGTAAGCATCACTTGTGAAAATGTGCACAGTAATTGTGAGCCCAAATCGATGCATGTCTACTCAGAAGTAAGTCCCATTATAGTGAATGGGGCTTACTCGCAAGTAAATGTGGCTAAGATTGCAGTCTGTGTGGAGTACACCTTCGTAACTGTGAGGTATAGAATGCATGGTTAGGAAAGGATCTAACCTTGTGGTATTTAACAGTTAAATTGAATAAACTTAAATTCTGGTAAATGCTTCTGCAAACAACAACCTGGTAGCGAAGATAGTTTGACGCATGTCAATGCATTTTTATTCATCCTTATTTAAGAAGGAATATTTTCTAGAGAGGAGAGCGTGGCTCAAGTTAGCCCCTTCCCGGCCCCTCGCGTTTGCTTCAACCTTTCCCTTAGAAATATTTGAAAAGACAACAGAGAAAGAAATATGGCATGTGCATTGTGCTGAATTTTTATAACTCAACCAGAGTTTGATGTACAACAGGCCTTCAAGGAATGCAAATAATGTTCATCCACAATGATCTAGTTATTTGAAGGGGAAAAAAACACCCAGAATCTGAATACTGTACTAGATTTCTGCCAATATCAAGGCAATGGGTTTGAACATGTGGCTTGTCTGTAAAACCAGATTTTTTTTGCCTGGGGGTGGGTAGGAAGGGGGACTGCTCACAAGACCAGTGCTTAAAATGAGTGGGTCTCTCTCTCTCTCTCTCTCTCTCTCTCTCTCATTTTTTTTCCATGAGTCACATTACTGGGCTGAGAATGAATTTGCAGAATGAGACCTTCCTTATGCAGCAAAATTCATGCTCAATAGTCATTTTGCTGCAAATAAAAAGCATGCATGGACAGGCAATTAACATCTATAATAACCAGCATACCGAAAACAAACACTGAATTCTCGATGATTTGCATTTTAAAAGTCACACTTTGTGAGCATGACCACTGACTTTCTCAATCTTCCCCCCCCCCATTATTTGCACCTAAAGCCAGCATTGATAACTCACCAAGACTTGTCCTGTTTGAATTTCCATTCCATGAATGCCTGCCAAAAAGGAGGCCATCATTCCATTTTTTAAAATGTAAAATTGTTTTCCCACAGGCAGCTGGAAAAAAAAATATTACCGCTACAATTATAATTCCCAGGAATTAGTGATGGTGTTGTGATTTGCTTTCTAGTTTTTAAATTGAAAGAAAATTAAAAATCCAGTGATCCACAGATGTTCTCTGGGAGCTTAAAAGTTTTGACTTGCATCCATAAAATTCCTGGCTAGTAAGAAGACACACATACAATTGGGAAGGAGGCAGGAAGGAAAGTCTACCCATGTGAGCAGAAAGGGGGGGGAAGGCCACTCAGTGGACACCCCTTGGACTGATAGAAGAGATTTCAGGAAATCCAAACACTTAAACAGGAAATCTGAACGTTGGATAAACATTCCATAATCTCCACTGTTAACATGCAACTTCTCTGGTTAACCATTCCCCTGCTCTAGGTTAGATCTGAAACCCAGTCGGACATGCTTTGTTGTAACTGGATCTGTCTAGCGTTTCACAATGTGCTTGCATATATCTCTATAGTAAAACCACTATTCTGGAAGGCTCTTCCCCCCTCCCCCGGTTTCAAAATTTACTAGCATCTGGAAAGTCTGAAAGCTTTTTCCTCTCTGCATTGTTCCAGTCGCTACCTGGCAAAGTTTTACACCCCAATCCTAAGCATGTCTACTCAGCCATGTCCCATTAATGTCAGTGGGTCTTACTCCCAGGAAAGTGTGTATAGGATTGCAGCCTCAGTTAAAATTGCGGCATCTTTCTGTGGTTAATATTTTCCATTGCACAAGCACATTTGTAATGTAGCTTTGGCTTGCAGCAGAAAAATGAATGCCTGTGTACATATTAACATGTGTCCTCCCCTCTCCCCATGGCTCTTTTTGCTTTGTTTCCATTCTGTGGGTCTTCCCTCTCCTGCCATTGCTAAGTTTCATAGTCCCCCCCCATTTTCTTTGCACTGTCTTAGATGTTAATTTCAGGGTATCATCTTTGATTGATTTTATTAGCCTTCTGTGTGGGGTAAGAGAGAGAAGGGAGGAAGAGTTACAAAGGAAAAACAAAGAAGCCACTTAAAAAAATGCATCATTTTATGAACTTTTAACAATCCTGAAATACTTTGTAAGAGCCCAGAGGAGAAGAGATGGTGCTCATTTTATTATCTCAGCAAATCTATTAAACTGGGTGACAGTGACTTGCTGACAATACTATACATGTTTTTTGCCTGAAAGTTTTCTCCTCCACAGCTAATAGTAGATTCTTGTTATTGCTGCTGCTGCTGCTGCTGTTGTAAATATGTGCTGAACCAAGCAGGGCAGTTTTTTTTGGATTTGTTGTATTGTAATTGTAGTAGTAGTAGTAGTAGTAGTAGTAGTAGTAGTAGTAGTAGTAAAAAACAGTACAAAGCAGTTTACGGAGAAAATGACTCCCTATCCCAAAAGAACTCACAATAAAAAAAGATTCAGAAGAAGCATTACTAGAAAAGGCGCTGTGCTAGGGTGAAGGACAGTGTATGTGAGCGCAATCCTAAACTGGAGTTAGGCCGGCATAAACTAAGCCAGCAAAGTTTGGCCAGCACAAGGGTGATAACGTGTTTTTGGAGTACTCTCGGAGTCAGAGATGATGGCTCACGCCCGTGTGCTGGCCTCTCTGACTCTGACAGTGGTCCAAACATCCTTTACGGTGGCCCTTGTGCTGGCCAAACTTTGCTGGCTTAGCTTGTGCCGGCCTAACTCCGTTTAGGATTGCATCCTCTGTGTGTGTGTGTGTGTGTGTGTGTGTGTGTGTGTGAGAGAGAGAGAGAGAGAGAGAGAGATCTGGTGGGCCACTGTGAGATACAGGAAGCTGAATTGATGGGCCTTTGGTCCCATCCAGTGGCCTGATCCAGTGAGGCTCTTATGTTCTTAAGGCCCAGATTGGGTTGCAAGTTATTATAGCTTCCTCCCCACAGACAGGATAGCAAATTCTGTTTTATTTACCTCAGAAGTTTACCTCAGAAATTTAACTCAGAATGCCAGATGCAGGGAACCGGCAGTGAGATACAAGTATCTAGTTGTCTTGTGAGCTCCCTGAGGCATCTGGTGGGCCACCATGAGATACAGGAAGCTGGACTAGGTGGGCCCTTGGCCTGATCCAGTGGGGCTGTTTCTATGTTCCTATCAGTACATATTTGAAGAGGAGCATCTGGTACTGGTGGCTGTCAAAGAGAAGTGCTGTGGAGTATCTTGGCTGGCCACCAGTGTGTTTACCTCAGAATGTTTACCTCCCCAGAATACAGGGGAGTGGCCAAATAATGCCCGCAGCCTGTTGTCTCGTGCGTTCCCTGAGGCGTCTGGTGGGCCACTGTGAGATGCAGGAAGCTGGACCAGAAGGGCCTTTGGCCTGATCCAGTGAAGGGTTCTTACATTCTTATGGGCGCTATCAGGACTATTATGCTTACTACTTGGTCTGGGCAAAACATTTAAATTGTAATCCTATACAGTGGTGTCATCCAAATGATTTAAGAACAGGTACTCACTTTTGATTGGCACGTGTCGGGACCCGCCCACCGGAAGTGACGTCATAAGCCAGAAGTGATGTCGTGGCAGGAAGTGACATGAAAAAAGCCCTTTTTGAGGCCTCACATGATTTTAAACTGACCCAACAGTCACAACAGTATTCCACAGCACCCCCAGAACATGTTAAGGAGGCCTGGCATCATGTTAAAACCCCAGAGCAACTCATTTTTCAGTGGCAAGGAAAGGAAAGGCTCTGCTCGCTGCCTGCCTGCCTGCCTGGCTCTGAGAACATGCAGGCAACTCAAACATGCAGGAAATTCAAACATTGCAGAGGGTGGAGTTGATGAGTGGGCGGGCGAATGGGCGGGGCCAGCTGTAATCCTAGAAACCGGTATTTACGTACCCCCGCGTACCCCCTGCATGACATCACTGATCCTATACATTTTAATCTGGGAGTAAGCCCTATTGAACTAAATAGAACTGACTTCTGAGTATGCATAGGAGTGGGCTGCTAATTGACCCTTAAATTTCCATTAAAACACTATAACATGCAAGACATCTGATTTGGAATTGCTGTGTATGAACAGTTGTTTTATACTGCTGCTAAATGCCTGCAACAACTGCAGCCTCTATTCCTTTTTCTTCTGAACAAAATGACCAAAATCCAGCAGCGAATTAGGTGTACTTAGGCCCATTGTAACCAATTGGTTTAAATATTCCTCATTCTGTAAGCAAAGTAATATCTAGAGCGGATGGGATCTGGCAGGGCAGGTGGGAAGCAGGGAGCCAAAATGTAACAGTTATATTAGGTTAATCTCAGGATGGCATCCTCAGAGCCTGGATATTCAAACTCTGGGTCGAGACCCACTTGGTGGGTCGCGACTTGATGTCAGGTGGGTCTTGGAAAGGTGGGAGCAGCCATCTTGGAAGCTGCAGCCCTTACTCTTGCTATATTTCTTTTGTGAGTGTTAACAGTTTGAATTTTCAAGTGAGGTTTTTTTAAAAAAATTGTTTCATGGTTGTGCAATTGCTTCAGTGCAAGAATGCCAGTTTGCATTTTTTTGTAATCTTTTGATTACATCACACTGATGGCATTTCCTGCTTGATGATGATGCTTCCAGATACGACACCACTTCCAGGTTAATGACATCACTTCCCATGGGTCCCAACACGAGTGTCATTCTAAAAATTGGGTCCTGGTCTCAAACATTTGGGAACCACTGGTGTAGTGGTTCAGGTGACAAACATGGAAGATGGAGCTCTCTGCTCAGCCAAGAGGCTTCTTGGGTAAACTTGGGCCAGTCTCTCTCTCTCTCTCTCTCTCTCTCTCTCTCTCTCTCTCTCTCTCTCTCTCTCTCTCAGCCTTACCTACCTCATAGGGTTGTTGTGAGGACAAAAGTTGGAGAGGAACCTTATACACCACCCTGAACTCCTTGGAGAAAGGGTGGTGTAAAATGTGAAAAATAATTACAAAGCCAAATAATCCCAGCATGTCTTAGCCAGGAAAAATTCCAGAAACAATAAAGAAAAATCTGACTTAAGACTTAAGGCGTCATTCTCATCTTCTGATCTTTAGCACAATCCTGAAGCTCTATAATTACACTCTGTGTACAAAACCATTTGCCAGTCAATTCACAGCAGGTTTGGCAAACTGTTTGCCCACAAGAAGCCTCGATGACTCAGTCATTCAGGGAGAGAATGAGCCACTATCTTGGCACACCATGTGCTGTGGACAAAACAGGCCCGCACGCTGGAACAATTCGCCATGGAGTGTGGGAGTGGGTGGGGAGTCCACACCACATCACCACCATGTCCAAAACAGTGACTAATAATGGGAAGAGTTTAAACATGATACTGTTTCTGGGCTGGTCTATTTCTTTTCTTTAAAGCAGCCTCCCTGTGGTGCCCACTGCAACGATCAAGGCGCGCTTGATGTGGTTTCTGTCATTTTATTGCACCCAAACTTCCCTTTAGGAGTCAGGGAAGCAGTTCTGTTTCCCTCCTTATGTATATTTCCTTAGTGACACTTACGCAGCAAAACCTATTTATCTCCCCGCCTCCATCTGTTGCCCAGTCATCCTTGAGCTTCCTGAAATGCTGGAAGGAAATTCTCCATTCCTACCCCGATTAGCTCCGACAGATGGCTCTGAGCTACTCTTCCTGCAACCATTAATTTAACAGGCAGCAGCTGAACCTCCTGTTGGGTTGTCCATAGGCTCTACTTCGTCCTGTTGATTGACAGCACAAATATATATACCGGTGTAGTGCCGGGGGGGGGTCAGCCAGGTGAGGGTTCAAGACCAACATGCGGCTCCCCGACTGGATCAACTTCTGAACCCTCAGCAGCAGCAGTGGCAATGGTAATTGCCTAATGTTTCAGCCAAGGAGGGGCTGATGGGGCTCCATAGGGCCCCAGGCATGGGCCCCAATGTAGGGTTTTGTGTTAGGGCCCCTGCAGCAACCTGGTGCTAGTGCTGGAGGGCCGGCTCCTCTGTGAGGCCAACTGAAGCAGTCGCTTCAGGCAGCACATTGGAGAACAAGGTGCTCATCCCTATCTTCCTCCTTGCCTCTACTGCTCCTCCTACTCCCCGGGTTGCAGAGGCGTAGGGTGGGTGCCATAGGGGGGAGGAGAGCATGGTGCGCACTGGCTGTAGTTGGGTGCGGCGGTGAGGAAAAAACTGCACTTTTCAGCCCCCTGCCCTCCCTTGCTCTCGGATTGCTCCTAAATTGAGGGATTCTGGGCATGGGGATGTGTGGCCGGGCGATGCACAGGGGTGGGGCGGCTGTGCCGTAGTTGTGGTGACGTCCCCCTGACCCAGGCACACTCCAAGCCAAGTTGGAAAAGATTGGAAAAGGAAGAGGGGACAGAGAGGAAGAGGAAATGTGGAGGTGAAGAAAGTGCTGAGCAAGAATGTTTGAAAATGGGCAGGGGCAATGGGAGGGAAAATGGGAGGGGCAGGGGTGGCATTGGGCAGGCCGCCTTAGTCCTTAGGAGTCTAGGGCCAGCCTTGGGGTGTGTTGTCCCCTTTTCTCAATTCTGAGGGGCCTCTCTAGGTGGGCCCTCAGTGACCTAAGGGATTGATTCAGAGATTGAATTTCAGAGTGTCCTTGAGGTGAATTCATTGCCATTGAACAGGAATTTTCTGTTCCTGTTTTCTTTGCTCTTGGACAACATGCTAGTCAGGCAACGGAAATTCTCTGTCTGCCCTCTTTGTCCTTGAATATTACTGTGGAAAACGGACTTTTAATTCTTCGAACTCTGTGCTTCTGGCAAATACAGTGAATGCTCAATGAATGCAGAGGAAGGGGCTGAACTTCAACAGGTCAGGAATTCTATGGTCTGGGCATTGCTGCTAAGGAGGCCCAATCACACACCCTTTTCACAAGTCAAGGAAGGATGGAAGAGTCTCCTAAAGAGGTAGTCTTGCTTCACAACAGTGGGTTTGAATAGATGATCTTTGGGTTCCATCCTATTTTATGACTCTTAACCCAGGATGTGACAAGCTATTGAACAAGCAAGTGTTGGTGTCTGGTTGGAGGAGGGTCAACTTCTTTCCCCCCTCTATTATCTGTTTAGCTGCACATCTGTTTACAGATGTGGGCCTTACTCCCTAGTAGTAGGAGTACTGGTAGTAGGAGTCATGGGCCATACTCCTTGCACCTCAACAGCTCCCAGGCAGGAGAAGTTATCAGACTGATCTCTGCTGCACTGCAATGCCACCTATTTAACAGGTGGTCCAGTACGGTAGCTCTTAACTAGAGTATGCAACTTGTCCCTTCAAACGGCCACGGTGCCAGAGGATTGGAGGATAGCCAATGTCACGCCAATCTTTAAAAAAGGGAGAAGGGGGGACCCTGGAAACTACAGGCTGGTCAGCCTAACGTCTGTTCCGGGTAAGATGGTGGAAAGCCTCATCAAAGATAAAATCCTAAAACACGTAGAGGAACAAGTACTGCTAAAGGAAAGTCAGCATGGCTTCTGTAAGGGTAGGTCTTGCCTCACAAACCTTTTGGAATTCTTTGAAAAGGTCAACAGGCACGTGGATGTGGGTGAACCTGTGGATATCATATACCTAGATTTTCAGAAGGCATTTGACAAGGTCCCCCACCAAAGACTGCTGAAGAAACTTCACAGTCAGGGAATAAGAGGGCAGGTCCTCTTATGGATCCAGAATTGGTTGAGGGCCAGGAAACAGAGAGTGGGGGTCAATGGGCAATTTTCACAATGGAGAGAGGTGAAAAGTGGAGTGCCCCAGGGATCTGTCTTGGGGCCCGTGCTTTTCAACTTATTCATAAATGACCTGGAGACAGGGATAAGCAGTGAGGTGGCCAAGTTTGCGGATGACACAAAACTTTTCCGGGTGGTAAAAACCAGAAAGGATTGTGAAGAGCTCCAGAATGATCTCTCCAAGTTGGAGGAATGGGCAGCCAAATGGCAGATGCGTTTCAACGTAGACAAATGTAAAGTGATGCACGTTGGGGCAAAAAACCAAAACTTTACCTATAGGCTAATGGGTTCTGAGCTGTCTGTGACAGCTCAGGAGAGAGATCTTGGGGTGCTGGTGGACAATTCAATGAAGGTATCGACCCAGTGTGCGTCAGCAATTAAGAAGGCCAATTCCATGCTTGGGGTCATTAAAAAAGGGGTTGAGAATAAAACAGCCAATATTATCATGCCATTGTACAAATCGATGGTAAGGCCACACCTGGAATATTGTGTCCAGTTCTGGTCGCCGCATCTTAAAAAGGACATAGTGGAGTTGGAAAAGGTGCAGAAGAGAGCGACAAAAATGATTACGGGGCTGGGGCACCTCCCTTATGAAGAAAGACTGCAGCGTTTGGGGCTCTTCAGTCTAGAAAAAAGGCGCCTGAGGGGGGACATGATTGAGACATACAAAATTATGCACGGAAGGGATAGAGTCGATAGAGGGATGTTCTTTTCCCTCTCTCAAAACACCAGAACCAGGGGGCATCCACTAAAACTGATGGTTGGGAGAGTTAAAACAGATAAAAGGAAGTACTTTTTTACCCAGCGGGTAGTTAATCTGTGGAACTCCTTGCCACAGGAGGTGGTGATGGCATCTGGTCTTGATGCCTTCAAGAGGGGATTGGACAGATATCTGGAGGAAAGGTCCATCGTGGGCTATAGGCAATGATGGATTGTGCAACCTCCTTACAAAGGTGATGGGCTACTGGTACCGGGTGCAAGGGAGTGGCAACAGGATGCAAGCATCTTGTAGTCTCATGCCTTCCTGGGGCACCTGGTGGGCCGCTGTGAGATACAGGAAGCTGGACTAGATGGGCCTTTGGCCTGATCCAGCAGGGCTCTTCTTATGTTCTTATGTTCTTATGTTTTCTTCAGCCAGGTGACCTGAAGAACCAACAGCTGGACCTGTAATCCCAGTTGCTCAGTGATGTCATCTGGTAATGAAGAACAGGAACTCTGGGCAGGACTTATGCGTGATTGGCAGCCCGTCTGTTCCGTTCCGCGGCTGCCCTGGCCTCGGGGGGGGGGCTGCCCCCTGTTGGCGCACCCCACCGCTGCTCGCCCAGGCACCCGGCGCGCCCCCCCTGCCCCCCCCATGGCGAGCAGGCGCCCCGCCAAGGCCAGGGCAGCCACGGAACGGACGGGCAGCCAATCACACGTAGGTCCCGCCCAGCGTTCCCGTTCTTCATTACCAGATGACATCACTGCAGTCGCTCCAGGCTTTGTTTCTCAGCAACAGCTGTGCTCAGCCTCATCAAGCCCAGCCTCATCACCTGTCTGTCTGTGGACACAACTTCTGCCTCTGGTCCTTCTGTTCTTCCTCATCTACCTGATTGGACATGCAGTCCCAGCCAGTCTTGACCACATCTGCTGCTTTTGGCTCCTTTGACTCTCATCTGTCGGCTCCACCATCCATCAAGCCTTGATACTGAGACCAGCCAAGAAATGAAAACAAAACAAAACCCCATAGTGCTTTGCCTCTGGACCCACCCAAGACCATTGTCTTCCATCCCTGTATCTGCTAAGCACAGTCAATTATCTACCCTGGATCAGTTCTGAGCTCTGCTCCCTGAGTCGGAGATCTCTGTCCCCAGACTCCGTTCAGGTACCAGGTTTTTTGGCCCATAAGCAGCGATGGGATCTACAAACGACCTGAGGGAATGCTAGGCGGGACTTAGGCGGGACATCCGGGTGATTGGCAGCCCGTCCGCGGCGATCCGCAGCTGCCCTGGCCTCGGGGGGGGGGGCTCCTGCTCGCTGCGGAGGACGGGTGAGGGTCGTGCTGGGTGGGGCGTGCTAATCGGGGGCAGCCCCCCCCCGAGGCCAGGACAGCTGCAGAACGCTGCGGACGGGCAGCCAATCACGCGGAAGCCCCGTGGAAGTCCCGCCCAGCGTTCCCCCAGGTCGTTTGTAGATCCCATCGCTGCCCATAAGCATTTTGCAACCCTGGATCAGTGAGAATTGTAGATGCTCCAAGACCTGGAGGAAGGTGGGGGGAGCGGGGAGGGAGGTGCCATTTGACTCTTTTGTCCGACGCATCAAAAATAGCTCACCCTGCCTGTAGGAAGCTGGGGAGGACACACTGGCTGATTGTTTTGTTGCTTGTACAGGACATGCTTCAGGGCTTCAGGGCTTTGCAGAATGGCACACACACACACACACACACACACACACACACCAGAGCCGATGCAAGCAGACTGTAGCAGACTCTCTCCAACAGTGCAGAGAAAGGCTGAATAATAGTTTGGGCACACAAACGGAAAAGGCTGGAGCCAAAGTAAACAGCAGGACATTCAGCGTAATTGCTCAGAATGAAATCTATCTGATCCTCCAGCCTGCTTCTGGTGGGGAGGACGTCACATTTCGTGGCCGCAAAAACTCCAGCGTTTCATAGGAAATGTTTTGCTTTTCAGCCTTGGAGGAGAGCCTTTAGGGGACAGTGGAAGCCACCTGGCTGTTTTCAAACTGACCCAACATTTCTGGTTTTGAATTATAGTTCAATCACAGTAAGTGATTCAAATGTGAGGCTTGCAAGTGTGTTTTCTGAAGAAAATGGTGGCCAATAGCATAGACCAGAGCAGGGCTGGCTTTAAGCCAACGTGACCATGCCATCACATCGGGCCCTGCGCTTTGGGGGCCCCTGCACCAGTGCAGTGAGCATATTGCTTGCTGCTGCAGTCAGGATCTCTTAGGATTGTATGTAGGTCAGTGGGGCCAGCAGGGCAGCTTTACCTTGGACCCTCTCAGCTGCCCCAGCTTCTGAAGTGCCCAAAACGGGCCTCCTGGAAGCAATTGGCAGTGACGTCATCCTGTCACCACCAACTATTTTCAGGTGCCACATTTTTGTATGGCACCACAAGTGCTCTTCTTGGTGAGTGGGTGGCCCTGTGGGGAGTGTGAGGGGCCCTACAGGAATGCCCTGCATTGGGCTCCGCCACTCCTAGAGCTGGCCCTGGACCAGTTATTCAAACTGTGGGTCGGGACCTACTTGGTGGGTTGTGACATGATGTCAGGTAGGTTGCAGGAAGCAGGGAGCAGCCATCTTGGAAACTGCAGGCCTTACTCTTGCTATATTCCTTTTGTGAGTGTTAACAGTTTGAATTTTCAAGTGAGGGATTTTATTTTTTTGAAAGACCTAATCTTGCTTCCTGGCAGAGATGCTTCGTGGTTCTGCAATTGCTGCAGTTCAAGAGTGTTATTTGATTACATCACAATAACGGCACTTTTTGCTCAATGACTTCATTTCTGGCTATGACATCACTTCCAGGTAAATGACATAACTTCCGGTGGGTCCCAACACATAGGCAATTCTAAAAAGTGGGTCCTGGTCTAAAAAGTTTGAGAACCACTGGCACAGATTACTTTAAACATGGATTAGACCAGTGAGTCCCAAACTTTTTAGCAATGGGACCCACTTTTTAAAATGAGACTCTCTTGCAGCCATTTCATGGTCTGCGTATGGTCAGCAGATGTGCAGACACATTCTGGGCTGCTGACCAAAGAAGTCAGGATGCCAAAATAAGTTACTGTGAGGGCTCCACAGCACATCATCACTGTCAATGGAGGCCCTACTGGGGCCAAGTGATGGGTCACTTTGCTCTCTCTCTCTCTTCTGATGAGCTGTGAAGAGACAGAATTCCTTATTGTATGTTACTTTCAAAAGTATTGCAATCTTTTCAGGATCTGGAGTCAGAAGCTCTAATACTAGCTCAGAGATTCCCATGCACAGGACTCTCAACTAAATCTCAAAAGCCACCTTTTCTTTAAGCTCATCCCCTTAGGCTTAAAGGTACTATCCCCTTGTCCAGCAATTTTCACCATTTTTCTTCTCATGGCACGCTGACCTCTATGGTCTTCTCTATGGTTGCCTCCTATGATGTCACTTCTGGCTTCCTGGATACCCTTCTGGTGTCTACGTATCTGCTGGCAGAGGGAAAGACAATTTGTTACTACAGGCAGTTGCCCTAGAAACAGAACTGCAGAACCTGGAAGAGACTGTCAGCTGTTTTCAACAGCTGTGCTCCAAACTCCCACAACACACCAGCAGACCTTTCGCAGCAAACTGATGTGCCCTGGTTCACTCATGGAAAATCGCTGCCCTCGTCCCTCTATGTTACCGCAATTAAAGTACACGTGTATGAAATCATTGCATGTTCCCAGTGATGTCATGTAGCCAGGATGCTCCGGAACGCCGTGCCGGTTGTTCTGTGAAGGGCTGGCTCCACCCACTGCAGTCGCCGCTGCCGCGCACCCCTGCAATATGCGAATGGGTTCCGGTTGTTAGCGCAGGTAGATTCCACCACTGCATGTTCCCCATGTATCCTACGACACTTCCAACCCCTTCCCTGTTGTCTCCCTCATGTCTATGTTTAGGTTGTGAACTTCTTGGAACAAGACCTATCTTTTCTTTGGCACCATGCCACTTTGCTTGCACAGTAAAAAAGAATAGATAATATACAGTCAATCCTCTTTATATATGACCTCACTATCTGTGAAACTGCTTATCTGCACAATGGGGCAGAATTAAGGGGCAGAATTGCTACTTACCTGGTTATCTGCAAGGGGCAGAATTGCTACTTACCTGGTTATCTGCAAGGGGTAGAATTGCTACCTACCTTGCTCTCTGTGCCTCTGTCCTCGTTATCCACTATGCAGTGACCTTCCAAAGACTGCAGGGACCTTTATAATGGCACCTGCGACCAGCACTCACCCCTTTAAAATGGCTGGCAGAAGCATCCAGCAGCCATGTTTAAGGGGTCTGAGCTAGTTGCAGGTGTCATTCTGAAGGTCCCTGCAGCCTCTGGAAGGTCTCTGCAGCATTCTGAGATCTTTTGGAATTTCCTGCTGCACTCTGCTGGCTTCCTGAGGTCTCTGCTGGATTCTTCTGAAGGCAGATAAGGTACCCCTTGCACCTAGCCCCATTGATCCCATAGGATCAATGGTTCGTTATCTGTGAATTTGCTATCCATGAGGATTTCCAGGAACCCTCATCCTAGCGCAGTGATGGCGAACCTATGACACGTGTGTTGAAGGTGACACACCACAACTGTTTGGGGTTACACACCAGCATTCATCAATACCTGACAAAAATTAAGTTTATTTTACTCATTTTTTCATTTTTTTTAATTATTTGTTGTTTCTTTATATAATACATAGCATCACACATGATTGGGCTGTATTTTTTGTTTAAATAAATGAATTGTTCCACATTTGTTTGGAAGTGGGGTTGACACACCAGCAGACTCAAGTTAAGCATTTTGTGAAGTTTTGACACACTGAGCCCAAAAGGTTCACCATCACTGTCCTAGTGGATAAAGAGGACTGACTATATTTCTCAGACGGTAGACACTGACATGCAAAACCAGCCTCTGAGAAATACAGATACAACCAGTGATGTCATGCAGGGGGTACGCGGGGGTACGCGAGTACCGGTTTCTAGGATTATGGCTGGCCCCGCCCATTCGCCCGCCCACTCATCGACTCCTCCGTTTGAATTTCCTGCATGTTTGAGTTGCCTGCACGTTCTCAGAGCCAGGCAGGCAGGCAGGCAGCGAGCGGAGCCTTGCCTTGCCACTGAAAAATGAGCTACTTTGGGGTTTTGGAACTGTTGGGTCACTTTAACATGATGCCAGGCCTCCTTAACACGTTCTGGGGGTGCTGTGGAATACTGTTGCAACTGTTGGGTCAGTTTAAAATCGTCTGAGGCCTCAAAAAGGGCTTTTTTCATGTCACTTCCTGCCACGACATCACTTCCAGCTTATGACATCACTTCTGGTGGGCGGGTCCCGACACATGCCAATCAAAAGTGAGTACCTGTTCTTAAATCATTTAGATGACACCACTGGATACAACCTCTGTAATCCTTATCAGCACACATCCATTATCTACACATCTTCAAGCCTATCTTCCAGATCATAAAGGCTAGAATCTTGCTTTTCTGAAAAACAGAAGCTGAGATCAGGATGGCAAATTTGACCCATAAGTTTTGCATTTTTCCTGCTTCCATGTTCCATGCACTTTTCCTGCTTCCATGTTTCATGCTTCCAATGCTCAGAGTCTGGTCTAAGAATGCCTTTTGGTGTTCTATTGTGAAACGGAGCGGAAAATGAATTTACTGCTTACACTACACATCAGCTTTGACCTTTCTTGCAGGGATCTTCTTGTACTGGGAATGTCTGTTTACTATTTTGTTTCCCTTCCCTTGCCTCCAAACAACACAACCCTTACATTAAGAGAAAGCCACTGAAGACAGAAATTGAAATGCAACCCAAGAACACAGCATGCATAATCTTGGGTAGAAAAAAAAGGGGGGCTGCCCTGCCTGGCAGATGTTTTTCCCCGTTTCCTGACTGCAATGTCGTACTTTTGAAAAAGCAAGCAAAATTCCAAGTCTGTCATGTGACTGTATACTGGATTTCATAACAACACACGCGGAAGGTTGGCAAACTCCCGCTGAAATGACTAAAACCACATATGGAGAGGCAGCAAAAACACTGACAGCTCCGTTATTGCATAAACAGGGTTTTAATCACAAAGTTTGGTACTTATGCGGCTTAAGGACTCCGTGCTGGGTGGCAAACAAGGCTGCTTTGTCGGCTGCCTTTCAGCGTCTCGCCAGCTTCTCGCCACTTCTTCCTCAATGCGCGGCCAACAATGGCTGCTTCGCTGCTGGTCGCCTTTTCCCTTAAACCAAAGCCAAGCGAGGGTCCTTTTTATTCTGCAAGCTTGACAGGAGTTCTGGCATCGAACAGCAACCGGTGCCATTTTCCTCCAGCACTCAGGCAGAAAAAGCACAACGGAAAAAGCACAGTGGATTGTGCATTTCTGAACCTGATTCGCAGCCTGATGTTGATTCGCAGTCCTCCATGTTGCTTCTCTGGTGTCGTGCCATTGGAAGGATGCATGCAGTAGTGAAATTCAGGGGGTTCGCCCAGGTTCTATAGAACCGGTTGTTAAATGGCCGGGCCCCGCCCACTCGCTTACCTCGACTGGCTTCGGTGTTTTTTTTGCCTCCGGCTATGACGTCATAGAACCGGTTGTTAATTCATTTGAATCGCACCACTGGATGCCTGGCAGGACTCTCTTTCCCATCCCTCCTTTGACCCCTGTGACAGAGCCGTAGCATGTGCTGCAGGAGTCACAAAGGGTGGTGGGAATGGTAGGCTCTTAAGGTGTAGGGTATGGAAGGGAGAAGTGGCGTTCCTACAGGGTGGGCAAAACGCTAAGTTTTGCAGGAGCCTGAGCTCCTGAGTAACACACCTCCTCCCCCTTGCCTTCAGAGCCATTCGCAGCTCGGAATGCTGGCTCCGAGGCTTTGCTCTCTGAACCGCAAATAGCTCTGGAGGCAAGGAGGAGGAATTGCATTACACAGGAGCTCAAGCTCTTGCAAAAGTTAACGTTTTGCTCCCCTTGTAGGAACATCACTGGAAGCAGTGATGTCATGCAGGGGGTACGCGGGGGTACGTAAGTACCGGTTTCTAGGATTACGGCTGGCCCCGCCCATTCGCCCGCCCACTCGTTGACTCCGCCCTCTGCAATGTTTGAATTTCCTGCATGTTTGAGTTGCCTGCATGTTCTCAGAGCCAGGCAGGCAGGCAGGCAGCGAGCGGAGCCTTTCCTTTCCTTGCCACTGAAAAATGAGTTGCTCTGGGGTTTTAACATGATGCCAGGCCTCCTTCACATGTTCTGGGGGTGCTGTGGAATACTGTTGCAACTGTTGGGTCAGTTTAAAATCATCTGAGGCCTCAAAAAGGGCTTTTTTCATGTCCCTTCCTGCCACGACCTCACTTCTGGCTTATGATGTCACTTCCGGTGGGCGGGTCCCGACACGTGCCAATCAAAAGTGAGTACCTGTTCTTAAATCATTTAGATTACACCACTGACTGGAAGGGAGCACTGCACTTTTCCCCAGATCAAGATGTTAATCCAGGCTGGGTGGAGAGCCTTTGGCCCCATTGTGTGAGTCGAATTCGGAGGTGCCCAAGGCTTGAAACACAAATTTCAGCACCATTGCTAAGATGGAACCAGTGGCTGGCTCTGCTTCTGGGAAGCGCTCTGCAGAACAGAGAGTGATGGCAAACTTTTTGGGTTTGCCGTGACAAAAATGCCTAATTTTACTCTGCTGGCATATCACACACACACACACACACACACACACCCAACAAAAGAGAAACAATTATTTAAATATTCATTTAGTAAAAATAAAATACAGTCCAATCATGTGTGGGGCTAGAAACTCATTACAAAAACCCAAATCATTACAAAAAACCCCACAGTTGTTGTTGGATGTTAGCGAATGCTGGCGTATCACCCAAAATGTCGTGGCGGCTCACTTTTGACACCTAGGTTCACCATCACTGCTTCAGACAGGCTTCCTGCTTAGCTTGGCTCCACCTTGCTACCTGTGGCTGCTGAAATCTCAGATGGCATTGCCAGCACAATTTCAAACCTATGTTTGCGTCATTAACGCCAGAACCCCTTTAAAAAGCTGGGCTGTTCGGGATGCCGGCTTCTGTGCCCAGTGCTAAAGCCACTGTAATGTGATCACAGCGCACCAATGATTCAGAGCACTTTCTTGCTGATGCAAAGCTATTCCTGACATTCCCCAGGGGTGGGAAAATGCATTTCATGCATTAGTAAATGTTCCTTGGGAAAGCGAGGTGGAGACTCCAGGGTGCTGCTTTCTGAAGTAGTCATGCACATTTTCAAAGTCTAGTCTTGGATTCAGACTAAACAATGTGGCTGTAGATAGATGAAAGGCCTGATTGCAGTTGGAGGCCATTTTATGTGCTTTTAGCTCCTGTGCATAAGAACACTTTTCCTATTTATCCCAGTGTGGCAAATCTCCTTCTTTGTTATGGGACCAACAGCAGCTGTGGGCTCCTTTGGAATATAAAATGCTTGGAATGAATTCCTTGAAAGTCTGAGTGCATAAGACAGATTTTTTTTTAATTACTCATATACGTCTTCATGCAAACATAACCAGTGCTGATTTAAATCTACAACTGATTTTATGGTCATCACATAGCATGGTTACTTTCAGAGCGCAATCCTAACCTGGAGTTTGGCCAGCAAAGTTTAGCAGCACAAGGGACACTGTAAAGCGATGGTAGTCAAACTTTTTAGAATGGCACTCTTGTCGAGACCCACCGGAAGTGATGTCATTAACCTGGAAGTGATGTTGTGGCAGGAAGTGACATCAAGCAGGAAGTGCCGTCATTGTAACGTGATAAAATCACACTCCTGAAATGCAAATTGACATTCTTGGACTTCAGTAATTGTATAAATCATGAAACGACCCTGGCAGAATGCAGGATTAGGACAAAATATGAGGTAAAAGCACTGAACTAAAAACAAAATTAAAAAAAAACCCTCACTTGAAAATTCAAACTGTTACCACTCACAAAAGGAATATAAGAGTAAGCTTTGCAGTTTCCAAGATGGCTGCTCCCAGCTTTCTGGGACCCATCTGACATGAGGTTGCGACCCACCAAGTGGGTTCCGACCCACAGTTTGAATAACACTGCTGTAAAGTATGTTTGGACCACTCTTGGTCAGCACACCTCCCTGCACCATCCTCCCTGACTCCGAGAGTGGTCCAAACACGCATTATGGTGTCCCTTGTGCCAGCCAAACTAGGCTGGCCTCACTGGGCTGGCCTAACTCCAGGTTAGGATTGCGCCCTCAGTGCACAGGCACTGCATGTATACCCGATTGTGGATCTGTATGTACAGTTATTCACCCATTACATTCAAAGCACATGGAATGATACACACAACCCATATAGGACGTCTTTGAAGGGCTCACCCATCATTGGACTTTTAAAGTGGAAGGAAGCACCATCGGTCATCCAAAAACATGCGCATATAGACACCTGTACACACATATAACATTCTATGGGAATAACCAGCAGCATGACGCCACTGGGAATAAGCCTGTCTAGATAGACACCAAATAAAGCAAAGACGAAAGAGGGAATAACCAACAGGCTTCTTGTTCTTGGTTCCTGCCTTGGTTTTATCACCTAATTGGTTCCTACTGCGGCACCATCTGCAAGGGCTTCCTGGGGCTGAGAAACACTGAAAGACATTGACAAAATGCAGCCGTTTGTGCCAGCACTCATTAGCATTCCTTCTTCACATTCTGCGAGCACCTGCAAACTCACAGAGGCTGCCTGCAGTTCTATTTCCAAAGACAAAACTCGGCGTCAGTGGGAAGAGACTTGTAAAGGAATGCGAGCTTTGGTTAAGGAACAGGAGCAGGCAACCCACATACTAAAAATGGTTTAGCTGCTGCAGGGCTTTTGTTTCACAATCAGATTTCTGATTGCCAGAATGGCATCATGCAATCAGGATAATAAAAAATGGCTCCTGAGCATATGCTGAATGCTGTCTCATAAGGACATAGTGGAGCTGGAAAAGGTGCAGAAGAGAGCACCAAAATGGTTATGGGGCTGGGGCACCTTCCTTATAAAGAAAGACTGCAGCGTTTGGGGCTCTTTAGTCTGGAAAAAAGGCGCCTGAGGGGGGACATGATTGAGACATACAAAATTATGTATGGGAGGGGTAGAGTTGATAGAAGGATATTATTTTCACTCTCTCACAATACCAGAACCAGGGGACATCCACTGAAATTGAGTGTTGGGACAGTTAAAACAGATAAAAGGAAATACTTTTTTACCCAGCTGGTAATTAAGTTATGGAACTCCTTGCCACAGGAGGTCGTGATGGCATCTGGCCTAGCTGCCTTTAAAAGGGGACTGGACAGATTTCTGGAAGAGAAGTCCATCGTGAGCTATATGCCTTGATGGGTGGTGCAACTGCCTTACATTAATAGTAGGCTACTTCAGAATGCCAGATGCAAGGGAGTAGCAACAAGATACAGGCATCTTGTTGTCTCATGTGCTCCCTGAGGCACCTGGTGGGCCATTGTGAGATACAGGAAGCTGGACTAGATGGGCCTTTGGCCTGATCCAGCAGGGCTCTTCTTATGTTCTTATATTCACAGCACAGCCTGCTCCCTGCCCCCGACAACATGCATTTGGAATTAGGGAGCTGTGTTTCCAGGGAATTGTGAGCACCTGTACCATTCTCACAGCCCAATACTCTGCCCTCCCCTGCCAATGGAGCTGCACCAAAACGGCTCATGCTGCATCCTGCGAGGGGTGGAGGGAGCAATCCCAGAGGTTTCCTCTGGGTAAGAAAACGAATGCTTCTTCGCTTGGGGGTAAGGGTCTGCAGCATGAATGGGTCTACTTGGACCTGTCCCAGCAAAACTGGTAGCGCAGGCCAACGTGGGCCCATGCTATGGGATCGGGTCTGGGAAGGAGGTTTGGATTTGGTGGCCACTGGACCTGCCCTGCCCTGTCACCACACTTTTTGCCTCCCTAGTCCTATCTCCCGCCCCATTTTGCCCTCCCACCGCATTCCTCCTGCCCCCTCCTGCCTCTCACGCCATCCTACCTGAGTCAGGTGGCAGGCCCTCAAGGCCCCTCGTTCCGACAGCGTAACAGCCCAATAGGATCAAAGTGTCAATGAAATTAAAGACTAGGCTCGTCTTGGAGCTTAAGTGGAAAGGAAGAAAGAGAAAGGCAGATATATGATAAAAATAAAAAGTGAGCTGACAAGATGGATCATGCATACAAAAAAAAGCTGAAGATAGCTCATTTAGAAAATCTGTCACATCTTGCGGTCACCTCTTCATCACCATTATCAGAATTTTTATCCTTTCTCTCTTTCACACACATACCCACCCACACACCCCTAGTCCTCAGTTACTTTTGCACCTAATTCACCATTCCCCAGACACAGAGGGCAATCCTAACCTGGAGTTAGGCTGGCATAGTTCAGCCAGCAAAGTTTGGCCAGTACAAGAGCCAAAGAGCCATTGTAAAGCACGTTTGGACCACCCTCGGAGTCAGGGAGGATGGCGCATGTCTGTGTGCTGGCCTCTCTGACTCCAAGAGTAGTCCAAACATACTTTATGCCTGCCAAACTTTGCTGGCCCAACTGTGCCAGCCTAACTTCAGGTTAGGATTGTGATCACAATATTCTGCTAATTTCCTTGGGGAAGGGGGGGCAGTGCCTGATTTTGTATGAGCCCTCTCCTACTAGTTAATCCCAGGGGATTCATTCTAAAGGCCTGCTCCACCTGCCACTACTTGCATTTTTGTCCATGCTACATCATGAGTCTTGATGCATGCTAGGGTACTCAGCATCAACTATGCAAGCATATTATTATTATTATTATTATTATTATTATTATTATTATTATTATTATTATTATTATTATTATTATTATTATTCATCATCATCATCATCATCATCATATTTATATACCGCCTTTCTTAGGTCATTAGATTACTCCTCTGACTTTAACTCAAGGCGGTTTACATAGGCAGGCTTTATTCATAAACACAAGGTTTTTACAAATTACAAGGAAGTTCTATCTTTCAAGATCATACAACATACAGATGGTACTTTCATGGTGTAGTCTTCTTTCTGGCCACACTATTTGTGCTCCTGCTGGCTGATATAATAATAATGATAATAATAATTAGAACCCCAAAGCTCATTTAATGGAGGAAGCCTGTATGCAGGAGAAATGGACAACATTTAGTATGGGGAAAAATAAGGAAATAAATAGAAGCTGTTGAAAGCTGGCCTCAAATCTGTGAATCTCCTTAATTAAAGACCTTTATATCCACTCATATGGGAATAGAAACCGACATGGGATGAGTGATAGAAAGGGAAAATTAGCTACCAATCAAGAGGAAATTACTCATGATTCCCCCAGCTGGCTTCCACAGAAAACAATAAAACTGGCTAAACCTGCAAAGAGGAAGTGTTTAGTTTAAACACACCAGAGCCAGTGGTGTTATCCTACCGGTATGTTGGGCAGGATGTCCGGGTGATCGGCAGCCCGTCCGTCGCGTACCGCAGCGTTACGCTGTTTGCGTAACATACGCAAGCGGCGTAACTGGTTACGCAAACGGTGTAACGCTGCAGTACACGACGGGCGGGCTGCCGATCACCCGGACGTCCCGCCCAGCGTACCGGTAGGATAACACCACTAACCGGAGCCCTGAAAAGCCATATTAATGCTTTGTCCACACTAAAGCACTGTAACTGTAATCATGTTTCATGATTAGGGGTGGGTTTTTTTGTGATTCCGCCCCCCCAATTTCTTGATTAAAATAGCAAATTGCGGTGTTATGGGTCCCCTGCCACATTTTTATTGCAAATTGTACAAACAGTGCAATAAGTAAGGGTGAATACAAAGGCAAGCAATTATTGGCATACACACCCCAGCCTGAAATAACCTGCTCAAAAATTCCCAAGCTGCACCCTGATTGATGCTTGGGGCATCCAGAAATTGCTGCTTACTGCTTCCACATTCCATTAAAATCACCACAGCATGCACTGTGAACGATGAACATGCTTGTTCATGCAAGTTTAAGCAAGCTTCCCCCTGTTTCTACCACTCCCCCTCCTGATCCCTTACTGAAAACTATTTGTGGATTCCTCAAAACTGTATCAAAAATAAAGAAAAGTGGTGTTATTTTTGTGAAATTGAACTAAATTGGTGTCAAACTCTATCAAAATAAGCAAAAGTGGTGTTTTTTCACATTTTGCCCTAAATTTCATTTTATGCAGCGTTTTCAGTAGAAATTCTCATTACGTAGGATTCTGTGTTGAACACCGAAAAAAAAATCCCTATTCATGATTAAACACAACTAAAAATAAAGAAGGCATCACCAAAGCCAGTCTGATTTGGCGACAAAATAATGTAGATACTACTGTATGTAAAAAAAAAAGAGTTGAACAAAGGTTTATAATTCCAAAGGAATGGGCAAGAGATTTCACATCTACAGTAAATATTTTCTGAACATAAGATAAAATGAGCCTCCAAATTTAAATTTAGAGAGGAAAAGCAACTTCACAATGATAAGTTTAGACAACTCTTCATTAAGGTTGGCAACTCCAAAGCTCGGCCAGTTGTGGCCCTTCTCCCATGCCATCTGCACACTGGAGTAGCCATGAAAGTAAGATAGGGATCATCTAATTGGACATGCATGAACTCAGCTCTCCCATTAGTCCAGTGCAGTTAGCATATCAAATTTGTGTTTCCCTTTGTCACTTTCCCAGTTGTCCCTTTGCTACAACTGCTAGCAGCTAAATTGGCTCATCTCCAGGTTGCCATTGGCAGATCTCAATGCCTAAAAATTCCAAAGACTTAAAATGATTCCACACTGAGGCAAAAATTAGGGTATATATTTTCCAGCTACTTGACTTTTGTTGGACAAAAGTGATAAAGTGCTCTGGGAAAATCCAATATCTACCTTTGAGATGTGAATTGACTATTAACCCAAGAGCGCAGTCTTAACCTGGAGTTAGGCCAGCATAGTTCGGCTAGCAAACTTCGGCCGGCACAAGGGCCACCGTAAGGAGTGTTTGGACCACTCTCAGAGACAGGGAGAATGGCACATGTCTGTGTGCTGGACTCTGATTCCGAGAGTGGTCAAAACGTACTTTACAGTGTCCCTTGTGTGGGCCAAATTTTGCTGGCCTAACTTGTGCTGGCCTAACTCCAGTTTTATTTAGGATTGTGCTCCGAGTGGTTTGACCTGTTTGAGCTACCTGAGCTTATTTTCTCCTAGTTTTCTCCTACAGAAGCAAACTTTGTGTATGCAGGCAAACAATCCCAGTTTGTCTCAACTATGACCCTTTGGTCGCTTTCGGAGATTGTAGTCACAATAAATATAGCTGTCTTGTGCATGGGGTAATGATATTTCTATGATGCTATTTTATTTTCATTCCACTTTTCCTCCAAGAAACTCAGGGCAGAGTCCATTATTTCCTCTGGCCCCATTTTAGCCTCGCAATAACCTGGAGATAGGCTCAGAGGCAGATCTAAGGGAGGGCAAAGCTCTAAGTTTTGCAAGAAGCCTTACCTTGCAGTGGAAATCACTCCTCTCCTGCACCGTTTTAGCCAATCCTCACAGGGAAAAGCAACATCTTGGCGTTGCTTACTGGCTATGGCAGCAAGGGAGAGGAGGGATTTACATGACAGGGTAAGGCTCCTTGCAACACTTAGAGCTCTGCCCTCCCTGTAGATCTGCCTCTGGATAGGCTAGGCTGAGAAAGGCGGGATTACCCAAGACCACCTGGTGCATTTCACAGCTGAGCAAAGTCTCTTCCTGGTAATCCTCAGGTACTCTGAGCACATTGTCATCTTTGTGCATCGTCTGACCATCAGATATTCTGAGCACGTTGGTTCCACAGGTCCCAGAACGAACATACGGTGTTGCCTTCTACTACGTACCCCAGTAGGGCTCTTCTGGCAGGGTCTCTTCAGGTGGCATGCAGGGAGGTCTTTCCCAGCCCAGCAGAGGCGTTTCTACAGGGATGGCAAAGCTCTAGGTTTTGCAAGAAGCCTTACCCTGTCATGTAAATCCCTCCTCTCCCTTGCTGCTGTAGCCAGTAAGCAACGCCAAGATTGGCTAAAACGGTGCAGGAGAGGAGTGATTTCCACTGCAAGGTAAGGCTTCTTGCAAAACTTAGAGCTTTGCCATCCCTGTAGAAACGCCTCTGCAGCCCAGCTACTGAGATTGCTTTTTAAGTTGAGTGAATGAGCCTGAGGGCGCAATCCTAAACTGAGTTAGGCTGGCATGAACTAAGCCAGCAAAGTGTGGCTGGCACAAGGGCCACCGTAAAGGATGGCTCCTGTCTGTGTGCTGGCCTCCCTGACTCCGAGAGTGGTCCAGACATGCTTTATGGTGGTCCTTGTGCTGGCCAGACATTGTATTGTTAGCTTGGTTTACGTCGGCCTAACTCAGTTTAGGATTGAGCCCATTGTGATGTCCCAGGGGGATGGGGTACTCACTGAGCCAGCTTCATACACCCCAGTTCCAGTGGAGGCCGGGAGCAAAGCCACCAGCACCTCCTCTCCTCCTCCAGGGAGAACTTGGCGCAAGGCAGTGACTTCTGGGTTCTCCCTGGAGGGCAGGTTGCTCGCTGCAGCAGCTTTGTGGTTCCATCCCTTCTCCTGGGGAGGTGTGACTTGGATTGAGACATACAAAATTATGCAGGGGATGGATAGAGTGGATAGAGGGAGGTTCTTTTCCCTCTCTCACAACATCAGAACCAGGGGACATCCATAAAAAGAAACACTTTTTTACCCAGCGGGTCATTAATCTATGGAACTCCTTGCCACAGGAGGTGGTGATGACCTGTGGCCTAGGTGCCTTTCAAAGGGGATTGGACAGATTTCTGGAGGAAAAATCCATCATGGGCTATAGACGGCTTGTGCAACCCGTCTGGGTTGTGTAACCTTTTTACGCTAGTAGTCAGCTACTTCATAATGCCAAGGGCAGGGGAGTGGCAACAGGATGTAGGCATCTTGTTGTCTCACGTGCTCTCTGAGGCATCTGGTGGGCCACTGTGAGATACAGGAAGCTGGGCTAGTTGGGCCTTTGGCCTGATCCAGCAGGGCTCTCCTTATGTTCTTAATGGGGTGCACAAAGCTGCCAGCAACTCCTCCATAACTAGGACAGAACCTGGGGCAAGTCATGCACACACACACACACACACACACACACACACACACACCCCAAACAAACAAACAAACAAACAAACAAACAAACAAAACCAAACAAACAAACCTGGAGTCGCGCCCAGGGCAGATGTCCCGAAGTCTCCACCCAAGTTACACCTCTGGAGCCCAGGGCTAGAGGCAGATCTAAGGGAGGGCAAAGCTCTAAGTTTTGCAAGAAGCCTTACCTTGCAGTGGAAATCACTCTTCTCCTGCACCGTTTTAGCCAATCCTCACAGGGAACAGCAACATCTTGGCGTTGCTTACTGGCTACAGCAGCAAGGGAGAGGAGGGATTTACATGACAGGGTAAGGCTCCTTGCAACACTTAGAGCTTTGCCCTCCCTGTAGATCCGCCTCTGCCAGGGCCCTATATATGCCAAAGGTGGGCTGTGCCACACTGAGCACTGGACCCCAAGCTGAAGCGGCACTTAAAATCCCTTCATTATTCTGCGACTCGGCCCCTCCCTTTTAATGTTGCAATACACTCCAACAAGCCTTTGGAGTAAACAAGTCAGATAAGAAGCAAGTGAATCATGTAAATGAGATCTCAGACAAAGGAAAGCATCACCCCCAAGGAGGGACAGGGGGTTGGGGAGAATATGCCAAGGATGATGTACGACGGGATGCATCAACAAGATGACAGGAGCAGGACAACATGTTTTTAAAAATGCAAAGAGTTCGTTCACCAAAACAGAAGAGATCACAGGATTTGGAAGAGTGGCTTTGAGAGAATTCCTGCTGATGGTTGTGTTGTTGTTTTTTGACCACCTTTCCCCCTTTCTTCCCATTGCCACATGCCAAGTGCTGTTGAAAGGTTCCCGCTTCTCTCTCAGGCCAGTGGAATGAGTTTGGGATCAGCAGCCTGTGTCCTCGCTCCTCTTTCCGCCTCGGTGTGTCTGCATACACACTGGTGCACACCAGCTGGTGCTGCGAGGATGCCGAGAGAACTGCAGCCCACGCAACGCGTTTGTGCCACTTTACGCACCATCAGAGCCTTGCCAGCTTTGCTGAGTGTTACGCCGATGAGACATCTCTTGTCAGGGATCCAGCACGTGCTTGGAGGAGCTGAGCATCATCTCATAGCTCCCCACTATCAATTGCTAGTGGTGGGTGCAATAGGGGAGAGGCCCAGTGGTGTCATTCAAATGATTTAGGAACAGGAACTCACTTTTGATTGGCACTTGTCGGGAACCCGGAACCAGCCACGGAGCCCATTAGGATCTGGAACGCCCGTTCTGGTCTGTTCCCCCTGAATGACATCACTAGAGAAGCCCAAAAGTCCAGAAGGATGATGGTCAGAGGTGGCCACACACAGAGTCAGGCTAGTCAGGACTTGGCCTAGAACAGTGGTTCTCAAACCTTTTAAGCACCAGGACCCATTTTTTAGAATGATGATCTGTCCAGGACCCACCAGAAGTGATGTCATGGCCGGTAGTGCCATCATTGTGACGCCAGAGCCTGCTGCTTTCCTGAGAATGTAGCAATCAGTTGGGTTATTTCTCAGCCATTTTCCAATAGCAAAGTCAATCAGAAAGAAAAAAAAGCCTATGGACAACACAAGCAAAACAGTCACACAGCCTTCCCCCTTTCCAGCATCCCATCTTCCCATATTTTCAATATGGCTGCTCTAGGTGCTTTGCAACCCACCTGAAATTGGGAACCGCTGGCCTAGAATCTTCTAATCTGTGCATCGGTGCTCCTGGTGGTGGGCTGCGGCAGTATCATTCTGTCCAGGTTAAAGAATGGCCCCACCTTGCCAGCTCACGGGTTGTTCCCTGACTTGGGGCTATAAATGCTTCTGAGTCAGACCTGATCTTGTCATCTCTCTCTTATTCCTGCATCTTTCTCCAGCCCAACTCAATGAACTCTCATTCCTTCCAGCCTCTTGGATGGGTGTTAACCATTAAACAAGCTTATCCTAAAGAACACTGCAAACGTGCAAGAAGGCTGATATTACCTCTTGCGGTGAAAATTCTGTTTTTTGAGTTATTTAGAGTGCATGCCTAAACTGAAGTTAGGCTGGCACAGATACACCAGCAAAGTTTGGCTGGCACAAGGTCCAACATATGTTTGGACTACTCTCAGAGTCAGAGAGGCCAGCACACAGATGTGTGCAATCCTCCCTGACTCCGAGGGTACTCCAAATGTGCTTTACGGTGGCCCTTGGAGGTGTATCAGCCAAACGTTGCTGGTGTATCTCTGCCGGCCCAACTCCAGGTTAGGATTGAACTCTGAGATGTTCAAAATTATGCATGGGATGGATAGAGTGGATAGAGGGACATTCTTTTCACTCTCTTACAACACCAGAACCAGGAAACATCCACTAGAGGAGACACCAAGATCTTGACAATGCATGGTGAAGAATGATAGATTGGCTATGGACATTGGTGCCAAATCAATGGCAGAATCATTGCCATTCCTTCATAGGAACTGGGCTTGGAGCATAAGAACAACAACTGGAAAATTGTATGTGGGACTCATGGAGATGCTCCCAATATTAATGCATGTCATCTGCTTAATAATTTTTTATCTCAAAGACTCCCATGATAGGCTGGCTTGGAAAGGCCATCCGTTTTCCTCCTCTGCCTTTAAGGAATGTCAGAATCAGTAGTTGTTGACGTCTGCAGCGCAAGAAGCAGGAGAATGCTATCTTTTGTCAGGAGAAGTTGCAATGCTTTAGAACTGCAGTGTTGCTTTGTGAAAAGTTTGATACGGAAAACAAATCTATTTCGAGGAGCAACGATAATACAGAACACGTGTTGCTGGCACTGTTTTCTGCAGCATATGCAAAGGAAGATACTTTTTTTACACACTTTTCAAATTATAAACGCTAGCAATTTTTTTTAACACTTCTGAAAGCGCAGTCCTAACCTGGAGTTAGGCTGGCACAGATAGGCCAGCAAAGTTTGGCTGGCGCAAGGGACACCGTAAAGTATGTTTGGATCACTCTCAGTCAGAGAGGCCAGCACACAGACTGTGACTTGCCTTCCCATCTTCCCTGACTCTGAGAGTGGTCCAAACATGCCTTATGGTGGCCGTTAACACCAGCCAAACCTAGCTGGCCTAACTGTGCCGGCCTAACTCCAGGTTAGGATTGCGCTCTGAATCCCAGAGTATTGTTGTAGGTAATGAAATGTAAAAAGCAAATGGTGTCTACAGGCTTTCCAACAATAAAAAAATGAAGCTGTCTGGAATATTACATTAAAAGAGGGTGTTGATGAACTCATTTAGGATGACTCAAGCTACAGATGGAGGCCTTATCTTAGCATCGTAAGGATGCTACACCTTACCAATTTGGGAGGGATCATATGCTAGTGAGAGAGCAGTAGAGCATGAATTCAGTCCCCAGCATCTTGTTTATAAAGGATCTCAGGTAGCAGGGCTGAGAAAGACCTTCCGAGCCAGCGATAGTTGGAGTAGACCATGCGGGATTACACGGGCCAGTCATCTATCTCACTATGGGCAAAATTCTAACCTGGAGTTTGGCTGGCACAGTTAGGCCAGCAAGGTTTGGCCAGCACAAGGGACACCGTAAAGTATGTTTGGACCAGTGGTGTCATCCTACCGGTACGCTGGGCGGGACATCCGGGTGATCGGCTGCCCGCCCGTCACGTACCGCAGCATTATGCCGTTTGCGTAACCAGTTACACCGCTTGCGTATGTTACGCAAACGGCGTAACGCTGCGGTACACGATGGGCGGGCTGCTGATCACCCAGATGTCCCGCTCAGCATACTGGTAGGATGACACCACTGGTTTGGACCACTCTTGCAGTCAGAGAAGCCAGCACACAGATGTTCGCTATCTTCCATGACTCTGAGAATGGTCCAAATATACTTTATGCTGACGCTTGTGCTGGCCAAACTTGATGCTCTTGATGCTGGCAGCCCCGGTCTGTCTTGAATGTAGGGCATTTTGAAATGAATGTAGGGCAAAATGTAGGGCATTTTGAAATTTACCCAGGACATGTAGGGCATGTCCTGGAAAAAGAGGACATCTGGTCACCCTGGGAGAGGCCAGGGAGAGGAGGGTGAGTGCCAGCACTTAGGCCCTGGCCCAGTTGGCCCCACATGGGCCTCTCAGATTTGCATCAGTGATTTTGCTGGCGCAGATCCAAGTAGCTCCACAGGAGAAGATATCCCCTTACCCTGAGGTGACCCCCAGCTGCCTCCTAACCTGTGCTGGATATAGCGCAGTCCAGGTGGCCTGCTTGTTCCAGCGCGGGTTAGGACTGCACTCTCAGTTTATATGCAGAGAGCTGATTTCTTCAGTGTAGGGTGTGGGTGGACCATCAGCTCATACACTACTGGTGGGCAGTTCAGAGAAACCACGGAGGCTCCTGCAGAATTGCTGAAGTCAGTGATGGCAAACCAATTTGACTCTGCTGGCATGTCACTCTGGGAAACAAGTATTTACATATTCATTTATTTAAGCATACAGTCCAATCATGTGTGTGTGTGGGGCTATCCAATATATAAAGAAACATCAGATCATTACAAAAAAAATCAAATCATTACAAAAATAAGCCCAGTTGTTGGTGGCGAATGCTGGAGTGTCACCCAAAAAGTCATGGCATGCCACTTTGGACCAGAGGCATCTCTACAGGGAGGGCAGAGCTCTACGTTTTGCAAGAAGCCTTACCTTGCAGTAAGGCTTCTTACTGCACTCCTCTCCTGCACCGCTTTAGCCAATCCTCACAGGGAACAGCAACATCTTGGCGTTGCTTACTGGCTACAAGGGAAAAGGTGGGATTTACATGACAGGGTAAGGCTTCTTGCAACACTTAGAGCTTTGCCCTCCCTGTAGAGACGCCACTGCTTTGGACACACCTAGAAAAGAGTCATCTCTTCTCATGAGGTAGCCAAAGCATTTGAGCTTCAGCTTCAGTATTTGTCCTTCCAGGGAGCAATTAGGCTTGATTTCCTGTAGGATTGACCGATTGGATCTCCTTGCAGTCCAGGGGACTCTCAAGCGTCTTCTCCAACACCATAATTCAAAAGCATCTATTCTTCGGTGCTCTGCCTTCCTTATGGTCCAGCTCTCACAGCCATACATTACTGTGCTCTCCATAATGTGCTCTTTACTGCTGAGCTAAAATCCTGATTGTTGATGTGCTGGCCCAGGAGAATGCGGGATCATCTTGGATCTAATCTCACAGATGACTGTTTAGAGCTAGGGTTACCAGACACAAACTGGGACAGAGTGCCTTTACCTTTAACCACTGTGTATACGAGAGAATTTGGGCAGGCGCAGCTCATCATGGAAGGGTTTCAAAAGCTGCACCTGCCCAAATTCCCTTAGCTATAAGATGGTTAAAGGTAAAGGCACTCTGTCCCAGTTTGTATCAGGTAACCCTATTTACAGCAGTCATTTTTAACCGTTGGTGTGCTGCAAGTGGTCTACAGGTGTGCCGTGGGAATTTGGGGAAGAGTAATTTATTAGTGGGGCCATTGCGAGTGAGCCCCCCACCAACTGCATGGTGTGCTTTGTCAATTGTCCAAAAGCAATGGTGTGCCTTGACAATATTAGCCCCTTGCCAGTGTGCTGTGCGATGAAAAAAGATCTCTGGTTTAGAGTGATGGTGTTCACGCACCCACATGATGTGGGCACTGAAACACTGCCTGAATGCACTCATGGGCAGAATCCTTCATGTCAGGTGGGCCCCCTGACAGATACTGCTGCATTAATCTTGGGTTGATGACTAATCTCTACGGAATCGTTCCACATGGGGGCGGTCCCCGATTGCTCTAAGAAGTCTCTCTATGAAGGCTGAATATCACGTTGGAAATAACTCTGATCTCGCCCCATCTGTTCTTGCCAACCCCCTCCGCATGTCTCCTGTGCCATTTCTGGGGAGATGACTGCTCATTTTCCAAAATTAAATTTGTCCAAGATTGGGTTTTTGGTTTTCCTTCTTGCTAGGGTTACCAGTTAAGACTGGATACAGGCACTGTGTCCCAGTTGTTGTTGTTGTTCAGTCGCTAAGTCGTGTCCGACTCTTTGCGACCCCCTGGACCACAGCACGCCAGGCCTCCCTGTCCTCCACTAGCTTCCGGAGTTCACCCAATTTCATGTTCATCGCTTCGGTGACACTCTCTAACCATCTCATCCTCTGCTCTGTAACCATTGTCTAGAAGAGGGAAATTGAGCAGGTGCAGCTCATCATGGGTGGGTTTCAAAAGCTGCACCTGCCCAAATTCCCCCTTCTAGACAACGGTTAAAGGTACAGGCACTCTGTCCCATACGTCTTGCTCACCGCATCTTGTACTTCTCCAGGGCCTCTCCCTCGGGCTGCTGTCTCTTTCTCCAATTTTTGTGCTACAGATTTGGGCATGATCTTCAACTCCCTTCCTTTTCCTTTGTACATTCAGGTTGGGACTGCACTGGAGCCTCTGCAGGGCAAGGGGTGGCTTGGATCTGTGCCTGCTGTTTAGCAGGTGCAAGTCTGAGCATGCAGTAGTGGTCCAAGTCAGGGCTGCGCAACCCGGGGCTGAGGGTTTGGATGTGGCTTAATGGTCGCATCCAAACTTCACCTCCCTCCCCGTGGCACCCCGCCTACCAAAATGCCCTCCCCTTGCCCCATTCCGCCCTTCCTTCCCTCCACCGAGAATAGCCCCTGCGCCAGCCAAAAATGAGTAACCTGCTTGGTGGGGGTAAAGATGACTGGGGAAGACAATGGCAAACCACCCTGTACAACAAAATCTGCCTAGTAAACATTGCAGTGGGATGTCACCCCTATGAGTCAGTAATGACTTGGCGCTTTGCACAGGGGACTACTTTACTTTATACTGCCTTGACCGATCATGCTCCCCTCGGCCTCCTGTCCTGCCCTTACCCCCACCCAAAAAACACCCCTACATGCAGCGATGGGATCTACAAACTACCTGGGGGAATGCTGGGCTGGACTTACGTGGGACTTCCGCATGATTGGCTGCCCAGCCGCAGCGTTCTGCAGCTATCCTGGCCTCGGGGGGGGGCTGCCCCCGGTTAGCGCGCCCCACCGCTGCTCGCCCAGGCACCCGGCGCGACCCTCACCCGTCCTCCGCAGCGAGCAGGAACTCCCCCCCCGAAGCCAGGGCAGCTGCGGATCGCCGCGGGCAGGCTGCCAATCACCCGGATGTCCTGCCTAAGTACCGCCCAGCATTCCCCCAGGTTGTTTGTAGATCCCATCGCTGCCTACATGCCAATGTTCCACCCTCCCATCACCCACCTCCTGCACCACCTGGTTCTGCACTTCCTGTACCGGCCTCCATGGGATGGGATCTGATGTCAAGAGGGCAGCGCACATCGTTGTGCCCAGCTTATGAGTTACGGCACATTTGCAACACTCTCGGCCCGCACAGGGGGCCTTCTCCATTGCAAAGCCAGTTGGGACTGCTCTGTGAGCCAGCCGATTGATTCATCTAGGTCAGAGCGCAATCCTAATTTAGAGTTAGGCTGGCAGAGTTTGGCTGGCATCAGGGCCACCGTAAAGCCCGCTTGGACCACTCTCGGAGTCAGGGCGGATGACGCACGTCTGTGTGCTGGCCTCTCTGACTCCGAGAGTGGTCCAAACAGGCTTTACATCCCTAACTGTGCCGGCCTCACTCCAGGTTAGGATTGTGCCCTCAGTGTTGTGTCCCCCACAACACTGTGATGCAGTGAGGGGTGTCTCCTAGCCCCACCCGGGGATGCCCCTGTGGACTGCACCTGGGACCCTGCAGGAGAAGCAAGTGCTTCTCCTCTAAGTACAGCAGCCCCATCCCCAACTATTGCCAGTACCATTATTATTTCCACACACCAAGCAAGGCTGAGCTTCCCAGGAAGATCGAGTGACACGACCCTCCTGAACACAGCGCTTGGCTCTACAGGCCCGAAGGCACAGCATCTCCATGTTTTCATCTCCACCACCTAGCTAACTGCAGTGGCTGCCATCCAGTGCCGAGTTAGGGCCACTTAAGCCCATTGATTTGCAAGCGCTTGAGTGTGCTTAAGTCCAGGCTGGACGGTGGCCAACATCTGTTTCTGCCATCGAGCTATTTTCTCCTCCCGCCCCAGCTGCTCCGTTTCCGTCTCCAGGCCAAGCCAGGAAAAGTGCCAGCCTCATCAGCGACTTCTTTGCCGATCAGCAGGGGAAGCACTCCCGGGATCCTAATGGTAGAGATTTTCTGCCAGGAAGAATTGGCATTCTGCAGGGCTAATCTAAGACGCAGGTTGCTAACACATCAAAACATTCATATTTAAAAAGCCATTAGGAAGATGTGCAGAAGGAGGACAAGCAACTCGACAAGCCAGTCCAGGGAGGCTCATCTCCCCACGATCTGCAGAGGGCTGAAGAAACAAGAAGCCGCAGTGGCTTACTGCACAGAGCAAACAGTAGGATGGCCCTGGGCACCTACAGCTTGTTGTGATAGCTATGTTAAGACTATTTCAGAGTACCGGGTGCAAGGATGCAGGCATCTTGTTGTCTTATGTGCTCCCTGAGGCACCTGGTGGGCCGCTGTGAGATAAAGGAAGCTGGACTAGATGGGCCTTTGGCCTGATCCAGCAGAGCTCTTCTTATGTTCTTATGTTGGCAACCAAGGCTGCTTTTTGCTTGCAGCTGGGTTGGAAATAGGAATTCTCTGAGGAGGGAGGAGGAAGGTGGTGAAGATGTAGCTGCAGTAACAAGACTCTCCTCTTTATCTTTGTGTAAGAGGCAGGCAGTGGCTTGACATCTTTAGCTGGAAGTGGATGTTGCACTGGGCTCATTCAGAGGTATGGGAAAGGAGCCACGCATTGGCCATATCTTCAGCGCATGCACGCCTGTGCTGTGTATAAAGAAAATCTCTTGTAGGTATTGCTGGTGGTTACGGTCTTCTGCCAGCCCTCCTGCTCACTGGCAAAGCTAATGAAAGTGCAGCACTATGCAGGGGGCAAAATGACACCCTGGACGTGATGTCGCAACAGGAAGTGATGTCACAGTTGCATGCTCATTCTCTTGGTTTTTTGTCCACAACTTTTGATAGATTGAAGACATTACACTCTGGGTTGTTTCATTGTATTCTGCACTGAATGGTATATAACGTGATGGTTTTCATCATCATCGTCGTCGTCGTCGTCGTCATCATCATCATCATCATCATCACCATCATCCCTTGTTTGGCATAAGTACACATACATAAATAAAATCAATTGTATTGGAAAAGGCAGGAGATACTCTGAGGAGATAGGGAATGGTATCAGCAGGGGCCCCTTGTCCCAGATTACCCAGTAAGTATGGGGTTAATCCCAGAGCTTCTGCAAGCGTCAGGAGCACAGCTGCAGGCTGATGAAGGCCCTGGCTAGGAAGGGTGATTAGCACAGATGCAGATGGGTGTGGCTGATGATAGAGCCTGCCCAGCAACAGACACTGATTGGCCTGTCTCAGTATAAAGTGGGAGGCAGGAGCTGCAGTAAATTAGCACCAGGTAGATGTAGGATGGAAGGAAAGTGGCTAGGGACGGACTGACTGAAGGACTGGATAAGGTAAGGTTATTGTGGGGAAAAACTGTGGGGAACTGTTGTATGGCTGCCACGCCCCTGGAGCCACCAAGTGGAGGAGGCAGTTGTGGCTTAGGCAAGCTGACTGCCTGTTGTTTGTTGGTGGGGTTTGTTGGTGCTAAATTAGGGTATTTTGAGCTAAGCCGGTGATGACGGCAGTCTGGAGGAGGCTGGCCAGCCGGTGATTCCAAGCAAGGCAGCTGGAAGAGAGGAGGCCCAGTGGGTGAAGGAACCCCCTCCCTCTTACCTATCTCTGAGGCTGCTCTGGAGGGGAAACTAGTTAGCCTAGTGTGGACATCAGGGCCCTTGGGGAGGCCCAGCAGGGAATTTGGCAGAACATCAATATTATTATATTATTATTATTATTAATAATAATAATAATAAATAAAAGCCCTCTAATCTTCATTTACAATTGTGGTGGAACGGCTCCTCCTTCTCTTGACAATTATTTT
Source organism: Lerista edwardsae (assembly GCA_029204185.1). Classification (NCBI taxonomy): domain Eukaryota; kingdom Metazoa; phylum Chordata; class Lepidosauria; order Squamata; family Scincidae; genus Lerista; species Lerista edwardsae. The sequence goes on from JAJKFI010000024.1 coordinate 11,344,506, forward strand.
CAAAAAAGATGCTACTACTAGAGATGGTATTATTCATCCATACCACAGTTTTCACAATTTTGGCCACTAGTGTCAAGCTCAGCTTGTTGTCCCCCTAAAGCTTGTTGTCCACCCCCTGCACCTCTTCAGCTACTCCCCAGCTACCGCTATGCACATCAGGAATCCGGAAGCTGTAGCACTCCCTAAAAAGTGGGGGGGGGGGGCTCTTGTGTATCATAACTGGATCCAGCCCAAGAAGGCACTTCCAGATGATGCCAAAGAAGCCTCTCTGCACCAAGAGGTACACAGTCACTACCAGTCTGGTGATGGCAATGCAGTAATTCCCAACCTTTATAATTGGCGGCTCCCTTCTCCTATTGGGCAATTGGCCACAGCTCTCTATTAGGGCTGCAATCTGACACACTGTCCAGGGCGGTGAGTTTTTCACAAGGATTCTGCAGCTCCCCTAGCTGTGTTCTACAGCTCCCTGGGTGTTCTGCCAAAAACTCCCTGCTGGCCTCCCCGAGGGCCCTAATGCCCACACTAGGCTAACTGGTTTTCCCTTTAAGCAGACTCAGAGTTGGACCAAGAAGGAGGGGATTCCTTCACCCACTGGGCCTCTTCTCTTCCACCACCCTTGCTTGGATTCATTGGCTGGCCAGCCTCCTCCAGACTGCCCTCATCACCGGCTTAGCTCCAGATACCCTAACTTGGCACCACCAAACCCCACCACCACACAATAGGCACACAATAGCTTGCCTAAGCCACACCTGCCTCCTCCACACAGTGGCTCTAGGAGCTCAGCAGCCATATAACAATCCCCTATAGTCTTTCACATTGGGGACGTGGTGGCGCAGCGAGTTAATCCACTGTTGCTGGGCTTTCGACCGCAAGGTTGGGAGTTCGGGACTGCGCAACAGAGTGAGCTCCCGTTGCTTGTCCCAGCTCCTGCCAACCTAGCAGTTCTAAAGCACCTAAATGCAAGTAGATAAATAGGGACCACTTCGGTGGGAAGGTAACGGCGTTCCGTGCACTACGGCGTAGAGTCATGCCGGCCATATGACCATGGAAGCTTGTCCTTGGACAAAACGCCGGCTCTACAGGCTTTGAAACGGAGATGAGCACCGCCCCCTACAGTCAGTCATGACTAGACCATTCGGTCGTGGGGAAACCTTTACCTTTTTATAGTCTTTCACAGCAACCTTACTTTCCTTTATCCAGTCCAACAATCCACCAGTAAGCCAGTCCAACAAGCCACCAAACCTCCACTCCTCCCACCACTCTCTCTACAACCCACACCTTCTCCTTCCTTCAGGGGCTCCTTATATCCCACTATAGGGTCCTAAGTGGCTGCAGCTGTGCAGCCCAGCCACTGCTTCTGCCTGGTTTTTTAACCCTATTATCCCTGGCTAATGTGGACAAGAGTTGACACCATTCCCTAACTCCTCGGGGGAACCTTCCGCCTTTTCCCATACAATGGGGAGCTGTAGCTCACCATTTGGGAACCATTGAACAAAGGGATGCCAGGGAAGGGAAACATAACCAGGAGTGCATTGGCATGCAGGTGTGGCTACCCAGCAGGCTCCCACCTCCCTCTCCTGCATTCAGTGAATGTTACAAGATAACGTATAAGAATATAAGAATGAGACCCGCTGGATCAGGCCAAAGGCCCATCTAGTCCAGCTTCCTGTATCTCACAGTGGCCCTTCAGAAGCCTCAGGAAGCACACGAGACCACATGAGACAACAAGATGCCTGCATCCTGTTGCCACTCCCTTGCACCTGGCATTCTGAAGTAGCCTAATTCTAACATAAGGAGGTTGCACCACCCATCAAGGCCTATAGTCCACAATGGACTTTTCCTCCAGAAATATGTCCAGTCACCTTTTAAAGGCACCTAGGCCAGATGCCATCACTCCTTCATGTGGCAAGGAGTTCCACAGATTAATTACCCGCTGGGTAAAAAAGTATTTCCTTTTATCTGTTCTCACTCTCCCAACACTCAATTTCAGTGGATTTCCCCTGGTTCCAGTGTTACGAGAAAGAGAAAAGACCATTTGAGGAGGGCTCTCGATATTTTAATTAGTCCTGGTTGGAGGCAGGGGAATGCTTTAGAACTGGCTTTGCTTGCCTGCTGTTGAGCTCTCAGCTAACTGCTCAGTTTTTTAAAAAATCATGTAAATACTCCCTCCCACCAGGGGTGTAGCTAAAGAAGTGCAGGGGGTGCAATTGCACCAGGCAACAAGCTTTAGGGGGGCAACAAGCTGAGTTTGACACTAGCGACCAAAATAGTGAAAATCTTGGTAAGACTGAATAATACCATCATGTTACATACCATTTCATGCGGAATTGAATGCAGTGAAACAAATTGGAGTCTAATATTTTCACACTATCAAACATTATGGCCAATGAAACAAGAAAATGAAAATACAACTGTGATGTCACTTTCTGTTGTGATGTCACTTCCGGGACATCACTTTGCTCTCTGCACTGGGCTACACTTTCATTAGCTGCGGCAGTGATCTGGAAATAGATGCGTTACCCACAAAGATTCTTCAAGACCTCAGCACACTCCCTCTCCTTGAACTGATGCTTCGAAGTTGCCCCTACCTGGCAGCAGGGACAGAGGAGATTATAATAATCTGTTGCTTAAGCTGGAGGAAAGTTCTATCTACTCCACTTCAGATCATTGGCATAATACGAAGGGATAGGGTGAGCACTTACTCTTTGCACATGATGTTTCCAGGAAGCTAGTTTCACTGGATTCACTAGGAGCAGCTTTTGAGTAGACCTGCATCGTATTTCACTGCCAAGCACCGCTGACGTGAAACGCATCGGATGTGCCGTTGTTGTTATGAATGCCAAGGGGATTTCCGGCAGATGAGTCAGGACAGTGATGAAACCAGCGGTCCGTAAAGAAAGGAAGACAAGCCAATTTCCTAAGTAACAGCTGGAGGCAGATGCAGGCTAGGATGCTGGGGCCTCCCAGCAACCTGAATGCAGTGGCTTTTCGGGAGATGTGATGAATGCCACATACAACTTCCTGTTTTCCAGTGGGCACACTCAGGCACGGAAACAGCAGGCAGATGTTCAAGCAGGCTGTGCTGCCTTCCTCTGCGACAAAGAGCACAATCCTAACCTGGAGTTAGGCCGGCGCAGTTAGGCCTGCAAAGTTTGGCCAGCATAAGGGGCACTGTAAAGCGCATTTGGACCACTCTCGGAGTCAGGGAGTGTAGGGATTCTCCGAAGAGAATGAAAGAGTCATAGGACACAAGCTTGGTCTGGAGGCAGTGATGTCATGCAGGGGGTACGCAGGGGTACGCGAGTACTGGTTTCTAGGATTATGGCTGGCCCCGCCCATTCGCCCGCCCACTCGTTGACTCCGTCCCCTGCAACGTTTGAATTTCCTGCATGTTTGAGTTGCCTGCACGTTCTCAGAGCCAGCCAGGCAGGCAGGCAGCGAGCGGAGCCTTGCCTTGCCTTGCCACTGAAAAATGAGCTGCTCTGGGGTTTTGGAACTGTTGGGTCACTTTAACATGATGCCAGGCCTCCTTAACATGTTCTGGGGGTGCTGTGGAATACTGTTGCAACTGTTGGGTCAGTTTAAAATTGTCTGAGGCCTCAAAAAGGGCTTTTTTCATGTCACTTCCTGCCACGACCTCACTTCCGGCTTATGCCGTCACTTCCGGTGGGCGGGTCCCGACACGTGCCAATCAAAAATGAGTACCTGTTCTTAAATCATTTAGATGACACCACTGTCTGGAGGTCTTTGTTTCTCTGAGAGTTTCTCTCCTCTCACCCCCTTTTATTGTTCATTATCTTTTACTAGCATACACACTAATTGCGTTAGCAGTTCTCAGGCTTTCTCTGGATGACGCAGTGTTGCAACTATCTTGCTGGTTCTACACGTTATCTGCTGCCCACTTCAAAACAAAGTCCCTTCAGTTAGTTTTGGGCAAACCCTCCCTTCTCCCCAACTCAGCCCACTTGATCTGCCTCTCCCGAGGTGTGCCTCTGGGAGGTGGGTGTGCCCTGGAGATAGGAGCTGAGTTGCGAGAAGGGTCATGGCATTTCCATGGCTACATGGCTACTTCTGCTACCAGGGAGGGTGGTGCACGTCTGTGTGCTGGCCTCTCTGACTCCGAGAGTGGTCCAAGCATACCTTATAGTGTCCCTTGTGCCGGCCAAATTTTGCTGGCCTAACTGTGCCAGTCTAACTCCAGGTTAGAATTGCACTCAAAGACAGGGATTCCTGTTCACCATGATGCTGATGCAAAAGTTGTGCATCCTGGCTTTGAACATCAAAGCATGGAAAATGTGGTTATAAGCCATCTTGGAAAAGTGTGGCAGTGAGGAGAGAGGCTGTATCATTTCGCACACTCTGCGGAGGAGCACTGGGATTTGTGCCTGAGGGCCCAACTAGATGCAATGTGGGAATTGATTTGTTCTTTTCCAAAAGCTACCGTGGGAGTGATTTGCATCAGGGCTATGATGTGGGTGTGTTTGCCCCATGCTATGGGTGCAATGCAAATTGTCTCCCCAAAGTTGCTATTATCTGGAGAAGGGACCACTTACGAGGCCAAACTGTCCCCATCAGTCTTTCCTTCTGGGGCTGAAACAGCAGCTTTGGGACTGTGTGGCTTAAATGGAAGCATCAGGGTGATGTGTGGATCAGAGGATGGAGGAATAAGAGGAATTCCCACTACACAGCCCTGAACAAATAAGGGGGGATGTGACTCCTTCCCCCCACGAGCGCCCTAGTCATGGATATTGCACACTACACCTAGCTTGCATGTACTTCCTGCTTCAAATTGCTGCATTAGTTGTCCTGTGTATGGCTGCGTCCCATTGGTAAGCACTCTACAATGCTTGAATTCGCTGCAGCTCTTATCTTTATGAGAGTGCATCAGAGGCGGATCTACAGGGAGGGCAAAGCTCTAAGTGTTGCAAGAAGCCTTACCCTGTCAGGTAAATCCTTCCTCTCCCTTGCTGCTGTAGCCAGTAAGCAATGCCAGTATGTTGCTTTTCCCTGTGAGGATTGGCTAAAACGGTGCAGGAGAGGAGTGATTTCCACTGCAAGGTAAGGCTTCTTGCAAAACGTAGAGCTTTGCCCTCCCTTAGATCTGCCTCTGGAGTGCATTCCTAAAGTGTGCTGGATTAGTGAGGCTGGCAGGCTTGGGCCAAATCCAGCGCAGCTTTGGTGCACTGGGGAGCCTCCCTGGGGCAAAGGTACATTCACACCCTTGCCCCAGGGGAGGCTTCAGCTTCCCCATTGGTTTCCTCTGATCGCCACCTGCTGTATAGCAGGTGCAGAGCTGAGGACGCCATGTGGTCCAAATCAGGGCCCTGTGGCCTGGGATGGAGGCTTGGATGTGGCCTAATGGTTGCATCCCATCTCTACCCCCACCCTCTGCCCAGAACTGCTCTTGTGCCAGCTGAGGTCGACTGGCGTGGGAGCTGCTCTGTGACACCTCTGCCAGATGCCATTGGGCCGACAATGCTGCTAGCACTGGCCCAACAGCACTAGTGCCTTAATAGCAGTGATGTCATGCACCCACTACGTACCACTATGCGAGTACCAGTTCCTAGAAGTTGAGCTGGCCCCGCCCACTCGAAGCTGGCCCCTGCTATTTAACCAGGGAACAGTTGAAGCAAAATATGTATATACACATCTCTAGAAAGCAAAGCAATAGAAGTTAAATCAACACTAACCACAAGCTGAAGTTATTACAAACATGATCCCATCCATGGCAACAATCATGACATCACTTCCAGCTTATGACATCACTTCCGGTGGGCGGACCCCGACAAGTGCCAATCAAAAGTGAGTACCTGTTCCTAAATCATTTGGATGACACCACTGCTTAATAGGTTTGTGCCCTGAGTCTTCTCAAATATATAACCCCCCCCCCCACTTCAGTTCTAAAATTATGCCCAGACTAAGGTGATAAAGGAGGACAAAGACCTTTAACCATTGTACAGAAGCGGGAATTGTGATATGTGCAACTCAACGTGGAAAGGTTTACAAAGTTGCAGCTGTCAACATTCCCTCTTCCATGCCATGGTTAAAGATATGGGCACTCTGTCCTCCATTGCGTCAGGATGCCCTTCATGACATCAGCAAGCTCTGCCCCTGACTATACCCAATTTCAGTTTAGTCTTACCCTCCCACCCCCACTGGGTTTTTTGGGTGCCCGAATGCCCATGCAAAGCAGCCCCTCCCATTCACAACTCTGAAAGCAAAGTGGAGGCATCTCATCTGCTTTACTTTTGCAGCCATCAATGGTTGTGGAAGCGAGGGGGAGGGGCTACTTCACACGGGCATTCAGGAGCCTGAAAAACCTAGCATTTTGCACCCCCTCTGGTCACACCACTGCCATAGCCGCCTTAAGCACTAGGGCAGTGGAATTCAAACTTTAGACCAGGACCCACTTTTTAGAATGGCACTCGTGTTGGAACCCACCGGAAGTCACGTCGTTAACCTGGAAGTGATGTTGTGGCAGGAAGTGAAGTCATCGAGCAAGAAATGTTGTCATCATGACATAATAAAATGACACTCCTGAAATGAAAATGGGCACTCTTGCAAAAGGAATATAGCAAGAGTAAGGCCTGCAGTTTCCAAGATGGCTGCTCCCAGCTTTCCACGACCCACCTGAAATCAGGGCATGCCCAGCGATGGGATCTACAAATGACTTGGGAGAACGGAGGGCGGGACTTAGGCGGGACTACCGTTTGATTGGCAGCCCATCCGTGCACTTCCGCTTTTGTTCCGCTTGCCCCACGGCCGTCCCTGGCCTCGGAGGGGGCGCCTGCTCACCCGGGGGGGAAGGGTGGCCCCTTCCCCCTGAGCGAGCAGGTGCCCCCTCCAAGGCCAGGGACGACCCTGCCCCTCGGGCGAGCAGGCGTCCCCTCCAAGGCCAGGGACGGCTGCGGGGCGAGCGGAACGAAAGCGGAAGTGCACGGACGGGCTGCCAATCAAATGGTAGTCCCGCCTAAGTCCCGCCCTCCGTTCCCCCAGGTCGTTTGTAGATCCCATTGCTGGGCGTGCCCCACCAATTGGGTCCCGGCCCACAGTTTGAATAACACTGTACTCGGGTAAGAGACCTACCGGAAAGGCAGAGGGCTGGTCCTCTGTAATTCGGACCCCGATTCCCTTGCCAGCCATGCACAGAACCTCCTTCCAAGTGCAGTCCTAGCCTGGACAACTGATTGCGGTGGAGCAAGCCTGGCTTCAAGCAAGTCTGTTTCAAGTTGGGTTCCTGGTATAGCTACTTGTGGATCCATCCCAGCCCAGTCTTCACAGCCTGGAAAGTCAATGTCCAAAAGAAACAACGCTCAATGTCCCACACAATTCGGGGATAACTGGGCAGTGGTTGGAATCTCTGAGAATCCAGTGATTCTTTCTTCACATCATGTGCATTTAAGAGCAAGCAACATCTTTTTATTTGTCCCTGAACAGACGTATTTTATGGCCCATGTTTCTGGCAGCCGCAAGGGAGATCATAATTTAGCTGATTAGACTTATTCACCAGCAATCTGCAAGGTCCCTGACCTACCAGCTATCATCTCCTCTGACACTCCAGAGATGAATTTAGGAGCAGGAAATTTATACGAGCTTTGAACCAGCTTCCCATGGGTCTGCAGCTCTGTGCCGTTTTTTTCATTTATTTTAAAATGACCATTAAATGGAACGTTGGCAGAGATCCATCTTCCCAGGTGACATCACTTAAGCTGGTGAGCTCATTTTTATTTTACTTACCAGGAATAATTCACTGGATGGATCATAAAATTGGATCCAATGGTCAGTTGGTGCATGTAGATGGAGGAGATGCGGTCGAGAGAAACCTAGGATGGGTCTGTGTTCGAAACCTCCGGCATCAGGTAATCAGAAGCTGTCAGGGCAGAAAGCAAGAACCCACATTCTGCCTGGTGTGTCACAGCTTCCTCCTCTCCCACCGAAATCCTGATCCAGATCAGGGCTCCATAAGGTTTCTATTACTTACATTGAAAACAAACCAGCACACAGGCCCCACTAATGCAGTGGGTGGTCCTCAGTAGTGCAGGATTCTGCAACAAAGCAGGAAATGGGTTGGCAGCCCAATCCAGAACTGCCTAAGGGCTCCATCCTAAACTGAGTTAGGCCAGCATAAGCTAAGCCAGCAAAGTTTGACCGGCACAAGGGACACCGTAAAGTATGTTTGGACCACTCGCGGAGTCAGAGAGTCCAGCACACAGACATGAGCCATCCTCCTTGACTCCGAGAGTGGTCCAAACGCGCTTTATGTTGGCCCTTGTGCTGGCCAACCTTTGATGGCTTAGCTTATGCCAGCCTAACTCCAGTTTAGGATTGCACTCTCAGTGCCGTGGGAGCAGCAGTAGCCAAGAGGCTACCGCTGCATCCAGAGGCAGCGAGGCAGCTGCTGGAGTCTCGCCAGGAGAGGGGAACAGTTGCCAGAGCTGCCAGCCATTTTGCCGTCAGTGAATTAAGCAACCCTGTGTTGGGATGCCCGAGCCACCATTGGGGATAAGACCAGTAATGGCATCTAAATGATTTAGCAACAGGTACTCACTTTTTATTGGCACTTGTGTCGGGGCCCGCCCACCGGAAGTGAGGTCATAGCTGGAACCTAGGAACTGCCCCCAGGAACCGCTGCGCCTCCTCGGGAGGGAGCCCCAGGCAGCCTACCTGCTCATGCTGCTGCTGCCGTCGGTCTCCCTTGCTCCACTGCCTGCCTGCCTGGCTCTGAGAACGTGCAGGCAACTCAAACATGCAGGCAATTCAAATGTTGCAGGGGACGGAGCGGAGCGCCGATGGAGTCGACGAGTGGGCGGGCAAATGGGCGGGGCCAGCCCTAATCCTAGGAACAGGTACTCGCGTACCCCCGCGTACCCGCTACATGACATGTCTGGATAAGACCCCTTGGCAGCCGGCTCCTCTCTTCCCCCTGCCTGGTTCCTCCTCCCTCCCCACCTCCCCCTGCCCCAAACAGGCTTACCTGTGGCCGGCACTGCTGGAGCACCAACCGGCCGCCCGCTTGCGTGGGGGCCTGGTGCTGAATGAGCGCTGCTCCAATGCGAGCGCTGAAGTGTCACGGATGTACTTTACGGCATTACATAAATAATGTAGAAGATTTAGTCGAGAGGGTTAATGCCTCCGCTTGCCTGAAGATAAGAGCTGAAGATCTGAAGGTCGCCAGTTCGGGACAGCCGGAAGTCTCTGTGAGCGGCCAACCTCGTTAACTGCGGCTGATTAACAGCTGAGCTTCGGCTGCCTTGTGTGAGGGGGAGTTGTGCCGGGTCAGCTGCTTCTCTGGTGGGAGCAGGGAAGCCGCTTATCAGCCAGCAAGAGGACAAACGGGTGGCCAGAAAGAAGGACTAAATCCAGAAAGATCCATCTGTATGTGTGTAGTTCTTGAAAGATAGAACATTTCTGTATAAATTGTAAAAACCTTCGGGTTTCTGAATAAAGTCTGCCCATGTAAACCGCCTTGAGTTACAGTCACTAGAGAAATCTGGTGACCTAAGAAAGGCGGTATATAAATCCAATTATTATTATTATTATTATTATTATTATTATTATTATTATTATTATTACAGACCTACCACTGGCAATATGGGCCTTCTGGATTGGACCCTAAGACAACAACAATTGCAGTGTTTTGCCAGGGACAGGTGCCAAATAACTGAGGCTATCTTAGAAAAACAGGGGTTGCATTTGTCCTTGCTTAGAGACCTTGATTGCATGTGGCTTCTAGAGCTTAGGCTGCCATCATAAATAAGCACATTTACCTGGAGTGAAGGTTTGTTGAAATCCACAGCGATACTTATTTGCAAGTAACCATGCTTAGAATCTGGCTGTATTTGCGATGGCCTTTATTTACAGCTCATCTGTGCTCCAGGGCTTTCCATTATTGTATTCAGGACAATTTCTTGAAAAGTCTGAAGAGGCCAAAAGGCATGCCCAGTGTGTAAATTTACACACCAGAGTGCTTCTAATGAAGCTGTCTGCTTCCAAAAATGTTTCATCCTTAAGAGTCTATCCTCCGGGCTATGGAAGTGCATGAAGATCATTTGCAATATATTCTTTTTATAGTGTCATTGTGACTCTGCAGATCGAAGAATTGGGTTGAAACACTGTATATATCTAAAGGTGAGCCGAAGAGATCAGGAGCATTATGTACGGGGAAGGACGTTCTTTGCATAGGATTGTGGGGGAAAGAATAATTCAGAGCGCAATCCTAACCTAGAGTTAGGCCGGCACAGCTAGGCCAGTAAAGTTTGGCCAGGAATGAGCCACCGTAAAGTGTGTTCGGACCATTTTTGGAGTCAGGAGGATGGCGCACGTCCATGTGCTGGCCAGGCGCGTCGGGAGGGTATGGCGCCACAGGGCACGAGCCCTGGGGCGCCATAAGGCGGGGGGCGCCGTTGGCGTGCCCCCGCCCCCCCGCCAAGCCGCGCGCGCCCTTTCTGCACGGGCCGCTCTGGGCGCCGCGCGACCTCTCCGTGCTCTGGGCGACTTCCCTGGAGCATGGAGAGATCGCGCGGCGCCCAGAGCGGCCCGTGCAGAAAGGACGCGCTCCAAGCCGTGCGTCTCCCCTGGCTTCAATTGAAGCTGAGGGACATGCACGGAAGCCCCGCCCTGCCGTTGACGTCATGACGCAAGGCGTCATGACGTCACGGCATGGGGCGCAAACGCGTGCCTTGCCCTGGGCAGGGGCAAGGCACACTACGCCACTGGTGCTGGCCGCTCTGACTCAAAAATGGCCCAAATATACTTCCAGTGTCCTTTCTGGTAGCCAAATGGTATGCAGCATGATGGTAAAGGTAAAGGTTGTTTCCCCACAACCGAATGGTCTAGTCATGACCGACTGTAGGGGGCGGTGCTCATCTCTAAGCCTGTGGAGCCGGCGTTTGTCCGAGTACAAGCTTCTGTGGTCATGTGGCCAGCATGACTCTACGCCGTAGTGCACGGAACGCCATTACCTTTCCACCAAAGTGGTCCCTATTTATCTACATGCATTCAGGTGCTTTCGAAGTGCTAGGCTGGCAGGAGCTGGGACAAGCAACGGGAGCTTACTCCGTTGCATGGTCTTGAACTCCCAACCTTCCAGTCAGCAAGCCCAGCAGCTGAGGATGACACCTGGGGCACTGTGCCTCCCACCCCCATAGGTAGCTACCGCACTGGTCCTGATACCCAGCTGCATTTATAGATATTTATAGGTATTTAAAATCCTAGTTGCAGTTCTTTTTCCAGCTCCCTGTCATAATGCCTTCCTCCTTGAAGAAAGCTGATTTTTTAAAAACTTGGCCAGCAGCCAAAGACCCGCTCCGGAAAGGTTCACTCATTTGTGCGAATATTAATCTTCTTCAGCGTGCCTGTTTTCACAGCCTAGGTGATCTAAGCCAACACATGTTAATCAAGCTAAGTGCTCCTTCTTTGTAATCATTCTCTGCCTCCTTTACTTCTCCCCCCAACACATTCAACCACAAGAAAGGTGAAAAGTTGAAGCAGCAGACGTAGGCGCTGGGTGCTCGGAAAAACGTGTCTGGCGACAGCTGATATACAACGTCCGCTTTTGCCCCGATTACCTCATTTCAGTGATAGCATAAAAGCCAACAGTGCAATCCTCAGTTGACCGAAGCAGACCATCGAACCTCGAAAGGCAAGCCCCACACCACTTGCAAGTGCTGGGCAAGATCCACTTGGGATGGCTCCTGCATATGCCGTATTTGTGTTCTAACGCACCTCCCGGTCACAGTGGCCTGTCAGGGGAAATTTCCAGCAACATGTACCAGTAACCCTGTGCCTGTTTAACTCTGATATGAGGAGTGCAGGCAAACTGCTGCATGCTACACAGAAGTCAGGCAGCCCCAGTAACTGAGCCTGCATTGTTGTTGTTGTTCAGTCGCTAAGTTGTGTCCGACTCTTCGCGACCAGTGATGTCATGCAGGGGGAACGCGGGGGAACTCAGTTCCACTAGTTAAAATTAGGGCTGACTCCTCCCACTTCACTCTCCCCCCTCCCCCCTCCCAATTTCTCTGCAAAGAGCTTTTCTTTTTGGCCAGCACTCAGAGGGTTAAAGGGAGCGACTCCGGATTCCTAGGGGGGAGAAGGCAGTGACGTCATTCAGGGGGAACGGACCAAAACGGGCGTTCCGGATCCTAACGGGCTCCGTGGCTGGTTCCGGGTTCCCGACAAGTGCCAATCAAAAGTGAGTTCCTGTTCCTAAATCATTTAAATGACACCACTGTTCGCAACCCCATTACATGGACCACAGCACACCGGGCCTCCCTGTCCTCCACTAGCTTCCGGAGTTTGCCCAACTTCTTCCAGTGTCATATCGTTTAGCCTTTTTGTTCTGTAATCCATGACCGACAGCAAACTGGATGGTGGCAAGGTACCATTTGCAGGCCCTTTTGTGGCACTAACAGCATGAGATTTGTATGGGTAACCTGCACCCCCCCATTTCTCCTCAATCCGGGATAATGTTCCATTAGCCACTATGTGTTTTTTTGACCAGGATTATCAAAACGGATAGCTCCCTGTTTGCCTAGTGAGAGGCACCCTCATGCAATGCAATTTAGTGCAGCCTAATGAATTCCATGACCCTTGGGATGAAGTTGGAGGGTGCCCAATTTGTGTCGGAGTTCCTGGAAGGCACGTCAACGGCGGATGCACGGCACTGGAACCCTCTTGCAGAAGGGCATGGAGAAGGGCCTGCATACTCAATGAGAGCATCCCAAGCCAAAAATAAAATAAAAATTGCCAATTCATTTTTCCGGTCTGAAGCCCTTCTTTTTTCCCCTCCTGCTAGAAACTTCTCATCTCACCCATGCCAAAGTAAAGGTATAGTACTTGTAGATGATGGGTCTTTGATGCCTTTTATACTTTGAAGAAAAACAGCCGGAGTTTGTTCTTCTTCTACCTCCAGATATAATAGCAACAAAAACCGGGAAGGCATTGCTTGCCAAAAAGCAGCTTGCATCAGCTTTTGGATCTGCCCTGGGAGAAATGCCAACTAGAGGCCTGTGACAGTGTGTGATACTGGGGGGGGGAGGGGCAGGTGGGGGAGTGGGGGGAGGGGTAGAAGTTGAGGAGGGGGGATCCAGAAGATGTTGTGAGTAAATGGTGATTTGGCACATAGACTGAAAATTCCATGCAGGATCCAGCAGCAACATCTAAAGTCCATCGTAGAAGTGATGCTGGACATGTCATTGTTTAGTTCTTTATGTTTTTTAAACTGTAAAAATAGCAGCTGTTCAGGGACTTGGTCCAGCTCAGAACTGTGGCATGGACTATGATGTGTTTCATCCTTTTTCTTAGTGATATTTTCCAGCTGCAAATTACTCTCTCAGCTGGCTCACGAACTGGGACCACCTGAATGAGCTCTCCCCGTCTTGAGGTGGGATTTTTGAAAAGGGGAGCTGAGAAGTGTCAGATGGGTTGGTGCAGTTGGGGCATTTCTGAGGGTTGTGGGAGGAGATGTTTGGTTTGGGCTTTGGGGAAAGAGAAATGAGACCAGAAACTGGAGATGCTGTGAAAGGGAAGAGGTGGGTGAAGCAGAAATAAATGTTCCAGTGGTAGGGACCGAAGGAAACCAAAAGATGACAACCAAGTTGGCAATCAGCTAAGGAAAGAGGGATTGGTGGAAGGATATTAAGGGTGCAATCCTAGCCTAAAGTTAGACTGGCACAGTTAGGCCAGCAAAGTTTGGCTAGCACAAGGGACACCAAAAAGTATGTTTGGACCACTCTCGGAATCAGAGAGGCCAACACAGAGATGTGTGCCATCCTCCCTGACTCCCTGAGTGGTTTATGGTGTCCCTGGTGCTGGCCAAACTTTGCTGGCCTAACTGTGCCAGCCTAACTCCAGGTTAGGATTGCTCCCTAAAGGATATTAAACAGCTGCTTAATGCTATTAAGGGCACAATCCTAGCCAACTTTCCAGCACCGGGGTAAGGGCAATGCAGCTCCGAGGTAAGGGAACAAACATTTTTCATGCCTCCGTGACTGCCCCCCCCAACTGCAGGATGTAGCACATGCCCCATTGGCACCGCTATGTCTGTGCTGGAAGGTTGGTTAGGATTGTGCCCTAAGGGATGGATGCAGAGGAGTGCCTACATCCCAGTGACTCCAGAGCCACTCACTCTGGAGTCAACAGAAGAAGTTCTCCTTGAAGTTGTGATATGCTCCCACATCAGCATTGCCTTAGCATTCATCTCATGTTGTACTGATAACGGGAAGTGCTAAGTTCTGCTGGAACCTGAGTTCCTGTGCAGAGGTGGATCTACAGGGAGGGCAAAGCTCTAAGTCTTGCAAGGAGCCTTACCCTGTCATGTAAATCCCTCCCCTCCCTTGCTGCTGTAGCCAGTAAGCAACGCCAAGATGTTGCTTTTCCCTGTGAGGATTGGCTAAAACAGTGCAGGAGAGGAGTGATTTCCACTGCAAGGTAAGGCTTCTTGCAAAACCTAGAGCTTTGCCCTCCCTTAGATCTGCCTCTGTTCCTGTGTAACATGGTCCCTCCCCCTTGCCTTCAGAGCCATTCACAGCTTGGAGATCTGGTTCAGAGGCGTTGCTCTCTGAGCAGTGAATGGCCCTGAAGGTGAAGGAGGGGAATTGTGTTACACAGGAGCTCAGGCTCCTGCAAAACATAGTGTTGGCCCCCCTTATAGGAGTGCCACTGATTCCTGGCAGGAAGATGTATTGTTGACTCTTCCCCCATGATTTCCAACTCCCGCTGTTATCAATGCAACATGAGACGAAGCCACATAGAAACCACTGAGAAACTAGACTGAAGGAATTAAGAATAGGAGGAATATTTTTTGGCTGCAGCAGGTAGGCATTTTGTCCTAGCGGGGCACCATATTCAGAGGTGACCGGACACTGTTTGAAATGATGGAACATCCAAACCATAAAGAGGTACCAGACTGGAGCCACTTGATCAGCACAAAGCCACTGACAGGTGTGTGTTTGCTTTGCACAGGTGAAAAAGAGACTAGCACAGAATTATAGTCATGCTAGATGGGGGAGCAAAATGGTCAGCACTTCAGGTGCCGCAATACATCGTATAAGCAGCCCCTCCTGTTGGAGCCATTCCAGACAGCGATGGCAGCATGCAGGCTCTTGCCGAACCAAACTGCATTTCCTGTGCAATCCTAACCTGGAATGTCGAAAATGCACTGTAAAGTGAGTCTGGACCAGCAGTGTCATCCTGGCGGAACGGCCCGGTACAATGTTCCGCTAGTTCCGCGGACGGGCCCGGGCCGTGCCGCCTCTCCCGAGGACGGGCGAGCTGCTCCTGGGCCCGCCCGCCCTCCCTCCCATGCGTCCGAATCGCTCTGAAATGGAGCGATTCCAGGTGCAGGGAGGCGCAGGGAGGTGTGGCTGCCATAGGGGCGGAGGGCTGCCAATCATCTGGGCGTTCCGGTTCCTGGCATGCCCGGATGACATCACTGGTCTGGACCACTCTTGGAGTTAAGGAGGACCATGCACATCCATGTGTTGACATTCCTGACTCCAAGAGTGGTGCAAACATGCTTGATGGTATGTTTGTGACACCCTTGGGCTGCCACACGTTCCTTATGCCAGCCTAACTCCAGGTTAGGATTGCATCCTGATTCTAGTCCCTTCTGGACCAAGCAGAGATAATACTCAAAATGGGCTCGGACCTTATCATCACCCACACAGGTGGGGAAATGGCCAAGGCTGTATCAGGGGATGTGGTCCAGGTTAGAGAGTTGTGCTGCCCTTCCACTTCCTCTCCTGCCCTGAAGCCCACCCCAGTATAAGCAGAACAGAGGTAAGGCCTATCGCTTGTACTGAGGCCCAATGGGATTAATTGCCAACTTCCCTCTAACTGGGTTACAGAGTGGCTGACAAGTGTATTTCTTTTAAGTGCTCATTATTTGCCTAGATGATGCTCTTTTAGAACTGATGTGTCATTAGAGAAATGCTCCCCTTTCTCCCCCGCGATGCTCATTGCAGCTAGATGCTGAGATTGGCTCATTTAAATTTTAATTTCCTGTGAGTCGCTCATCTCAGCAAGGCAACCAGGGAGCCTCCTTGAAGCTGGAGCAATTTGCAGTTTCTTCCATCTCTGTGTAAAACAAAACTGTGTTAGGAAGGAAGAAAAAACATGGTGGACTGAATATTTACCTGGGTATGCCACCCTTATCTGCCGACATGCTCTCATCCAGAGGGTAACCTCAGCAGACTTTGCTCAGCCTACCTGCTTGTGAAAACAGCAGCCCCCAGTCTCATTCTGAACATTCGGAGTTGCATGAATGTTGCAGGTAATGCTCAAAGTGGACTAAAATGCATACAGATTGGCTGTGGTCCTCCTCCTCTGGTTCCCCTTGGAGTGCATTTTGGTGCCTCACGATGTTCTGAAGAGCTTCTTCACTTTGGCCCAACTGGAGAGGGTTGATTTCAAATGAAGTGGGTGGAGGATGGAGCAGCAGAAGTGGCAGAGCAGGCACCAAAAAATGCACCAAGGAATCTCTCAGTGACATCTGGGAGCTCTAGACTGTGGGCGCAATCCTAACCTGGAGTGAGGCCGGCACAGTTAGGCCAGCAAAGTTTGGCCGGCACAAGGAATACCATAATGTATGTTTAGACCACCCTTGGAGTCAGCCAGCACACCGACATGCACTATCTTGGGCTTGAGAGTGCAATCCTAACCTGGAGTTAGGCTGGCACAGTAAGGCCAGCAAAGTTTGGCCAGCATAAGGGCCACCCGTAAAGCATGTTTGGACCACGCTCGGAGTCAGGGAGGATGTCTCACATCTGTGTACTGGCCTCTTTGACTCTGAGAGTGGTCCAAACATACTTTACGGTGTCCCTTTGCTGGCCTAACTATGCCAGCAGTGGCATCTCTATAGGGAGGGCAGAGCTCTAAGTTTTGCAAGAAGCCTTACCTTGCAGTGGAAATCACTCCTCCCCTGCACCATTTTAGCCAATCCTCACAGGGAAAAGCACCATCTTGGCCTTGCTTACTGGCTACAGCAGCAAGGGAGAGGAGGGGTTTACATGACAGGGTAAGGCTCCTTGCAAAACTTAGAGCTCTGCCCTCCCTGTAGAGACGCCACTGTATGCCAGCCTAACTCCAGGTTAGGATTGCGCCTTACTATTGCTACAAACAATTCCTTCAAAAGTGAGTTCTCGTGTTGGGATTATTTCTGGGTCTGGCTTTGTGTCAGCAGTGGCCTGGGGGTGTTTTTGCCCAGCTAAGCTGGTGAGCCAGCTGCGTCCTTTCCTGCCTCCATCAGATCTGACCGTGATCGTCCCTTCTCTATGGCCTTGACAGCCATCTGGATCCACCAGCTCATGCAGAATGCTCTTGCACCGTTGCTGAATACTGCGAGGCACGGAGAGTGTATCATGCGTCTGCTGCATCACCTGTATTGGTTGCCGGCACATTTTTTTTTGAGCTCATGTCCAAGCTGCTGCTTTCACCTTCAAGGCTAAATGGCTAAGTGGGACCAGAGAAGCTGAAGGACAGCTGAGTAATGTAGCTGAAGGGGTGTCACGGCACTAAGTTTTGCATGGTGCTTTGATGTGCAGTGAAGCGGTCACTCTCCCTCCCCTTCGGAGCCATTCCAGGCAGCTACAGCAGAATGGAAGTATCTCATCTGTTTTGCTCTAGCCTCCCGGACTGGCTCCGAAGGAGAGGTGGAGAGGCTGCTTGTACTGCATGTTGAGGCGCCATGCAAAACCTAGTGATGTGACCCCCCTCTAGCTATGCTACTGGGACTGCTTCCCCTTGCATAACACTGCCCAACCCAAGTGGTCTGAGACAGCTGTCCCACTTGTTCCAGCACTGTTGGACGTCTGCCCAGTGGAAACCTCAGTGGCCTGGCTGCCCTCAAGTTGGAGACAGTGCTCCTCATTGGTCCTGCCCTGGAGCTACTGGATAGTGCCACCTCTTCTGGATAGGGTGCAAAGGAGTGGCAACAGGAGGCAAGCATCTTGTCTTGTGCCTCCCTGGGGCACCTGGTGGGCCTCTGTGAGATACAGGAAGCTGGACTAGATGGGCCTTTGGCCTGATCCAGCAGGGCTCTTCTTATGTTCCTTTCCCCTTTCCCTTCTTAACAGCCTTCCCACCCCACTTACTCCTGTTTCTCCACCCAGGGCCGGCCTTAAGGCATTGTGACCAATGTCGTCACATTGGGCCCCCTACTTTGGGGGGGGGCGCACTTGCGCAGCAAGCAGATAGCTTGATGCTGCAGCCAAGATCTCTATGGGCTGTAGGTCAGTGGGGAGAGCAAAGCATCTTTGCCTTGGGCCTTCTCACCGGTCCCTTCCTCCGAATAGCCCAAAATGGGCTCCTGGAAGCAGTTGGCAGTGATATCATCATGTCACCACCAATTATGTCCAGGTGGCACACGTGGCACCAAAAGTGCTTTTCTTGGTGAATGGGGGCCCTGCGATGAGAGTGGGGACCTCCGTGGAAACGCCCCGCATTGGGTCCCACCCAGTGGTGGGATTCAAATAAATTAACAACCGGTTCTATGATGTCATAGCCGGAGCCAAAAAAACCCTGAAGCCAACCGAGGTAAGCGAGTGGGCGGGGCCCAGCCATTTAACAACCGGTTCTATAGAACCTGGGTGAACCCCCTGAATTTCACTACTGGTCCCACCACTCCTAGAGCCGGCCCTGTCTCCACCCATGAGGAGGGAGTCATGCTGGCTTCCTCTTCCTCCTCATCCCCTGACAAGTGCAACATTGACAGGTTCTCTTTTTCTGGTTGCCAGTGGCAGCAATGGCAGTTCTCCAGGGACTCAATTTCCTCACCAGAATGGCCTCTGTGACTGACATTGCAATCATTGCATATCATCGTTTTCAGGAGGCATTACGGCCTCCAGCTGGCATCCTTGATGGGGTCGACTTCTTCCAGCACACAAAACTGGCAGAAAAAGAGAGAAGCAGGAAAAAACAAGACAAGCTGGTTTTATTCCCCTCCTTCCAACTCCTTACCCTGTGTATTGAGAAATTTCAGTTCAACCCCCGCCCCATAGTGACTTCTGAAATGGTTCTGTGGGACAGAGCTAAGAGCAGCGTGACTAGGTATGAATACGGCCCATCAGGGGCAGTCAAAAGAAAACCTGTTGGGCCAGGGCAGAATGAGAACAGGCGAAGATTGGGGTTTGCTTCATCCAGGGGTTTGCTAAATCGTAGGTGGAACCTGGCAAACTCAAGAGTTTATTTTGGATTTGATGTATTAATTGTAAATGCTCATAGGCGATATTTCAATTCCAATAAAGAAGTCATTCGGGTGACTTACAATTTCTTTTTTTTTTAAAGAGATTTTATTAATTTTAATACAAAGGTACAGTATAGGATAATAGTAGGGACGTGGTGGCGCAGCGGGTTAAACCGCTGCTGCTGGGCTTTCCGACCGGAAGGTTGGGAGTTCAAGACTGCGCGACGGAGTGAGCTCCTGTTGCTTGTCCCAGCTCCTGCCAACCTAGCAGTTTGAAAGCACCTAAATGCAAGTAGATAAATAGGGACCATTTTGGGGGGAAGGTAACGGTGTTCCGTGCGCTACGGCATAGAGCCACATGACCATGGAAACTTGTCCTTGGTTCCCTCTACAGGCTTTGAAACGGAGATGAGCACCACCCCCTACAGGCAGTCACAACTAGACCATTTGTTCGTGGGGAAACCGTTACCTTTTTATAGGATAATAGTAAACATAGGGGAAAAGGGACACTAAGAATAACACAAAAGGGTTACTGTCTTGGGATTAGCAGTATTTCTAATCTAATTTTTACCTTAAAGTAATCTTTACAATACATCTTAACATGTTAGCTAAATTCTTGATTGTATATCTATCCTGCACAGATTTCCATCTTTAAGTCTCTCCGTCGAAATATCCATTTCAGCCATAAAGTTTATCGATCAAATTCTCTAACTCTGGGATTTCATTACTTTTCCATATCTGTGCATATGGAGTGACTTACAATTTCAATAAGCTTGAAATTGCATTTGCACCCCCTGCACGTCTTTAGCTACGCTCCTGGTTGGATCATTTACGTAGGAGAACAAGGTCCAAGAGGTTGTAGCTCTTGCAGTGGAAGAGAGGGGTTCTGAGCAAGTTCTTTGTGGCAGGTAGAAAGAGCTCTGTGATTAGCCTGTAATTTGACGAATTGAATGTTCAGATCTGGCATGTGCATGCATACGCGCACAGAGCAGGCTGCATTGCTCCCTTTTATTTGTTAAACTGCATTATGGTATGTTATAAAGTAACCATTAAGAACTGCTCAAATAACGTGCCTATTTTTTTGTACTAGTTTAAACCTCATTACATTCAGGAACAGTCCTTTTTATGTTGCCAAGAATCTTCCATTCCACTAATTTCCCCCTCCGCCTCTGAAATACTCCCTTGGATTGTCATCTTTGTCCGATTCTCTGGCTAGATCTCCTTAAAAACTAGTAACTAGGGAGAAATTTGTTACCAGGATCTACAGACAAAAGGAGCTATTGCTCAAAGACACTACCACTACTCTGCCACTGTGGACACAAGAGAGAACTCCCATGTGGCAAAAGGATTGCAAACTCCTATACATGCTTATTGCTTTTTATGACACTTTGCATAGATGGTCACTAATAAATCTGTGAAGCAGCCGGAAAAGCTGTTTGCTACAAGGAATCCCATGACACAGAAGTCATTGCCCAGAAATCTCACGCAGACCCACTTTTTCTTCCTACAGCTCAGCCAAGCCATTTGTCATAGACTCTTCAGCTGTTTTTTCCTGCGAGCTCTGACTAAGGGCGCAATCCTAACCTGGAGTTAGGCTGGCCCAGTTAGGCCAGCAATGTTTGGCTGGCACAAAGGACACCATAAAGCATGTTTGGACCACCTTCGGAGTCAGGGAGGATGGAGCACGTCTGTGTGCTGCCCTCTCTGACTCTGAGAGTGGTCCGAACACGCTTTACAGTGTTCCTTCTGCCAGCCAAACTTTGCTGATCTAACTGTGCTGGCCTAACTCCAGGTTAGGATTGCGCTCTATGGGTAGAACTTTTCATCTGGGCTCAGGCAGGTCTCCTGGAAAGGGTCAACTCACGTTGATGTGTCACAAACAAGGGAAGCATCAGGATTATTTCTCTTCTTGTCTGGGAGTTTGAAATGGGAAGTTTGTAGGTTTTTATTCTCCTGTTTTTTAATTAATAACTAGCTTTTTGTTACCCGGCATTGCCCGGGGGACAAAGTATCCCCAGCGTGTAGTAGGAGAAGGAATGAATACAGGGACAGAATCAAGCAAAGGAGCGTACTGAAATTGTCATACGCACTGATCAATGTCTGCAGGTCCCGTGGCAGTGTGAGAAACTCACAGTAATGTTAATTTAACTCAAACCCTGTCTGTAACCCACATTGTTAGTTTCCCCTCCAGGAGGAAGAATAAATATGAGGAGACAGGGACAAAATCAAGTACAAGGGCAAACTGGAGCAGTCATACTCACTGACCAATGTCTGCAGGTCGTGTGTTAGGATAGCACTGAAGTATGAGAAAGTGGAAGAGGTGGCCAGCTAGCTCTCTGGAAATAGGTCCCTCTCAGATCCGACTGGGTGCTGGAACTCTCTGGATCATTTGCAACTCTTTTAAGCCAGTTTCACTTTCGGTTTGGCTTTGTGAATCACATAACCTGCAGAATCGTTTTTGACCACAGGGTGGCAGCAGACCTGTAGCCCAATGCAATCCCTTTGGTTCCTGACGATCTGGCCCCGCTCCCCAAAAAACGGGGGGCTGTAGGGGGGTCTGACCCCCACAGTGTTCTTTGCCAGGCTGCAAGGTACGTGTGTGCCACGTTTCGTGGCTGTGGGTCAAGGCACGGAGACGCCTATAAATAACATACATACATACCCACACACATACACACACACATAAACACACACACATACACACGTCCGTTTTTATATATATATAGATTAACACTTATAATAAATGTATACTTTGCAATCAGGATGCAGGATACATTCTGAGCTACGTGGGGAAGGGAAAATAAAGATGCAAGAGTTGAAAGGGAAGAAGGCAGATACGAATGGGATCACAGGACCAGGTCAATGTGCCAATGACATAATATTGGACCCTGCATATTGCCTGTTGCTGCAGCCGGGATCTCTATGGGCTGTAAGTCAGTGGGGTGAGCAGAGCAGCTTTCCCTTGGGCCCTCCCATCAGCCCCTGCCTCCGAATGGCCAAAAATGGCCTCCTGGAAGCAGTTGGCAGTGATGTCATCATGCCACCAACTATTTCCAGTTGTCATACTTTCTGCGTGGCACCACAAGCCCTCTTCTTGGTGAGTGGGGCTCCCAGCAGGGAGAGTGGGGGCCCTACAAATGCCCTGCATTGGGCATCTGCTCATCCTAAAGCTGGCACTGTGAGTTCCCACATCATAGTGTCCAAATGCAGCCTTGTGACCCAGAGGGCAGGGGTAACTCAATCCTATTGGCTGGTGAGGAGGGCTTGTCATCCTGGGGGTGACTGCTCATTGGCCCTGCCTGCCCCACCCTCATACTTTGCCCTGGCAGCACTTCTTTTGCTGCTGTTGCTCTGGCTGTCCGCTGTGATTGACTCCTTTGACATCAGACCGGCATCGCTCTTCCCCCCCCCCCATGCTGGACAGGATTAAGATATGGTGCTTGGTGCACTGCTGTGGATATGAACATAAGAACACAAGAAGAGCCCTGCTGGATCAGGCCAAAGGTCCATCTAGTCCAGCTTCCCATGTCTCACAGTGGCCCACCAGGTGCCTCATGGAGCACACAAGACAACCAGATGCCTGCATCCTGTTGCCACTCCCTTGCACCTGGCATTCTGAAGTAGCCTACTATTAACGTAAGGAGGTTGCACAACCCATCATGGCCTATAGCTTATGATGGACTTTTCCTCCAGAAATCTGTTCAGTCCCCTTCGAAAGGCACCTAGGCCAGATGCCATCACCACCTCCTGTGGCAAGAAGTTCCACAGATTAATGACCTGCTGGGTAAAAAAGTATTTTCTTTTATCCATTCTCACTCTCCCAACACTCAATTTCAGTGGACGTCCCCTGGTTCTGGTGTTGTGAGAGGGGAAAAAGAACATCTCTCTATCCACTCTATCCCTCCCGTGCATAATTTTGTATGTTCCAATCATGTGTGTGTCCCCCCGGTACCTTTTTTCCAGACTGAAGAGCCCCAAACGCTGCAGTCTTTCTTCATAAGGGAGGTGCCCCAGACAAAATCATTTTTGTCTCTCTCTTCTGCACCTTTTCCAGCTCCACTATGTCATGTTTGAGATGTGGCGACCAGAATTGTATGCAATACTCCAGATGTGGCCTTACCACAGATGTGCAGCCACTGCAGTGTCCAAATAAGATTGGGATGAAAGGACCCCTGTGTGTTGGGATTGGATAGAGGGTACCCAACCTTCTTCCAAAAAGGAAGATGTGGGTTGTTGTTGGGGGGCTTAGCTGGGCTTTGGTATAGGAGTGAGCCCTCTCTTGATTTACCATTATGCAGACATCTAGCTCTTAATTTCAAATAAGCGAGGTTTGTTAATTGGAAAGCATTTCTCTCCCTGTGCAAAGCCAATGAATTACAGTTAATGGGGCTCTGTGGAGCATTTGTTTCAAACCATCTTCCATGGTTCCTTTCTTCCTCCTAAGCACTTAAAAACAAAATTGCTTTTTTTTTTTTAATGCTGGAATTATTTTCCAATTAGCCAGCACTGATTCCTTAAACTCTGGGTGATCCATGGCAACAATCGTTGAAAGACGGAGTCTTTGTCTTCATTTTATTATTATTATTATGAGGATGATCTCTCCAATAGCAACTGTTGTACTCTGGCACCAAGAAAGCCATTGTTAGGATATTCTGCATTCCACATTAATGCAAATATTGTAATTAAGATGCAAAAGTCTGCTTTTTTTCCTTGAAGATGAACTAAATCATCTCTCTAATCACAGCCACTTCCAGCTGACTTAAATTGGGTTGTAATGGCACAGAATGTGAAAATCTGATGGCACCTCCTCTACTCGGGGCCTTGCTCCAGAAGGGTTAGCCCCAGTGATGTCATTCATGCAGGGGGAACGCAGGGGAACTCAGTTCCACTAGTTAAAATTAGGGCTGACTCCACCCACTTCACTCTCCCTCCTCCCCCTTCCCAATTCCTCTGCAAAGAGCTTTTCTTCTTGGTTGGCCGGCACTCAGAGGGTTAAAGGGAGTGACTCCGGATTCCTAGGGGGATGAAGGCAGTGATGTCATTCAGGGGGAACGGACCAGAACGGGCGTTCCGGATCCTCCGTGGCTGGTTCCGGGTTCCCGACAAGTGCCAATCAAAAGTGAGTTCCTGTTCCTAAATCATTTGAATGACACCACTGGTTAGCCCTACCATTCAGCATCTCTGATAGCAGGGGGCTATGTCAGAACAGTTTAAAGATCCAGTAATGGCCCAATCCTACCCTCCAGCGGACGTATGAGGATGCTGGCAGAACATAAGAATAGCCCCGCTGGATCAGGCCAAAGGCCCATCTAGTCCAGCTTCCTGCATCTTACAGCGGCCCACCAGATGCCTCAGGAAGAACACAAGACAACAAGGTACTTAGATCTCATTGCCACTCCCTTGCATCTGACATTATGAGGTACCCTGGTTCTAAAATAAGGAGGCTGCACCACCCATCATGGCCTGTAGCCTGCAATGGACGTTTCCTCCAGAAATCTGTCCAATTCCCTTTTAAAGGTACCTAAGCCAGATGCCATCACCACCTCCTGTGGCAAAGAGTCCCACAGGTTAATTACCCACTGGTTAAAAAAAGCCTTTACTTCTATCCGTTCTAAATTTCCCGACACTCAATTTTAATGGATGTCCCTGGTTCTGGTATTGTGTGAAAGGGAAAAGAACATCCCTCTATCCACTCTATCCATCCCATGCAGAATTTTGTACGTCTCAATCATGTCCTCCCTCTGGTGCCTTTGTCTCATAAGGGAGGTGCCTTAGTCCAGCAATCAATTTGGTTGCTCTCTTCTGCACCTTCTCCAGTTCCACTATGCCTTTTTTGAGATTCGGCAACGCAGATGTGGCCTTACCATCGGTTTGTACAATGGCATGATAATATTGGCTGTTTTATTCTCAACCCCTTTTTTAATTACCCCAAACATGGAATTGGCCTTCTTAATTGCTGCTGCGCCCTGGGTCGACACCTTCATCGAGTTGTCCACCAGCAGCCCAAGTTCTCTCTCGATCTGTCACAGACAGCTCAGAACCCATTAGCCTGTATGTGAACTTCTGTTTTTGCCCCAATGTGCATCACTTTACACTTCTCTACAGAAAGGACTTTTTTTTTTTTTGGAAACTTCCCTGTCCCTTTTCCCTCCTTGGCAGTAGTGGGATCTAAATGATTTAGGAACAGGAACTCACTTTTGATTGGCACTTGTTGGGAACCCAGAACCAGCCATGGAGCCCGTTAGGATCCGGAACGCCCGTTCTGGTCCGTTCCCCCTGAATGACATCACTGCCTTCGCCCCCCTAGGAATCCGGAGTCGCTCCCTTTAACCCTCTGAGTGCCGGCCAACCAAGAAGAAAAGCTTTTTGCAGAGGAATTGGGAGGGGGGAGGAGGGGGAGTGAAGTGGGCGGAGTCAGCCCTAATTTTAAGTAGTGGAACTGAGTTCCCCCGCGTTCCCCCTCAATCCCACCACTGCTCCTTGGGCACATGCCACCCAAATTGGCAGTGTATTGCCAACGAGAGCCATAGGCAGCCCCAGGCAGATTCATAGGCAGTCTATGTGGAGGTATCTGTTGCCGAAGCGAGGGAGAACTCACACAGACCAATATGATCAATAATAAAGTTCTGGTTTATTGGTGAATACAGACTCATATTTATGGTTCAGTTTCCCAAGGCATTTGTTCATTAATTAACACATCAGAAGGCTGCATTGATTAACTTAGGGAAGATCGGCAAACAAGCCTTTCCGCATTTTGACAGCTTAAGGTTATCTAAGGTAAAGCCGGCTTAGCGCAAGCAAAGCCGCGTATCTAGGTTAATGTGTTACTAGGTCAACAAGCTTAACAATGACTGACAGGCTTGACCGGGTTAACGCGATTTAGCGGTTTTTGCCGGCTCTTCGCTATCGCGTCTTTCTATTAGCGCAAGAACGCTTTGATGCCGATCTTCTTGTTTACGTAGCCTATGCCAGTCATCGTTAACCCGGAAAGTTTCAATCAACACTTCAAGTTGGTTAACAAGCTTAGGAGCGGTAGACCGGAAAACAAACTTAAACAGTTTCGCTGACAAGCTTAGGGGTTTGCTAACAGGCTTAAGGGTTTGAGGGCTTTATTAACTTTTCGCAATCTCCTTTCCTTTGTTAGCGCAGGATGTTCCGCTCCCGATTTCCTCACTCCGTCTGCCATCGGGTTGCTCAAGGGTCAGCCGCGTCGCGCAATGGTTATTTGCTTGCAGCAGTCTCCCGGTTCGCTCTGGCCCATGCTCCCCCAATCCCATAGTCCCCAGCGAAAACCAATCTTTCCACAACACCTCCCCCTCTTCTTTTAAACAGCCGTTCGGAAGTCTTAGAGGCAACATCTTGGATACATTGAAAACAGCAAGGTCCAAACAAACACACCAAAACACATAGGACAATTAGCATCAGCACTGGTTGAAACATATGCAGCAGCCAGGCTGGCAATCCCAGTGAGCTGAACCAGTCTGCAACGGGATCGGTCTGAATTCTGATCTTCTGCAAGTTTGCCGTTAGCTTTCTGAGTTTGCTGACAACAGAATCTGAATGATCGGAAAGGTTAAAGCAACAGAGACCTTCCATTTCGTCACATCCGTGATTATGAATCGCAAGCAAAAAGTCAATGGCAGCTCTGTTCTGTAAAACAGCGCGATGCACCCCCCTGACATCCATGGCTATGTCTGCGAGAATGCTAGCAGTTATGTTCATTTGATTTCGAGCCCAGCACGCCAGCCGGCGTATCTGATCTGCATTTATCCCCGCTTGGACTCCAGGCATGAGCCAAGACGCGAAGACAATGGCAGTTGTGCTGCTGAGTTCTACTTTGTCATTACAATCAGCAGGCAGGGCAATATCGCGTCTAACTCTCCTCTTTATGAGGTCCTGCACGATAGTCATGTTTACAGTGTCTAAGTTCAAAAATACAAGTTTTCCAATATAACACGGTCCCCCAACTGGTCGCCAGGGAATCCCGGTAAATGCACGGTTTTCACAAATTAAAAACACCCCAGGTGGCAATGCTCGGGGAGTGAGAAGTTTTAGATTGACATATGCTGGCCGGGTATGAATGGCAGCATGCCATAGATTGCTCCCTGTGATGTTGGTATATTGCTCCCAGGAGGGTCTACCTGGGGTTATGCTCTGATAGTATGCGGCACCATCGAAGGCTATCATGCCCGTGCCGTTTACAAAATCCATCGGCCACGCAGTGGCGGAGCAGCCCTTAAACTGGGTGACGTTCTGCTTTATCCCAGGGGGAACTGACCACAGCAGGTCAATTTCCTCTGGGGGATCTTGTGGAGTTTGATTCAGAGCGCTAATTATACTACCCAGGAAGCAGGTGGCTCTATGAAATGGCCATAGCATTTCTTTTGAAGTATCGTCACAGATGCATGTACATTGAGTATTTTTCGAGACCTTACATTCCGAAGACACCAGGGAAGGGTCTATGTAAGACTGTAATTCCGTTTGCAATTCCTGTGGGGTCATGGGCACTCCTATCATGCAAGATCGAAACGGATCTCCCGCTGCTGTCATCGCCAGGCAGACGTGGGTCTGGTTCAGTCGTTCCGCCAGCGTTGCCCACAGGTTCTGCTTCCCCATCCGGAGAAGCTGCATCTCGACCGCTTCGTTCTGATTCAGGGTCAGGAGGCTCGCAAGAAGGAGGAGGCAGATGCGGGCGTACCCACTTCGCAGGGACCCATCGTGATCCATTTCCTGTGGAAACACAAGCATACCCTCTTCCCCATGTGATTAATTTGCACGGACCGTCCCACGTATTTCTCCGTGGGTCGTAGCATTCTACTGACACCTCCTCAGAAAATTCATTATTTGTTTTGTTATGGTGAAAATAAATGGGCTGTTTGTCTTGCAAAATTGGTCTTACGTTTACCCAGTTTAAAACATACATGGCTTTGGCTACCACCCCGAGAATGCCCAACTCCCCCTTTTCTTTTAAAAAGAGGGAAATATATCTTTTGACGTCTTGATGTGTCCGTTCAATAATCCCTTGGCCAGTAGAATTGTAGGGAATTCCGAAGACATGTTTTACCCCCCATTGGCTCATAATTTGGGCTACGGAATTTGCATGATACGCAGGGGCATTGTCAGTTTTAATAGAGTCAGGTTTTCCTAAGACCGCAAAAGCTTGAAGCCAATGCTGGATCGCAGCCTTTGCTGCTGTGGATGTTGCAGGCGTGCACCAGACAGCATGTGAATACGTGTCAACGGATACGTGTAAAAATTTCATTCTTCCTAATGCTGGAAGCTCGGTAACGTCAGTCTGCCAAAGCTGCAAGGCTTGTGTCCCTCGGGGGTTGGTTCCTTGCGTTTGCAAGGGAGGGAGACGTGCGCAATCTGGGCAGGAGGCAACGATCCCTCGAGCGGTCGTCAAAGGGATGTTGAATTGCTTTGACAGTGTTTTTGCTGATTGATGAAAAAACTGGTGAGATTGGCTGGGTAGCTGGCAGACGTAGATTTGGCTTACGCTGGTGTCAATTGCGTTATTTCCTGCGGTGAACGGGCCAGGCAGCGATTGGTGACTGCGCATATGAGTAGTCCAGTATGGGTGAGATCGAAGCACGATGCAATGTTGCAAGGTTAAGAGGGTGGCGCTGATTTTGCTATCTGTGTGGAAATGTAGCTGGGCAAAGGGTAACTTTAGCAAAATGCCATGCACGTATAGCGAATCCACTACCACGTTGACAGGTTCGTTGGGGTGATCTTTAAATACTTTGAGTGTGGCCAAGAGTTCTAGTTGTTGGGCTGATCCGTGGGCGGTGTGCACGCTGGTTTTCCAAACTCCTTTTTCTTGCCATGCATAGCCGTACGTTTGCGTTTTGGCACTGGCGTCTGCAAATAAAGTCTTAGCGTTGAGGATCGGTTGATCCGATCGCAATGGGCGCCACTGCAGTGGCAAATTCGTTGAAAAGAGGGGATCAGCAGGTAAATGCGGGTCGATCGGAATGTCTGTCACTGCCAAGGCGAATGTGACTGATTGCTGCATGGCTTCTGTTACGTTTTCCGCTGAGCAGTCAGTGAGACGGAGGTGAATTGCTTGTGGCAGCTGCCCTGTCATTTGAATTGTCCTCTGTTTTGCTTTTAGCAGCATTTGTCCCAAGCTGTCAAAGAATGCTGTGACTGTTTTTCGTGGCGAGGAAGCATGTACCCATTCCAGGATGCTTAATTTGTCGTTTCTGTGTTGTCCGATAATTACTGCAATAGGCAGTTGGTTGCCATAAACATACAAATTGACTGGAAGGGTAATGTCAAGTCTTTGGGAAGATGCATGTGCGATCTTGCTTTCAACTATTTTTAAGGCTTCTTTAGCCTCAGCGGTTAATTCACAAGGGTCCGTGATTGCTTTAGCTCCCTGCAAGAGTGAGTACAGTGGTTGCAATTCCTGCATAGTGATGTTTGCTCGCGGGCGAAGCCACTGAATATCTCCCAGGACTTGCTGGAGGTTATTTATCGTTGTCAGACATTCTGTGCGTATCTTTGTTTTTTGAGGGGCCACGATCTCCGGGAAAACCTTCAGCCCTAAGTAATTCCAAGGTGCAGTTCGTTGGACTTTTTCAGGTGCAATACGAAGCCCAAAGCGAGATAGCTGTATCTGCAATTCTTGCAGCATTTTTGTTGTGACTTCTATTGGGTCGCAGCACAAGATGTCATCCATGAAGTGATAAACCAATGTTCGGGGGTGCCGCTTCCTCCAGTCCTCCAATGCCTTGTCCACATACCATTGGCATATGGAGGGTGAATTGCGCATGCCCTGTGGCAGGACGACCCACTCGAACCTTTGCATGGGTCCTCTCAGGTTAATTTCAGGCACGGAGAAAGCAAAGTATTTGTAATCCGCTTCGTGGAGGGGGATCGTGAAAAAGCAATCCTTGAGGTCTATGACAACTAGGTCCCAGTTCCGTGGGAGCATGTTAGGGGACGGAGTTCCTGGCTGCAGCGCCCCCATCGGTTGCATAATCCGATTGACAGCTCTCAGGTCTTGAAGTAATCTCCATCGGTTCGCTGCTTTTTTCTTGATGACAAACACAGGAGTGTTATAGGGGCTGGTGGAAGGACGAATATGCCCTTGCTCTAGTTGTTCCTTAACAAGTTCTTTTAAATGTTGGAGTCTCTCCGAAGATAGCGGCCACTGGTCCACCCAAACAGGCTGTGTTGTAGTCCATGTCAGTTGCAATGTGGGTGCGGAGGTACTGCCAGTGACCGCTGCTGAAAAGGCGGGGTGACAATCATTGCTCCCCATTGTGCAAGGACGTCTCGTCCCAGCAGCCACAGATGTGTATTCAAAACGTAAGGGGTGATTTGCGCAATGTGTCCTTCATTGTCTGAGACTGTCAGCCGGCAGGCTGCTAGGAATGTTTTTTGATGATTCGTTGAGCCTCCGATTCCTGTCACAGCTGCTGCCGGTTCCAATGGCCACTCCACGGGCCAAACTTGTAGGGGGACAACTGAGGCGTCCGCACCTGAATCCATCATCGCAAGCACCCTGATCAGGATCCCGCTGGGTCCCTTGATCGTGACCTCTCTGAGCGGGCGCTCCTCTGTCATGGGTGTAGCGAAAGCGATAGTCACCGCTTGTGCGTTCGTGGAGCGAGAATCTCTTTGCTGGGGCGCAGCTGGGGTCATCGATGCAGGCTGTTGGAACACGATCAGCTGGGCGATCTTGTCCCCGGCGGCGATCTCAACGGGGGGCGCCCACGTTCGCACCATGACTTTAATTTCTCCCCGGAAATCCGCCTCAATGCACTCGGGGATGACCATGAGTGCTCGCTTGGTTGCTGAAGATCGTCCTATAATTAAAGCAAAGAGACTTTCCCCCACACACATGCCGGTGGGCACGCATGTCACATCGGGGGTGGTTAGGGTAATTGTGCTGGCTGCTGCCAGTTCCACACTGGCGGACCCGCTTGTGGCGGCATGGGGACCGCGGGGGCAGCTACGAGGTGCATTTGGTTGGCTGATGGTTGGTTGGAGGAGTATTTGTTGTCCGCGCTCCCCCCGCGGCTCTGCTGGTTTCCCGGCAGCGGGGAGCCGTTCTTGTGGAACTTGGATCGGCACTCCGCCGCCCGGTGACCGAACTTGCCACATCTATTGCAATACCCTTGGAATCTCGCTTTTCCCTGGGGATCGGGTGCCCATTGTGCTCCTTGATTGTTTTGAGCTGCGAGGTTGGGGCAATCGCGGCGAAAATGGCCGGTTTGGTGGCATCCGTAGCACTGCCCTTTCTTTTGATTATTTTGTCCTGCTGGTACCGCTTGCTTTAACGCGGCAGCTAGCGCAACACTGTGAATTTGCGCTTTTTGTTCCTCCCACACTAAGCGTTCCCGTGCACAAGCCTCAATCATTTCAACAAGGGTTGCCCCCATGGGCAATTGAGCCAAAAGTCGTTTGCATGTGGGGTTCGCATTTTGCATAGCCAATTCTTTCACCATGGTGGCTCGGAGCTCTGGCTGCATGTTGGGAGCTTTATCGACTGCCTCTTTTATTCGATCCACAAACTGCATAAATGATTCCTGTTCCCCTTGCACGATCTTGGTGTAGGGAGGGCTGATCGTGCCCATCTGCGGCAACTGCTCAAACACCCATAACGCGCATCTCTGGGACTGCTCTCTGATACGGGGCGCTAAACGAGCTTGGCGCTGGGGATCGGTAAACAGTCCCTTTCCCATCAACATATCCAAAGTGGCGGTGGCCAGGGGGTCATTAGGGGGAAGGGTCATGTTCTCCATCATTTTTGCTTCTAACCGCTGCTCCCATTTTTGTAAAAACAGCATATTTTGAGTTGGTGTCAACAATGTCTCCATTAGTAATTTAATGTCATAAGGCACTAGGTCTGAGTGAGTCAATAACGTCCCGATCTGTTGCCTGACCAGGCGATTGTCGGTGCCATAGTCCATTATGTTCTTTTGGATTTTATTAATTAGGTTCCAGTCAAAGGACACCCATTCTGGCGGCGCGTTGCCCCGGCGGACCACTGGCATTAAGATCGGCTGAACTGTCAAATTTCCCTCCAAAGACGCATTCTCTATTACTGCCCGCCACCGCTTTCTATGATCAAACGTCTCGTCCTTTCCTGGCGGGGCTGAATTCCGGGAGGGGAGGAGGCTCTCTGTTAAGCGCCTCATGCCGTGAAACCTACCTCCCCCCCCGGCTCCTTCTGAGCACTCTTTCCCTTTTCCCTTTCTCTCTTCTCATCCCATTCTTCCAACATTTCTTGAGTCCTTATTCTCTCCTCTTCTTCAAGTGATAGGGGTGCTCCCAGCTCCCTCTTATCCCAGGGGCTCCATCGTCCTTTTTCCCCGTATCGCGCTGTCAACCACTCCTCCGCAACCCTCCAAGTGCACTCTCCTCCCATCACCTGCTTTTTCGCCCTCTCCTTATTTTCAAAAAGTTCCCGATCATCCCAATGTTTTGTGTCCATTCGTGGGGGAAGTGCCCCAGGTGGGACTTCATAGGCGCCTTCCTTATTTCGTTTCCATTTTAACATGTCAGGTTGAGTTGTATCCGGGACGTCTTCCTCCATGGGCAGAGGAACGTCAGCGGGGTCAAATGGGGCTGTGGGCTTAACGACGGAAGCCTCCTCGGGGTCTGGGCACGTGTACGGGGGGAGGCTGTCAGAGGGACCCCCCATGGCTGTTCTTTCTGCCTCTGTCAGGGGACACAGCGCAGTGGCGGTGGACACGGGGCTCGTGAAATGCCTCACGTCCTTGCCGTTCTCCTCCCCTCTGTCCATCCCCAAAGCCTTCTGCAATGCTTTTTTTGCCTCGACTTCCCCGTGAAGCCCGATCATGATCTTATCTAGTGTCCCGTAGATCGGTGCCAATTTGCATGCCTCCGGTTGCCCATCTTGCACAAGACCCCACAAATCTGTCCCGACATTTTTCCAAGCTGGTAGCAAAAAAACGTCTTTCAAGTCCTTAAAGTGGCCCCGCCTTCGAGCCCATTGACAGATGGCGCTCGCATCCTTTTCCTTTAATTTGCAATCATACTTCGGGGCCAATTCACACAACAACCGGAGCCCTTCCCTCTCCGCAGCCGATACGGCGATTCCCATCCCGCTCCCTGATTCGACCGTCACCCTTTGGACCTTGTCGATCAGTCTCCTTTGTTTTTTATCCTGACTCACCAGCCAGCCGTGGCCACTTCTCTCCTTCCCGCCTCTCTCGGGCGCCCGGGGGATCCTTTGGCTCGTTTCCTTTTGGCTGTCCGCAGCGATCCTACCCCGTCCGGGATGCTAACCTCGCACCTGTCCGCTGATTATTTCTAATCGCGTCGGGGTCACCATTTGTTGCCGAAGCGAGGGAGAACTCACACAGACCAATATGATCAATAA